>CAHIKZ030000302.1:427500-497500 GCA_903632075.3 Acanthosepion pharaonis
TGTATATAAAAAACAGTACAGTACAAAATTCCTGAGAAAAAACTACTAAGACATATCACTATATTAATTGAACTATATACTTAGTTCATGTCATGTTAACTGAAAAACACTTGTAAAAAAAGAATTCGTGGATTTACCATATTACAGATTTCATATAAAAATTCTCTCTTGAAATTTTGAACTTTAGCGTTGCGACTCACTCGTTCGAGAATAAATATTGCTGATTGATTCTATATATATATATATATATATATATATATATATATATATATATATATATATATATATATATTAGTGCGTGTGTGTGTGTAATAAATTGTATGGATATGAGTTTGTGACCTTGGGTTTCAGGCTTTTGCGATCATCAGACAAACTCATATTTTACAACTTATTATGTTAACTCATTCACTGATATTGCGAGCTAAGTTTTTTAATATATATATATATATATATATATATATATATATATATATATATATATATATATATATATATATATTCTCCCTAGGTTAGCGATTTGCAAAAAACGAACATAGTTTACAAATTCAAATGCCCTTTGGGAGATTGTATCTCCAACGGATTAAATAATATTTGTGTTGGACACACCAAAAACTCGCTTTCACGACGCTTGACACTACATTTCAAGGATAACTCTAATATTTTTAGGCATTTAAATTAACATACCTGGCCGCGTACACAATTCCTGAAAATCCTCATTGAAACACAACAATACTTAGACATGAAAACAATAAACAAAAACTAAAAATTCTTGAAGCTATATACATAAAACTGTTGAAACCTAACCTGAACAAAATAAACTACGAAATCTCCACAAATATTCTTAAATGCCTATAATTGATAACAGAAGCCATTGATTTATACCAACGGCTTCTCATACTTAATTCTTCTCGTTTTCACTCTCGCGGGGTCAGGTGTGACGTCATGAGCAGCGGAGCGATTTTCATTTCCAGCGTCTCATATACACAACTTTGTCTTTGCTTGGAAATCTTCCATGTAAAAAAAAAAAAAAAAAAAGACTTATTGTTTTGTCCGTGTATTTTTTAAAATATTGTAATGTAATTGTCATTTTTGATAATGGCTTATGTAAGCCGAAATCTTAGATAGGATTAACAAAAATATGTATCAATATTGCGATTTTCTTTCTTCTTTTAATGATAATGTTATTAAGCTTATCCGACGATATGAAAAGAATTTACATAAAATAAATAGAGAAAACTGAAGAAGTGAGTATTCATTTCAACCATAAAGAGTCTGCCAAACCGCTGTTGAATGTTTTTCGTGTTCGTCCCGAGACAAGAAACTATTCAAAACTTTTATGATTTGCATCTTTGAAGACGTTTATTAAGGCGTTGCCTGGTCCCCTTGTTAATAATAACAAAGTAACGTCTTTGTCGTTTCTCTGTCGTCTGCTAATGCAATTACTGAATCACTCAATGTCCGGATACTGTTTTTGTCGCCTTACACGTTATTCTCGTCGGAACAGCATGGACGAGATGTATAACGAGACTGAAGACAAAGGAAAATCGCCTTCGAGTATCTGTGGTGCGAAAATTAAAATCGAAATCTAATCCTGCACGAAATAAAGACTAGTAGAATGTGCGCAAGAATTATCTATCTATCTATCTATCTATCTATCTATCTATCTATCTATCTATCTCAGTCTATCTATCTATCTATCTATCTATCTATCTATCTATCTATCTATCTATCTCAGTCTGTTTTATCTATCTATCTGTCTATCTATCTATCTGTTTTATCTATCTTTTATCTATCTATCTCTATCTATCTCAGTCTGTTTTATTTATGTCTATTATCTGCCTCTATCTTTTATATGTGTTTTTAATTTATGTTAGCTCTCTATCTATGTGTTCCTTAATTTTATCTATCTATCTATCTATCTATCTATCTATCTATCTATCTATCTATCTATCTATCTAACCTTACCTATGTTATCTATCTATCTATCTTACCTTATCTATTTGTTATCTATCTATCTTATATATCTGTCTATCTTATCTATTTTAGCTCTCAATCTATGGGTCTATTAATTTTATCTATCTATCTATCTATCTATCTATCTATCTATCTATCTATCTTACCTTATTTATCTGTTATCTATCTATCTATCTTATATATCTGCCTATCTTTCTTACCTATCTTCTCTATGTTAGCTCTGTATTTATGGGTCTATTAATTTTATCTATCTATCTATCTATCTATCTATCTATCTATCTATCTATCTATCTATCTATCTATCTGTTGTGGATTCCAGGGATGGAATCCTGCACAAATAAATAAACAACGCCAGTAATTGAAAATATGTGTATAAAACGTAAGAATACAAACTTGAAATGAAGATTAGTAGTCCAGGAATGCGGGTTAGTAGAAAAGTATATGTATAAGTCTCTGTAAGTAAAGCAGTAATTATCTCTCTTTTTGGACTCTCGTATAACTCTGAGTGAACACTCACGCCATCTCTCCGGAGTATAAGTATACTTTGGACGAGTCCATCTTGTGTACAAGGGGCGAACCCCACAATACTATCTATCTATACTTACCTATGTTATCTCTCTATCTACCTTATCTATCTATCTATCTATCTATCTATCTATCTATCTATCTATCTATCTGTCTGTATGTCTGTGTTATCTACATATCTTTCCTATCTATCTTATCTGATGTTATCTACCTATTTTTGTTATGTATTTATGTTATGTATGTGTTACCTATCCATTTCATTTATCTATGTATTATCTATCTTGTTATCTGTATATCTGTCTCACTTATCTATCTACGTTATCTATGTATCTTATCTTGTCTATATATCTTATATAATCGATCTTCAGGCCATGTGTGTTTTGTGTCGGCTCGGTCGTTCATATATGCTGGCATCATAGGGCATTATGGGTTAGAAACTCAAACACCCGTTCATATTAAAAGTACCCTTTATACTCTGTATTTCTGAGATGAGGTTTTATGTACACTATTTACATTTATTAGGACTATTGTCCTCATCTTTGTCACCATATTTATTACAACATTTAGGCCGTTGTACGCTCCGGCCTTCTTCAGGTGGTTGGAATGTCGAACTGAACCCTTTATTTCGCTCAATAATAGCAATAAGAAATACGGTATTATTCATTTACAAAATTATTATTTAAAAATTCTACATATCCCAGATCATTCCGGATTCTCTCAAGTTTAATCACTTTTACAAAAAAAAAAAAAAAATAAATAAATAAATAAATAAAAAGCCACCAAGCACCCTAATTAATAGAATTATACCACTCGGATGGTTATTTTGGTCAAAAACTCTTGCTACTCATAATGTCCCATTGACCAGCATATATAAATAGTCAAGTCGACACGAATTTAACATGTTTCGCATTCATTAAGCCCCATCAAAAAAAAAAAAGATATGTAGAAGGAAAGATAATTCTTGTATTTTTATTTTTTTTTTATATATAACACCACATTTCTTTTTAATATACCAGAATTTTTATTTCTCCATGAAACATTAAGTTTATAAACATTTCCTCTCTGTTCGTAATCCTACATGCGCATGCGCGCAAAGACACACATACAAAATTATCCATAAAAATACCAGACACCATTACTAAAAATACAATACAACAAAACACCTAAATATTTTAATGCAACCAGATACGAAATAATTAGAAACAGGACGAATTCACCATGGAACGAATTATTAAACACGATAATTCAGCCGGAAATCCCGGTTAATGGTAAAACTAATTATATATTGAAAAGCGCCAACCTCGTCCTCATTCATCAAAACTGCAATGTTAAATCTAAACAAGCGGTGACCAATATAGTGTATCACGTTTACTGCCCAATACAAGACCGTGTTTCTTGTTATAAATCAATTAGCTATATTCGTCACGCCACTAGCACCTTGAACAGACGCCTCACGTGTCACTTATGTGATCAAAGTGTCATAAAAAGACATTTAGACACCCACAATCGAAAAGAAGCCCATAAGGAAAATTCTGGTTGATAACGCGAGCATAATCATAAAAACAGCTATATATATATATATATATATATATATATATATATATATATATGTATGTATGTATGTATATGTGTATGTGTGTGTGTGTGTGTATGCGTGTGTTAGGTAAGTGTAACTACTGCTATATAAATTGGTGGTCAATTTTTCTCAATGTAACCATAAATAATAATAATAATTATAACAATAATAATAATGATAATAATAATGCATAATGAATAACATTAACTATATGACGCGACAGAAATACCTCGCACATAATGGTAAGAGACTAGCTTGATGAAGACACCATTGCCACTTTTCTAAGTGCACTAGCACCACATAGGTGGCAATATAAAATGTGGGAGGTACTTCTGCCGCCCCCTTGTAGCTAATGTTTTACCATTATGTACGAGGAATTTCTGAGAGGTATATGTTGGACGTATATATATATATATATGCCTGTGTGTGCCTTTATTTCATTAATTAACTTTCCTTCATCACTGTTCTTTTATTCGAGGATTGTTTTGATTTGATCAAAAGTAGTCTGTTTAGGAATACCGTCTTATATAGTGCAGAAAAGTGTTCGAAATTTGCATTTTATTTGGCCTTCAACAAGTCGGCATTTATTTGGGAAAATTTTCTTAACAAGCCAATTTATAAATGAAATGTTAATTTAAAATTTTGTTTCAAAGATTTCGAGTAGTGAATATATCTTACTTTGCAAAGCGATAGCGAGCGGGCGATGCCTGCTAAATATATTAATAATTATTATATTAATTATATATTAATTGAACTATATACTTAGTTCATGCCATGTTAACTGGAAAACATTTGTAAAAAAGAATTCGTGGATTTACCATATTACGAAATTCATATAAAAATTCTCACTTTAATTTTGAACTTTAGCGTTGCAACTCGCACGTTCCGAGATTGTACAGCCGCCAATAAATAGCACATTCTTAAAAACATCTTTCAGTCTACAAACAATTATTTCGTCTTCAAGTTATAACTTTAAAGGAAAATAAAATACAGCCTGATGATGGAGACATGGATCTTCGAAAGTACTTGCTTAACTTAAAAAAATATACACTAGAAACATCTGACAACAGCTGTATAAATGAGGATCACATCATTCAATGGATTAACAGTATTTGATGCATACATTATGTCCTACTAGCGAAGTGATTTCGCCATTAATCGCATTAATATTGCTGATTGATTCTCTGTATGATTATTTCTTTATATATATATATATATATATATATATATATATATAAATCATAGTTACGTCAGATTCTGAAAATTGCTGCGTAACTGTAACTCCTAGTTGTACCAAACTGTGACAAAAAATCCTTATTTTTCTCAATAAATAAATGGTTAAATTCTATCGATCTGCCCTCTGTGTCTGAACCCCACCTCTAACTTTCGTCACACTTGGTCTACATAAACATGTTATGCCCTATAGGGAATCAGAATGATCCTGGATTGAAAATCTACTCTTTTTTTTTTTTTTTTTTTGGTGCTTAAACATCCAGCATTGAGATTTCTGTCCAGGTGAGGATGGAGACACTTAAAAACTCAAATTTTAAAATAAAAATTAGTGAATTTAAGTTTTTAATTTATATTCACTTTAAAACAACACAGAAACTTTTAGCTTAAAATATCTCCAAAACTTTGTGAATTTGAGGAAATAAATTTTATTTCTTCAAAATATAAAGAAATCGGAATTAAAGTGAGAGGTTTCGTGATGTGAGGTTTTGAAGTTCCGTGGCGTTTTTGATTGGAAGAACGCATTTCAATTGTAGTTCCATGGTGTTTGCAATGTGCAGAACTCAATTTTCGGACTGAATTAGGATTTTGGTTCAAATCAGAGTTTCGGGTCAAATCGGTATTTTGGCCGGAATTGGATTTATAGCCCAAATCAGAGTTAAAGTGAGGTTTTGAAGTTTCATTGAGTGAATTGACGAATTAAAAGTTATTTCTTCAAAATTATCATAGCTGTTGGAACAGAAGCAGACAGCACACTTAGATCGACCCAATATTTAAGTTTCATTAAACTTAGAAATTTTAAGTCTAATGTTTGTTAAATAACACCTTCCGTATAGCCATTGGCGAGAATGATATTGGTAATTACCCTAAATTAGACATCAAGCTTGCATTTCGAAAAAATCATCAATACACGATGAGTAAGTGTCTTACCAAAGACAATTTTTCTAGACTTAGGAGCGAAAGAGTTGCAACAGTGATACAACACAGTAAAAGTGGTCTTCCTATAAACGCTGGTGAAGAAGGAAGTAAGAGTTATCTTCAAGAAAGATAGCGTATTATTATACTCCACGTCCATCGTAAATTGCAATGAGGGGTGGAGACTATTAAGATATTGAAAAAAAAAACTGCTTCGTTATGTGATGAAAAGGATGTAAAAGCGTCATCAGCATGACAGAAATATCTGTATGGTTTAGGGATGTTATCAAACACTTTCTCTCATAAAACCCTACAAAAATATTGGCCATGAGTGGTCCCAAAGGACTACCCATAGCTACCCCATCGATCTGCTGATGCATGTCATTATCAAAGATGAAAGAGACAGACTTAGTAGTCATCCCCATCAGTTTGACAAAGACACTCAGGAAAAGATGGCGGCTTTAATAGGCCACCACACAAATAGTCAGTACAAATGTCAATAGTCTTGTCAAGAGGGACATTTGTGAACAGATTATAAATAACAAAAGACGCGAGAAACCACGTTCTATTGCAAGATGCTTTGTTTCCTTTCAGTAGTTTCTCTTAATTCAGACGATTTTTCTTCTGATGAAAAGGCGGACGAAAGACATCTTAAAACTTCTGTTTTTAATCAAGACGATACTTTTTTATCCGACATTTTGATTAATAAAATGTTTTAAGAATACTGTTTGGATGGTATGACATTAAAACCCTTTCATATCTAATAATAATAATAATAATAATAATAATAATAATATCTGCACTGGAAAATATGCAACTTCTACGGAAGAAACTTAAAGAAACTGGTATGAACACCACCCAGACCCGGTTACGGAGATAGGACCTGTTACAGTTCTATGCGACTACACAATACACACTGACAGAATAATCAAAGCCAACCACCCAGACATTGTTATTAGAGACCACAAAAAAAAAGAAATGCCTCTTTATTGATATGGCAGTCCCTGCTGACTGTAATGTATCTTTGAAGATATTCAAAAAGCTGTCAAAATACAAGGACATTGAAATAGAAATCTCAAAAATGTGGCATATGGGAACATCAGCAATCCCTATTGTAGTTGGAGCCCTATGACTGGTTGAAAAAGATTCCAGTAGACTAATAGAAGGGATTCCTGGAAGTCCATGCCTCAAGGAGATACAAAAAATTGTTCTGAAAAGTACAGCCCACACTTTACGAAGGGCTTTATCCATGTAATTTTTTTTTGTCAGTGGAAAGTGTCATGATGCCATTTCTAACCTTAGGTCCCTGGGCGGGACCCGGAAAGAAGTGTGTAAACGCCAGAAAACAAAGAAAATAAAAATAATAGTAATAAACAATAAAATCCAGAATTACCTCAAATAGTCTATTTCAGCAGGTGAATATATTGGTCGTCTGTCATATCAACCCCGTGGTGGACTGAGTTCGTTTCTATTCAGTTAGGGGGCGGGAAATAGAAAGCTAAAAGTTTCAATCAGACGAAAGGCATGAGGAAGGATTGAGGGGACGGTGGGAGGTATTTATCTTAACCTCATGACATTAATTTGGGTTTATATGAAGAATGAAATATTAATTGAAAATTAAAAGTAGAATAAAAATGGTTTTAAAAAACATTTAAAATATATAGATAAAAGGATGTAAGGGATTAATGAAATGAGAGTTGGGGAGATCTTAGAGGAGGGGAGAGTTTATAAATTATAATTAATATAGTGTAAAGAGGTTATAGAAGGGGGAAATAAAATATAAAAATTAGAATGATTATACTTTCGACATTAGATGAGTTAGGAGGGGAGTTCATATTATAGAAATATAGTAGTTAATTAAGTTAAAACTATATTATGTAAATTTGAATTTGTTTTATGTCGATATTTTAACACTAATTCATTCCTCTGATTCAATAGTTGGCTTTGATCATTGTATTTAATTATTCTATTTTTTTCTTCTACACATAAATCACACCTATCTCTAAGATTATTAAGAGTACGTACACACACACACACACACACACACACACACACACACACACATATATATATATATATATATATATATATATATATATCAAGACATTTTTTATGGGCCACATAGGAGCGTTTCGGTTAGGAAGGTTGATTTTACTGTTTTTAAATTACTGTGGCGAAATCGGTAAAAGGACGCCTGGCTATATGACGGTCCCATATAGAATACAGGTTCGATTCCTGTCGGAGGACGCATATATTCTATAACAATTTCTTGGCCGGTAAATGTTGTTAATACTTTTTATTATAAAGAAGGCATTTATTTAAATATTTGTATCTATAAAAGTACGTATAAACATAAAAATGTCTTAAAATAATTGTCGGACTTTGTCCTTTCATAATATAATATATATATATATATATATATATATATATATATATATAATATAAAAGGTTCAAACACTAATATTCATGGCTATAATTTATTACTTTCGAATCGTAATTACGATCTAATTCATTCAAAAAGGAAATCGGATTTCTTTTTTGAATTTGTAGGTCTGATGATTTGGATCGGTGATTACGATTCCAATGTAATAAATTATAACAATGGAATATTAGTGTTTGAGCCTTTTTATATTATATTCTTACTCTGCCCTGGACATTGAGTTCTCTACGGAATATATATATATATATATATATATATATATATATATATATATATATACCACTAATATTATTAATATATATATATATATATATATATATATATATATATATATATATTATCAATACATATATATATATATATATATATATATATATATATATATATATATATGCACTCATATACACACATATATGTATATAATCATATATATGTCTCTCTCTCTGTGTACTTTCATACATATTTGCCTTATATTATGATAGATAGATAGATAGATAGATAGATAGATAGATAGATAGAAAGACAAATAAATAAATAGATAGTTGCAATTAAAGGACGGACGTATTCAAATCAGACATGGACCAGAATAAACAGTCATAAACATATGTATGAGTGTGTATGTTTTGCATATATGAATATATTATCATTACTCGATAGATAGATAGATAGATAGATAGATAGATAGATACAAGTAATACACGCATGTATTATATAGACGAGAATAGACTGAAATGTACATTTATTTAATAGATGCACTTATTTAATAGACATATATGCATAGATTGAAATAGACATAAATAGATATGAACCTAAATAGATAGATAGATAGATAGGCAGGCAGGCTATTGTTAATAATATACCAGTAAGATGAATTTTGAAATAAAACGATACAGAAAATTGTACATGTGATGATTAAAACAAAAATACATTCTCAATGGTAGACAACGCAATAAGCTAAGCTGTGTGATATAAAAAGTTCACCTTTTATATTAGTAGGCGAACTTGTTGAACTCACTCTAATGTGCGTGATTTAATCTCACTAAAGTTTACACAACGACACCAGTCAAGCCATTGTGTAGTTTTATTTGAATTTTTTAAAAAATCGTTTCAATTAAACTTTAACGTTATAACTCGAGTTATGTGCTTAAAATAGGCTCGGGGGATCTAGAATTCTATTTATATCCAATGCATGTCATTTAACTTGTTCAGAAATGTCTAAACTATCAGTTGTATACAAGCATTCTCTCAGCTCAACGCTTAAAAATGTCTGCAAGCGAACGAACCCTTTTGGTCTCAAACAAGACAGTTCTTCGTCAGAACTTACAGATTGGCGCTTAAAAAAAAATCATAAGCAGGAGCTTTGCCAAATTACTAAAAAACTTCACCCAAAGAATTAGAAGAGCGAAAACAACTAAATTGAATAGCACATGTAACTAAAATGGTTAAAACTGATATAATGAATATACTGATATTCCACATTAATTCAAATTAAAAGTAAGATAGAAACTCCCATTAGTACCAAAAATAGCCGTAGTAGTGAATCTGAGAAATCTAATTTCCTGAAAATCTGTTTTAAGAAAAAATATCTCAATTTCAACCGACTGTAATATTGTCTGTTGTGTCAGTGAATGCTGAATATTCCATAGATAGAAAAGGCTAATCTCGCTATTACCATTAAAGTTGTTAATATTTCAAATTAATAAACAGTCAAATTTTTAATTTCTCTATATATGTTGTTAAAAATAATGGAAAGTGTGGTGGAAAGCAACTATCTATACTTATCACGCCCTTGACTATAAAAGAAATGGTGGAATCTTGCTTATGCAACTTGCATTGAATAAAGAGTCTCTACAAGCTTAAACTTTAGTCTGTTTTTTTCTTTACAAGAATTCTACACATTGAATGATTTTGAATGCAGTAAGAATTTTGAAATTCTAGTATCAGCGGCTATGAAAACATGTGAGAGTTGAGACAATTGAAATCTGACAGTTGTGAAAAATGTTTCGCTAGAACCAGTAAGACATATATCTCTACATATATATCTATATACATATATATATATATATATATATATATATATATATATATATATAATATAAGTTCGCTATATCCAGTAAGACGTATATATATATATATATATATATATATATATATATATATATATATATATATATATATAAAAGTTGCAAATTAAAATTTGATATTTCAGATTGATCTCAATCTTTCTTCTGAAGAAAGATTGAGATCAATCTGAAAATATCAAATATATATATAAATAAATAAATACTTTCATAAAAAACATTATTTTTTAATTTGCAAATTTTTTCTATATATCTATCTATATATACATACTAAGAAAGTATATGGTTTCATTATGCTATATATATATATATATATATATATATATATAAATATAAAAGTGAACATAGAAGTCAACACTTAGAGGCGACAGTCTGTTTCATGCTATATGCAATCGTCAGGCCATATCTTTATATATATATATATATATATATATATATATATATATATATTAAAGAAAAACAGACCACTTTAAGGTTCCATTATAATAATTTATTTCAATTTTTAAGGACGCTGGATCATAAGATAACACTTCCAAAAAAATGAAACGAAAGATGAAATGAAAATTTACACTTTTGACGGGTACTATTAAGTTTATGTAATTTAACAAAGAGGTTAGCGAGGAGTGGTGTGAGAGACAATGTCGAGTTTAGAGAGGGTTTATTTTAATATTCCTTTCAATCATACTTAGTATTGGGGGAGGAGGGACCAGACCATGACCTATTTAAACGGTTAACTTAACGGAAGCGATATATTGAAATGGGAGGGGAGAAGAGAGAAAAAGAAAAAGAAAAAGAAAAAGAAAGAAGGGGGAAGTAAAGAGAAAGAAGCTGTAATTAGGTTTTGTGTAGGAAGAAGTGGGTAGTATATTTTTAACAAATTATGTTAAAAATATAGATTTTAATGTTTGATAGTAATTTAAATGTTCAAAAAACAACAAAAAAAAACACGATAAATTAATTTGATCCTTGCTAGCAATTTAAATATTTAACTCTTTTAAAATTAATTTAGGTATTTAATATAACTTAAATACTGTATTTATTAACACATTCATAGAGAACACATTAAAATTTTTTAAAAAAATATAACAGTTTACTGATAGTAATCTTTTAATATTGTAAAAGACTGTTAAGGTAACATCTTTATCAGTTTGAATCTAATTCCTGAATGTAATTTGTAACTATTTTTAGATGGGTAATCTTCATTACTTAAAGTTTAGGTTTCAAATTATATATATCATACATATACATTATGTAAAATTTGCATAAGTGTATATGTAGGGTATATATAAGAAAAAAAAAACCCCAAAATGTTTAATATTAGCTTCAAATATTACTCCATCTTAATTTGAAACCTAAAAATGATCCCCAACCTCTGTAGATTGGAACAAGTAAGAAAACAAGGATTCAAGTGCGCCAAGAGACTAATCTGATCGACAAATGAAAAATCCCGGAAAATTATAGAATTATCTATCTCTAAAAATGATCCTCAATCTCTGTAGATTGAAATTCTTAAGAATTCATCACACAATAAACCAGTAAGAACAATGAAATAACTAGAAATTTTCGACTTATATTAAAGTATTGTGTTACACAATATTACGTTCCAGAAAGAAAAAATAACATGCAGACGTTCAACATCGATTAATTTTTAACGTATAGCACGCGGAGTCGATGGATGACAAGTAACTTCTGAAGCGTAACCGAGGCTTAGATTACAAAACAAATTGTCATTTCTAACGAGTAAAATACATAGAAACCAGAATAAAATTAGCAGGAACGTTAGCGTAATGAATAGAGGCTCGGATTGAGGAATCGGAGAGCCGAGTTCAGATTCCAGTCGATTTCATTACAATCACTTACGTACTAATATCCTTGGGTAAGATATGAATCCATCTCTACTCCCGCCTGTGGATATATAACAGGATAGAGTACTATAGCCCTGGGTGGCAACCAGCCAAAAAGAATTAAAAACTCTGAATTCAAAACCATCCTGCAGAAGGTTGGGTACCATCAAGCTATCTTTTCCAGGACACACGACGGATGTGGTGCTCCTACGACCCTAATGTGTTACGGGTCTCTTGATCGTGAAGACAGGGTTTAAATGGACAAGACTAATTAGAATTGCGGATAAGTAAACCAGGGATTCGAAAACCATAGTTTTTAACGAGTAATATATCGTCTCCAGAATTAATAAAAGAATGAAAAAATCCTCCATATGTCGAGCAAAGAAAGTAACGAGGCTTTTAATCCTAGTAGGTTTATCTCTCTATTCATATAATTCATAAAAAAAATATAAGGGCTTTCATAGTTGACTACCTGCGCCATTCTTTTCTTTTTTTATTTGCAAGTCTGCATTCAGACGTAGCAACGGTAACAGTTTCGCATGGCTTTGTGGTCGTCGGTGTTGAAATTGTGATAGGCGTCCCGAGTTCAATTTCTGGCCAATGCTACTGCATCCATTTCCACACAAATACCTTTAGAAAAATTATGAATCCATCTCTTTTCCCTCCCAACTACAACGTAAACATTAGAGTGGACTAGGCTCCTAGCAATGTTTCTCTATACGCAAGCTGCTAGTGACCTGCTGGCGGGACGCCGATTGAAACGCCAGCGGTCATATGATGTGAGGCCACCGGCGCGCCAACATCGGGCCACAGGTTGACTTCTCGCGAGACGAGACGAATAAGCCGGCGATACGACAGTGAGCCACCAGCGGTAAAATCTACCTAGAGGCAGATTGGTGACTTGCGTATAGGGTTGGTAAGCTGTCTAAGAGAAGGAAGATACTGAATTCAAAGCGGGAAACCAACTGAAAACTATATTTGCGAAGAACGTATGGCAAGGAAGGTAAATAAAACGAAACTTTGAGGAGACATAAATATCCTGAAGGTAAAGTGTATCTAAAAAAAAAAATCATATTCCTTAGGGTTTGCGAGCTGGATAAAACATGAAAGTAAAGACTACGCGAAATAAAGGTCGTATATTACCACTTCGGATATGGAAATGAGTCGCTAATAAGCTTCAAACGTATCTGAAGTTTTCATTAATAATAAACTATATAATAATTATCGATATGTATTTACTTATATATTTCTGATGTACTTATTTATATATTTCCTGTCCCAACCATAGTGTGAAGAGGTGCAAATCAGCTTGTTAGTAAATTTTTGAGTAATTACTTCTCTTAGTCAATACAAATAAAATATTTATCGCACTCAAATAAAATTAGTTCCCGACCAAAAGTAGCCGTCTAATTAATCAATTCTTTTACTCGTATGTTTTTTAGATTGCAGTCTTAACTGTTCAAGCCTTTCATGTGAGGAACTCAGATACCTTTGTCTATTAAGTGATCGTCTTGTTTTAACTCGATCTTCAAATAGGCTTTTTCGTCGGTGACTTTGCGTTCTGTTGCTATTCTTTTTCTTCTGATAGATATTTCCATTTAACTGCTATATGAAACATACATACTTTTTAACATAAAAAGATATTGAGCAAAAGGCGATTTATATAATACCAGGAGTAATCAATGAATTATAGATACCCACTGACCATCTAAATAAAGATTCAGATTAATTAAACGGTTCATTGGCCTCTATTTTAGTTGTGACTTCCTTATCTCCGCTTTAGTAAATTTGAATACATAGTTTCAAGACATTTGTTTCATTGCATCTCACTATTATAACCCGTCCTGGGTAAGACGATAAACTACATCCGCGTCCAGAGTAAGACGATAAACTATGTCAAACAGCAAGGCCTCTTATCAGGAGATTTCGAGGGGCGTGGAAACAGCTCTTAATTGCTGGTGTTCCCAATTCCACCCTGACCCCGTAGTGGTAGCTCCTGTTAGGGTCCCAATTATCTAATGTGCGTGATTTAATCTCACTAAAGTTTACACAACGACACCAGTCAAACCATCTCCCTCTCTAGTATACAATGAACTACAAAAGTATCAACTCAAATGAAAATTTAGAATAATTTCATTATTTGTTTGGAATAAGTTTATTACCGTTTCTAATTTTTCTGCTTTTTGTCGTTTTATAAACATTGTCAAATGTCAAATAACTGAACAGTGATTATTAAGTTGTGTAGTTTTATTTGAATTTTTTAAAAAATCGTTTCAATTAACCTTTAACGTTATAACTCGAGTTATGTGCTTAAAATAGGCTCGGGGGATCTAGAATTCTATTTATATCCAATGCATGTCATTTAACTTGTTCAGAAATGTCTAAACTATCAGTTGTATACAAGCATTCTCTCAGCTCAATGCTTAAAAATGTCTGCTAGGGTCCCAATTATGGACAAATACTTAACCCCCAAACTGGGATCAAAACACTATGAAAGGGTAAAGATAGTTTTTAATACCAGCAATACATTTTTGGAAAAATTATTACTAGTGGTATATTTTTGAAGAAAAAAAATACTACCAGTAATAAAATCTTGTTGGCATTAAATAACCCATTGAGATGTTGATATGCCGTAAACCAAATCAAACCAAACTAATCACTAATAAACATGCTAACAATTGTAATTTTTGATGGCGGGTTGGAGTAGAGAAGGGGTCGGCAACTCATTCGACCCCGCGGGCCGGATCGTGTTATAATGACGGATCGCGGGTCGGACGAAGGGCATTAATGAAAAATTAATGAAAATTACATATGCAGACCCCCGTCAACCTAAATATTTAAAATCATAATAAAAATAAACATTGAGAAATCAGAAAAAATAAAAGAAAATCTAAAATTAAAAAACACCTAACAAAAATTACTTTTCCTCAAGGAACGTCAAAAAATACTTCAAAAAAAAAAAAAATTAACCGAAGTGAAATGGATGAAATTATGACGTGTAGGTTTGAAACTGTTATTGAAAATTGTTCCACAAACGAACCATACACACACACACACACACATCAAACAAAAACGAAGCACATATACCCATACATACGAGTACAAATATTTGCAAACATATACACTTACGTACGTACACTTGCGGTATAATCCACACATTCATGAGGCATGTATGTATAATGCGCGTATGTTTAACTGTCTTTAGATTTCTGCTACCTCGCATGTCAGTCCCTCCCTGGCCTCTTTCACTTTATCATTCCTTTCGCTTCTGTTATCTTTTAATGTAGCCAAGGGTCATAACAAATATGTATCCATTATTTGACATTAAACGTAGGCAACGCAACTTGGTAAAATAAGTCTCATGAAAGATAACCGGCAGATAGTCTAATATTTTTAGTGCACTGAGATGTGTAGACATTCTATGGAAAATGACATATAACAAATTTCATTTGAGGGTCCTCTCATGTTATAAAATAGAGTCAGTGGTAATCAGGCTCGCGGGCCGGTCAAAATGCCTTCGCGGGCCGTAGTTTGCCGACCCTTGGAGTAGAGTAAAGTCGTTAGTACAAAAGATCAATCTAGAAGTTTATATTTTCCGAGATGGCATAACAATTCACAGAAAATACAGGAAAAGAAACAGTGGCGAAATATGATTGGCTACGTTCCAAAGGAACTCTGAATTTTATTTTTTAGTTCCAAGTGTGTACTGTATCTGATTGCCCAGATATTGCTTTTATTTGGCTTGCTTGTGTCAATCTGTTTGATCTTTGTAAAGACTGTTCCAATAACTTGGACCGATTTTAAATGTGAATTAAGTATAAGCGACTAATGATTTGTTTCTTTTTCTTTCAGATTTAACAACATAAGTCTTTGGCAATTTCAATCATGGAAAGATTAACAATGAAACAACGTATTAAAGTTTCAAGAGTGCAGTTGGAAAAATTGTTCGTAAATTCAAAGAAACTGGGTCAGTGGCAGATGTGAAAACGTCATTGCATGCTTGTTTACGCCGTTCAGCTGCAAAGATTGCTGCAGTGCATGGGAATGTGGCCGAAACTCCAAACACCTCTATTCGTCATCACGCGCAGGAATTGAACCTTTCCACAATAACGTTACATCGTTTCCATTTGCACTCTCAGCTGGTCGATTATTTTGACCAAAAAAATCGCAAGATGCGCGGAATGGATTTCTGTTTAAACGTCCACTTTTCGTAATAGGCTTCGTAACTTTAACACGTTGTTTGGTTGTTAATCTTTCCATGGTTGACATTGCCAACGACTTAAGTTGTTAAACCTGAAAGAAAAATTTAAAAAAAATCATTAGACGATTGAACTTAATTGTCATTTAAAATCGGTCCAAGTTAATGGAACACTCTTTATAAACTGGTTGAGACAGTGTCTCCGTGTTAGGTGCTGTTTTGGAATCAAGAATCCATAATCTCCAGGCATTATTTTAGCATTCATGGAGGAAGATTAATAGACAGGTATTGAAAAGTAAGATTTCTTGTATATTTTATCATCACTCACTATGAATTAATCGGTTTATGTCATTGGCTAATTTAGTTCTGTCTCGACTGTCAGTCTGTTAGATATTGTCCAGGAATTAAAAAAAAAAAAAAAACAGCCCCAAGCAAAGTGATAATGCCAATGAAACGTCAGGGGTTACTGGAAATGAAAGAGACTGAGAAGACTTTATTGAGGAGAAGGGACAATAAATTAATTGGTTTCTGGAAGAGAGAAGATGGCGATTGACGTTGCATTTAAATATCTGAAGATCGTAGATGGAAAGAAAAGAAGAAACAAAATGGAAGAAAATTCCTCAACCAAAAAGTTCGAGAAAAGAAACTATATAGAATAGACACTTCTGTTAATTTAACCGTAAAACGATGAGACCTATGTGCCAATCTAGTAGTGCGTTTAAATTTATGCGGTTGATTGATTGATTTGTTGTTTATGGCTTATCAACCCTTTGAAGGTTATTTAAAGCCAGAACATATTTTTAGATTGTAATATATTTTTTGAGATAATACTGATTTAGCGGTACAAGTCTATTTAACCCATAGGTGGGGGGTGCAGGAGAAGAGGCGGATTCATATCTATCCCAAGGATATTTGCTCGTAAGTGAATATAACGACCTCAATTGAAATCGTAACTCCGATTAACAATTATGAAGGTTGATTGAAAAGTCGCTCCCTATTCTACGTATGATGGACTCTCCCGTCTTGTAAAAATAATAGTCATACGCGAGAGACCAGCATGTCTATAATAAGGAGTAACACAGCGCGACACAGGGAACCAGTATTCCTAGCAACACACCTAGCCTTTATTTGAATATAATCATTCCACTTCAAGTCAGTGGGAAACGTGAGACTAAAAAGGAACAATAAGTTGCTCTTTCGGGGGTTAGCATCAGCCATGCTGATCAAAGACAAAAATAGTTCTCTATGTCGAGATGCCAAGTCAAAGTCATTAATATTACAGATCCTTCTTCGCATTTTGGAAAAAAATATCAAGCGATATTACAGGAGCACTACACCATAAATTGCAGCAATATACAACGAACAGGCAAATGTTTGTCTATATCTCTGAAATGAGGTATTATAATTACTTGCATTATTTGCATTATTCTAACTGTTATCCTCATCTTCATTGCCATATTCACAACGTTTCGGCCGTTGTACGCTCTGGCCTTCTTCAGATGATTGAACTTTCAAACCGAACCCTTTATTTCGTCAACCGTGGTAGATTGTTCTAATTCCACGTGTCAAGTGGATGAAGAAGTTGGTTAGATCCAGAGACTAAACCCAAAGAGTTGTGAGTTCAATACCAGGCCACAGCAGTGGTGAACCAAAACTTGGAGATTTGATTAAAAGAGAAATAACTGAGACATCCAAAAGAGTCATAGCACGTGGAACTAGGACATCTACTCCCGGTGGACGAAATAAAGGGTTCGATTCTAAATTCCTGTCACCTAAAGAAGTCCGGAGGGTTCAACGGCCGAATCGATGTAAAGATGGCAATGAAGATGAGGATAACAGCCCGAGTAATGCAAATAATGCATGACGAATGTTTGTCATGAAAATATTCTGGGATTATTGTGATAATCAGCGAAAAAAATTGGTGATGTTTGGGCGCATTTAGTGTAGCGGGTCAAGCAGGTAACTTTTTTGAGTTTTTAATATACACGAATTTTTATTTAGCTGAATAACAAAAATAAAAGGAAATGAAAAAAATATAAGATCGGGAAAACCTGATTTTTATTTTCTATAAAGATTATTCCCACTGGAAATTTCAGGCTGAGTGAATTATTCTGATGACGTAATAGAAATAGAAATTTAAACTGGACGGATAAAATACCGGATATATTTATTATATTTGCTTTGCACGAGTTAATATTCTAGACAAAAGAATATAAATTTAGTTATTGCATTAGGCTAATACAATGTGAAAAACGTATCTATTTTTACGAAAAATAAAAAGCTACACACACACACACACACACACACACACACACACACACATATATATATATATATATATATATATATATATATATATGTATGGGAGATATTGAACAGTAGGCTTTTTCAAGATTCTGAGGCCTGTTTGTCCTGGGTATAAAGATAAACTGCATCCGGCAGCAAGGCTTCTGGTTGAAAGATTGGAGGATTTAAGGAGAGTAGAACCACATCGTAATTGGTGTTGTTCTCATGTCCACCCCTGACCTCTGATGGTAGCACCAGCTAGTCTTCCAGCTATGGACATATAGTGAACCCAAACAAAATATATATATATATATATATATATATATATATATATATATATATATATATTTAAGCACTTTAATATAACCCCAACTTTAAAACTCTTATTAATAATTATAACCTTACTTCGTTGTCAAGTTTTTGAATTTCCTATACTTGTGTTTCGATTGGTCATTCTAGATTATGTAACAGCGTTTTCCCCTTGCGAAGATCGTTAATTAATTTCAAACTTTTAAAACCATTTATTCCACATTCAACATAATCCTTGATAAGACACCGGAGGTGTTGAAACAAAATGGTTATTTTTGTAGTGATTTTATAACATATTTATGTTATAATTTTTAAATAAATAATTATATATATATATATATATATATATATATATATATATATATATATATATATATATATATATATATATATATATACATGTATGTATGTGTGCATGTGTACAAATATTAAGAGATAAAGCGATTAATTACCCCCACACAAAAACGCAGACACTGATATATATATATATATATATATATATATATATATATATATATATATATATATATATATATATGTGTTCAATATTTGCTTTCCAAGTCCACTGGTGCCTTTTTATTCATCATTTAATAAATATGATTCCTTAATCGATTTAATACAATGCCGTTTCTTCTTTCAAATGTTCTATTGATTAGATTTTTTTATGTATCAATTAAATTTCACATTTTTTATTGGCCAATTAAATGGTCTTCATACTGAATCCTTTTAAGGAATCTATTTTGAGAAAATATCGGGCGGTATTTATTTTCTTATCTTTTAACTGTTGATATTAAAAGACATCAGCACTATTACCACACGGAGTTTCGCCAAAATAGCTGGAAGACTTAGAAAATATGGCACCGAAATCAGAAGGCGCAACCGAATATCGAAAATGCCGTGCCAAAGCTAAAAAACATTTCGTAAGAAACAGATTACTTGAATGATTGATTCGTCTTTTAGGCTTATCAACCTTTTGTAGATTATTTTTTTTATATAGAAATAAAATGTCGCTGCTGACACTTGAGTTTGAACATAGATAGCCAGTGAGCAAACACAGGCGATCCCATTATTGAAAGTGGTAATTATTCTTTACTATGAGCTGTCTATGGATCAATTTCAGTCACGTGTGAAACAAGATCACCTGTTTAAATCCGACCTATTGAAAAACTATTATATAGGAATAAAGTATCACTGTCGACACTTGAGTTTGAACATAGATCCCCAGTGAGCAAACACAGGCGATCCCATTACTGAAATAAATATACCACGTGACCATAGAGGAGACGCATATATATGAAGTCGCGTGACGTCTAGTGATCGCTATTTCTATTCTATCCTCTATTACTATTCGGATCGCTATTGTCTATACTATTCACTATACTATTTCTCTATACTGATCACTATACGAATTACTATTTGGATCACTATTCAGTGGTTACTCTTTGAGCGAGTATTACGGAGCAAGTACTATTAGTGCGAGTGTAATTCGAAGACGTCTGACGCCTGTATTGTTCAACAGTGTTACTATAGTTGTGTCTGCGATTACAAAGTATCTACTACAACGGGCATTATGAAAGTGACAACGAATATTCATTGACATCACAAAAATTTAGAGCGAGAATATATATATATATATATATATATATATATATATATATATATATATATATATATATATATATATATAAAAGAAAGAACATTAAGATATATAATCCGGTGTTCTTATAGGTATTTTTATTTTTACAAAATAGTGCTCAATGTAAATTTACAGAGCATTAATATTATAAATTAATTGATTTAGAATATGGTGCTTTCGCTACACAGTCCTAACCATGTTTCAAAAATGGAAGCTAAAAGCTTCGAATTTTATTTTGTAATTCAATTAAAGACATTAGTTCCATTTCATCCACAAGCGAATTTTGGAGTAACTTATTTTTACAATTACTGGGTTTAAAAGGCACAGCAAAACTCATAATTCACGTTTTGTGCCTTGAGAGAGAACGAAATTGTTGGAGATCATAATGATTTCCTAAGCAAATTTTACTAATTAAGCCATATCTGGTGGGGAAAGAATTCAATCCCCAAGGATATTTGCGCATAAGTGAATATAAGAAAAACCCGACCTGAATTTGAACTCGGCTCTTCGATTCACAATGCCTAGTCGTTATTACATTAACTCAAACGTACATCCAAGCTTACAGCACCTGATATATCCATGCGGTCACTAATCCAGGTTCAAGACTATGCTCGACGTTGCTTACCTTTGTACAGACTGCTACGCTTTCCACGCCCTCCATTTATTTGTCTGCGATTGGCTAGTAAATCGATTTTCCATAAGACAATTTAACAATCGCAGTCACCACTTTCCATTTTTTCTGCCGTGAACTTGCTCATATGTGTCTTTGTTACAAAATCAGTCATTGGTCGAATTTTAACCAATCAAACATTTTTGTGCTAAATCAACTTTCCCGGTTTTTCGCTGGGAGCCTACCAGCAGGTTTAAATAAAGCAATATTTTCCACAACCGTCAGTAGAGTCCAGCTATTTACGCCTGTCTACACAAATCCACGACTTTACTCACAACTTACACACAGACATAGATTTTTGTATCACATTACACATATTCTTCCTCTCTGTGACTAAGCCAAGTTCATGAACCAGCGCTCTCTTAATTTCTCAAAACAACGCATTTCTTAATTAACTGTATTCTATTCTAACACCAGACTCTCTTCAACATAGAATCCTGAACATTCTTATTCAAGAGAAATTCTTTCGAACATTCATTCTTATTCCGAATACAGTTAAAGGGAAGCAACTTTTTATCCCTTAATTACTACACACCATTGCATGATTGCTTTTTACGTTATTGTTTCAATATATATTTTATTGTTGATGCACAATTGGAGTCTCGTTGTTTTTTCTTGAATCATTAAATGTATAATAGATAAATGCTCTTAGAAGAAGCAATTACAGTTGATAACCTCAACGCATAAACCAAAGCAGTATTTACACCTTTATGATCGTATGAGAACCGATGTTTTAACGTGATATGGTCGTAAGCCTATACGACCAAGGGTCCTCGGTTAAAGAAGGAATGTTTCATCAAAGGAAATTAAATTATTTATATATTCAGAATATTTTATATCCATTTTGATGGCAAGACTTAGTGGTTTTATTCAAATGAAATAGCTTCTGGAAATAGCATTATCATGTTTGCAACTTAACAATGAAACCTGTTTTAGCTGTAATGAAAAAAAAAACTATTTGAATTAAATGATTCGCGTATAGATATATAAATTTCCGTTACGCATTTTACTTTTTACTTTTGTCACAGTTTACGAATTGTAAGGCGTTCTTCTCGAAATAAAAATATACTTTCATTGTTGATTTCCCGAAAAAGTCTCTAGTTTAATTCTGGATGTGTGGAATCGAATAAAACTTATTCAATTACCAATTGGGAAAAGAAATGTTTCCATTTTTTTCTCCTTCTCGAAACGGGGGAATATATTCAAACTCTCCTTTTTTTACGAGATAGCAGCAGACAGGAAAACTGTTTTTAGATGGAGCAGTTAAACCGGTATCCCCAAACCCTAACAATATTACTTTCCTTTTTGTTATATAGATAAGCAAAGAAAATGGTTTTTGAAAATCCAATCATTTATTTAGGAAACAGACGCTTTTTAACTAAAGGCTGTATATTTTTTTCCGAGTTCTTTCAACCATAGAGGTGCGATGGGTAAATTGTCGTCATTTTATATTTTTTTTAATTTCGCGCATGCGCGTTTTTATTTTATTTTATCGATCGCAACTTTCACTTAAAATTTTCTTCACTTACATTCATATCCGACATCATATTTGGTCATAACCATTTTGACGATAACCCACTCCTTTGATTGGCTCTCCATCTTTGTATTTGGTGAAGTTTAGTATATAAAATAGCCGTCATTTTGCAGCTGTTCCTAACTGTACAAGATCGGAAGTAAACTATAGGGCTTGGTGATTTGGACTTATATAACTGGTTTCGTGCCAAGGACTGAACAATTAATGTGAACAAGTATGACTGGGTGATTGATCCGTTTCTTACGGTTTATCAACCGTTTGCAGGTTATTTAAAGCCAGAAAAATTATTTTGGAGATAATAATATATTTAGTGATACAAGTTTTACCAACTAATCAATAGCTAGTGGGGTGGGGAAGAGGTGGATTTTTACCATTCCCAGTGCGTGTAAGTGAATTTAATAAACGTGACTAGAATTGGAACTCAGCGCTCTGATTTCCAATTCTGAGCTGTTATCCTTTACACCAACTGCACATCCAAGTTTACAGCACCTGTTCTTTCCAAGGCATCCCTCATCTAGGTTCTGACCAAGCTCGACATTGCTTAATTTCGGTGATCGTAAGGGAACTGGTATCTCAATATGATGATGACCTAATACTTGTTCTTTTAGTTTTTATATTGCATGGAAGGATTCACGCTGGAGTAATGGATAGCGGCTCGGACCGAAGGTACGGAGAGCCGAGTTCGAACTCCAGTCGAATCCTTTACATCCATTTACGTGTTATATCCTTAAGAAAGGTATGAATCGTTTTCTCCTCCACCCAACTATGGGTAAATAGCAGGACAGGTCGGGTTCTATAGCTTTGGATGGCAACTGGTCTACCGCAGAAAAAAACAGCAACGTACTGCGGGATAAAATTCTGCCTCGTTAGATATGTATCGAAAGATACATGATCGCCTAAGTGTGTATCACGCATAAATGACTGATTCCATGGAAAAAAAAAAACTTGTTTAATGTTTGTTTTATTTCCTGTTTTAAGCTTTATTCTACACTATTTACATTATTCGGACTATTGTCCTCATCTTTGTAGCCATATTTATTACAACGTTTCGGCCGTTTTTACGCTCCGGCCTTCTTCCGGTGTTTGAAATGTCGAACTGAACCCTTTATTTCGCTCAGTGGGGTAGCCTGTTCTAGTTCTACGTTTCATGTTTAATGGATGTCAGTTATCAGTTATCTCCTGTTAATTCCCCTCTCCAAGTTCTCCACTGCCTTAACCGAGTATTGAACTCACACTCTTTGGGTCCTGTCACTGGATCTAACCAACGCCTTTATCTACTGTGCCATGTGTCGAAGACACACGGCAAAGTGGATAAAGGCACATCCATTAAACATGGCATGTGGAACTAGTACCACAGTGAATGAAATAATATGTGGTGCAATTTATATTACAATGAATCATTCATACAAAAATTGATTGGTTAATGATATAAAATGGCGAAATCCCTTCGCAAACAAAATTTTAAAGGTGCATTAACCTACAAATCACTCGATTTCGATCCGCAAATAATTTTTTCGTCTCGAATGCTACCTGAATTTTATCAAAAACAAAATAATTTCCATGCCTGAGGATGACTGAATGTAAAGTTGAAAGTACTTGTGAAAGACCTTATGCAGTTTATAATATTTAAAAACAAGGATCATAAAATTCATCGAGTGATTTGTAGGTTAATACACCTTTTTTAATTTTTTTTTTGCGAAAGGATTTCGCCATTTTTATATCATTAATTTTACTACTTTTATAATATATATATATTTATATGAATATATATATATTCATATATATATATATATATATATATATATATATATAAAGGAATTAATAGAAAACTGTGAATAAATCATAGATGTTGTCACTATGCGTCAATGTAACATTGATAAGTAATTCATAAATAGTATATTATATACCTAACTTATCTCTTATGGTATCTAATATTTGTATATAACTCTCATATAATAATAAAATAATCTATGTATCACTGTTTGTTCATGTCAGCCTCATTCTGTTCATATCTGTGCGTCGATTCCACACTGTTCTCACTTTCCAAGACTTTTGCTCTTTTTACTCTCTCTTCGTCTACACTCACACACGCGTACACAAATGCACACACACACACACACTTTTAGCCTCACGTCTGTCATCTATTTCAGTTAGATTATAAAATCGTTTTCAACAAGATACTGCCGAACAAATATATTTAGAAGTCTCTTATTTTCATTTTCTTTTCAGCGTTACCGGAATCGACTCTTCACGTGCGGATAAATTTTAAAAGTATAATAATAATAATAATAATAATAATAATAATAATAATAATGGAAATTTTATTTGCCATTTTCTGTTTTTGTTTTCGAATTAACGTTTTATTTTCAGATTATGGTGAACAGCAATAGAAAAAGAAAAGACAATGTCTCTGAATAAAGTTTAATAACGTGAAAATTGTGGATTGCGCAGACGAAAATACTGCGAACTTGGCTATCGCCAAATATAGCATGCTCGATTGAATTGACATATTTGCTGTACAGTTTTTAAACAATCTAATCTTGCTTTAACTTTGTTCATGATTTTATCCTTTCTTTATCCATTTAATTCAATCGATTTACGACACTGTAAATGCGTAATTGTTTTGGCAACAGATTCATAGGGAAAACTGAAAGAATTATTAATCAAGGACTTAGTCCCACCGTCCAAATATTGTTTTCCTGTGTCTTTTATAACTATTCTCGTGGCAATGAAACTGATGAGCTCTTCTCTTTTGTACATCGTCTTCACGAATTTAAGTGTAGTAACACATGACGGAAAACATGACGCTTGAAATCCGAAAACGCATTGGGATAGCCAAAGACGCTTTGAGACAGTCAAAGATTCATTGATATAGTCAAGGCATCATTAGGATAGCTATAGATGCATTGGGATAGCCAAAGATCAATTGGAATAGCCAAAGACGCTTTGAGACAGTCAAAGATTCATTGATATAGTCAAGGCATCATTAGGATAGCTATAGATGCATTGGGAGATACATTAGGATATGAAAAAATGCATTTTGGTATAGCTCAGGAAGTCAAAAGATTCAGGCATCTGCATAGCCAAAATTGAATAGCCAAAGACGCTTTTTACATTGAGATAGCCAAAGATTCATTGAAATATCCAAAGACAATCAAAGATTTTAAGATAAGGCATCATTAGGATGCATTGATTGGTATGACAAAGTCAAAGACGCTTTGAGACAGTCATCATCATTAGGTCAAGGCATCATTAGGATAAAGATGACGTTAAGGATAGCCAAAATTCCATTTTGACGCTTTGAGACAGTCAAGCATTGAGATGCATTCGGATAACCAAAGATGCATTGGTCATTAGGATAGCTATAGTTGCATTGGGATAGCCAAAGATCAATTGGAATAGCCAAAAAATGACTTTGATTCATTGATTACATCAAGATACATTCCAAAATCTAAGTAGAATATTGAGAGATAGAAAAACTTTGTTAGAATCAAGGAAAACAGTACTGAACTGTTACGTGATATCTGTCTTCTTATAAGATAGTAAATTCTGGGAAATCTCGTCAAAGATAAAGAAGAGACGAAGTAACTGATATGCGGTTCTACAGAATGATGCTAAGGATAACATGGACTGAACATGTGAAGACGCTTTGAGACAACGACGAGGTATTACTATAGATGCATTGGGAAAATGTAAACAAATTCATTGAAAAACTCATACATATACATAACATAAAGAAGAGACAGTTTAAAATTTTGGGACACATAATGAAGGAATGTGTTGAGTTTTTCCAGAAATATAGTCAATAACATTGTGTCTTTGTAATATTTCGTGAGAAGACAATTGTTCTGATGAGATCTCTTATCGGCAAAAAAGCCACTAGATGCATTCGGATAACCAAAGATGTGGTCTAGACTTCCCGGATTTAATCGTGGTAACATAGTAAATTCTGTTCGTCAAAAGAAAAGAAGTAACTGTTAAGATGAAGACATACTTTCCAGCTACGAAAGAAAATGTAAACCTTCATAAAAACATAAGCATACGAGAAAGTTTATTACAGGACGAAAATGAAGGAATGTGTCTTCCTGTCTCTTTTAATATTTTCTGACAATTGTTCTGATGAGATCTCTTAGAACCCTCCTAGACTTGCGGATTTAATCGTGGAGTAGGGAAGGGAAAATCCGAAGACATACTGGGATGGCCAAATCTGTCCTCCGTATGGTAAACTTTATATTTGGAAAACTTCGCTAAAAGATGAAAATAGTACATAACTGTTGCGTTATATCAGTCCTTGGCACTTTATACAGACAATCTCATCAAAGATGAAAAAGATATAAGCAATAGATTGTGGTTCAAGAAACATGCAAACAAGACCAAACAAGTCAGCAAAGACGAGGTTTCAGAGAAAATGGTAACAAAACTAAAATTTATCTTTAACATCAGGAATAGACAGTTGAAATGTGGAACCCATAATGGCGGAAGAGGGGTTGGGAAATCTGTGACTCACAGCACAGATTGAGGGGAAGGGAGAAACAAAGAAAAACAACGCATATCATAATTGACGAACTTGAGAAAATGGATGGCGGAACAAGGTTTAGAAATAAAGAATATCAGAATTTATTTAGAGCTACAAAGGACAGGAAATTATGGATAGCCATGATCACCTACGTCTAGAGGAGGCACAGCACATAAAGAAAAAAATGATGTCGACAGCTAGTTGCTTGCTGACTGGGCTTACAACAATATCACGTTGAAACACAGATTACCGGCTTTACTATCAGCATCAAGAAAACTGAAGTTTTTCATCAACCTCTCCCGACACTGAAGCAAATTAGAGATGTAAACAGAGACCCCCTGTTCGTAAGTTTCATGTGGTCCCTTTGCACGTAGATGGAAAGAATCTCAAGTATGTGGAATCTTTCAAATATCTCAGGAGCATGGTAAATTCAAGTGCATCACTTGATGACTGGATTGTTAATCGCATTGCAAAAGCCAGGGCTTCCATTGGTTCGCTGCGTCATTTGTTATGGGACGAAAGGGAAATAAAGCTTTGCACTAAAATCCAAGTATACAAAGCTGTCATTTTGTCAACTCTTTTATATGCCTCTGTAAATTGGTCACCTTATAGCTGGCACATTAAATGATTAGATGTCTTTCATAAAGGTTGTCTCCGTACAATCTGTGGCCTAACGTTTGATGATCGAGTGTCAAATGCCGACCCTTTTGCGAAATGCAAGATTGGTAACGTCGAGACCTTCATAATGCAATCACAACTACGTTGGCCTGACCACGTGGCAAGAATGAGTGATGGTCGCATACCAAAAGTTCTTTCCTACAGTGAACTCCATAGTTGTCATAGAAATGTTGGTAGACCTTGGCTCAGGTGTAAAGATAACCTGAAGAGCAACCTTTCTTGTGTCAACATTCCATTCAAGTACTTTGAAGAGGTAGCTATGAAGAGATCAGAGTATCGTTCCAGTTGCCATTCAGGAATAATGCACCATCAAGAAGTAAGTATCATTCAACTGCGTGAAACACGAAAGAAAAATAAGACAGCTAACAGTGTTCCTTCTGCACTTGGACACAATACATTCTCCTGTAGTGTTTGTGGTCATTTGTTCAATTCTCGAGTCGAGTCGGTTTCAAAAGTCATACCCGTCATAGGCATGCAGAAAATTAGTTCATGGTCGTCGGAACCTCATACATCGAACTCGATGGGAGAGTCCATCATATATATATATATGAACAGACTGCGATTTGTTCGACTGATTTCCATTACTCTCCTATCTCTCTCTCTCTCTCTCTCTCTCTCTCTATATATATATATATATATATATATATATATATATGTGTGTGTGTGTATAGAGAGAGAGAGAGGGGAAGAGAGAGGCATACACACACACACACACACACACACACACACACACACACACACACACACACACATATATATATATATAGTATCTAACAGTGTTAGAATGGCTTACATATATAACGCAGATTGTTATCAATAAATATAAATAGATAGATAGATAGATAGATAGATAGATAGATAGACTAAGAGAGGTTGTGTGTCGAAGAAGAGAGCAAAAGGAGTAAAAATCTGTGTAAGGGAGGACAGTGTGGAATATATATATATATATATATATATATATATATATATATATATATATATATATATATATATGTGTGTGTGTGTGTGTGTGTGTATACATACTTTTTCATTATATGACAATGATATTCACATGTTTATCACTGGATGCAGAAAATGAGCAAAAAAAATCCAAATTAAATCGCGTATGTTTCTTCTATATTAATTGAAACAGATGACACGATAAATAGATGCGATGAATAATCTGTCTAAATGACGCAAAAATGAAAACGACACTGATATCTATTTTAAAAGATATATTTATCAAAATTGCACTAACATATCTTGAAATACTAAAGAGTTATATATCCAATACAATCGCCATTGGCCTCAACCTCGGCCTCCAGACGTCTTCGCAATCTTCTGCAACTCATTTGGACGGTCATCTTAAGTTGGTGAATGCTGCCATAATCCTTGCCTTCAGTTCATCTTTGGTGTTATAAGGAGTTTTGTTGGTCTCCCGCTTAAATGCGCACGTCACATATTAATCAAGGAGATTGCAGTCTGGTGAGTTAGGTGGCCAGATGTAAGGGGTGATTTGGTCGAGAAATTATTCGGCACACATGATTGGGTTCTCTTGCTTGTATGGCATACTGCACAGTTCTATTGCCAGAAATAGAGTCTTTCAGCAGCCACCTTCTTGAACCACTGAAGTAGTATCTCTTCAAGACATTTGATGCAGACCTCCGTCTTGACACGCAAATACTGTGAAATGTTTGTATTAATACTTCTGGTGCGAATGCCAAGCAGTACAGCATGCTCCTTACAAATTTATGGCGATGTGAATTGCGCACATGGTGATCTTATTCTCGGGATCAGTGACCAACTGGTCCTACTATACTTTACAGATTACAAAATCAAAAACAAACAACACGCATGCGCGAAATTCATAATATAAATGGCGACTAGTTACCCATCGTAAGAAAAACACTTCAAAATTTCCAGGCGATCATCTATCTCTCGATACATGACTGACGGGGCAGATTTTTCCCGCAGTAGGTTGCCATTTCTTTCTGCGGTAGACCAGTTGGCATCCAAGGCTATAGAACTCGGTCTGTCCTGTTATTTACCCATAGCTGAGGGGAGAAGAAGAGGTTCCATACCTTTTCTAAGGTTATTAGCACGTAAGTGAATATCAGTCAGTTATGTGACATGCGTGATACACGCTTATGCGATAATGTATCTTTCGATACATGACTGACGAGGCAGTTTTTTTCCCGCAGTAGGTTGCTATTTCTTTCTGCGGTAGACCAGTTGCTATCCAAGGCTATAGAACCCGGTCTGTATTGTTATTTACTCATATCTGAGGGGAGATGAAGAGTATTCATACCTTTCCCAAAAGTATTAGAACGTAAGTGAATGTAATGGATTTTATTGGAATTCGAACTCGGCTCTCCGATTTCTCACTTATTTTTTTTTCTTTTGACTGCAGTACGCGTAAAACTTTTTTTACAAGTCTTCTTATTGCCAAAGTTTTAATGATTTTAGATTTTTGTAAAATTTTATTCTGAATGATTAAAGTTAATTAGACATCTTATTGCTTTCTCTTATTGATTCACATTGTTATTTAGATTTTCAAATAAGTTTCTTCGTTCATATTGCGTGACTTAAAATTAATGCAATGTACCAAGGCAACTTTATTAAAAAAAGCATAACAGACGTACAAAAATATTTTTTTTTGCTTTTGTCTCCTGATTTGCCTGGAAAGATTAAACATATTTTTTATAGAATGCTTTATCGAAGAGAATAGCAAAAAAAAAAAAAAAAAAATTCATAAAACTATCGAAATGACCGACAATTTGTTTCACATGATCATTTACAATGTATGGTTAAATGTTTCAATACGAGATTCGAATTTCCAAAGCATCAATTGAAATGTGAAAAGCAAATGCCAAAACGTCCCAGTGTTGATTTTGAACAGAGTTTCCCAACCTTTTCCCAACCAGCGCTACCTTTGGGCATAAACATTTTGTAAGCGGCCCCCTGTCAAATTAAATTTCGAATATTATGATGAATATATATTTCCTAGAAAGATAACACTTAGGTATTAGAGTAAAAATAATTTTAAATTTGTTTTCATTTCTATTAGAAATTCCAATGATAAAAATCCTTAAAAAAAAACAACTTATTTGATAGCGTATGTCAATGTTTTCAATGTGACTTTGGTGCTTACTGAATAAGTGTCTTACTCAAGGTGCATTTATTAGCTCATAGGTAGAATGGAGATCATCGTGTTTTAGTGGACTCAGCAATTTTCAATCTGCTTGTCTGAATCATCTTCAAGAAGCGAGAGCAAAATCTAAAAGGTCAGCCAATCTAACAGTGATCTCATCTCATAATCCTCACACTTGCTCCATATGTGGCCTCCTTTGTAAATCACTAGCGGGTCTTAAATGCCACTTAAGATTATCGCACAAACTTTCATAACTGGATTAATAAGCTGTCAGATTCTCATACGCCGAAACCGTCGGGAGAGTTCATTATATATATATATATATATATATATATATATATATATATATATATATATATATATATTAGAGAGGTTGCAAACAAAGAGGAGGCTTATACTTAACATTTGGAAGAGGCAACTGAAGTTCCTCAGCTACATAATGAGGAAGGAGGGCATGGAGAATCTGATACTCACGGGTCGAATAGAGTGAGAAACAAGAGAAAATAACGTAATGCATACCGAACGGTTTTAAGCAAGTGGATGACAGAACATGGTCTGGGGGAGGAAGCAGAGGGAAGGAACTTGTTGAGAGCTGCAAGGGATGGAGGGAGGTGGAGAGCCATTATCGCCCACGCCCTGAAAGGACACGGCACATAGAAAGAATGGATGGTGAAATATATTTTATTTAATGTTGGTCGATAAGTTTCAAAGAAGTGACAAATTAAACTTTAAGAGTCTGTGGTAAAATGTATGACATATGTTAGAATTTAACGCTGTTTTTTTTTATTGTTGATATTACAGATGCAATCTCCCAGACGGCACGAGAATACATAAACAACATTATATTTTATATAGAAGTAATATTAAGTTTCAAATACCGGTCTACTGTGTTGCATTGACTTTTGTACAAATAAAAGAAATATATGAATTCGTTTCTCCTTCCCAAAGCATGATTTAAATAGAAAAGTAGACTGTACCCTTTATTTTGGGATGTCATACAGTCTAAGAAAAGGGGAAATTTCAAACCGTACACAAGGCAAACCTCTCCATTTATTTTCTAAGAAAACATGGCAATTACCAGATACTAAAAAAGGGGACTGGAGCGAGCTATAATCCAACTATAACGTGAATGAATATGAAATTAAAAAGAAATCGCTGGGGTGTGCGTGCGAGACTGTTGGACATGTTGACAGCCAAAGGTTTATTCCAACATCTGACTTCAAACCTTTATATAATAGCTAACTTAGACAATAAAAGAAAACAAATTATGAGTTTATGTATAGTTTCAATTGAAGTGTTAACATTGTTTTCATGCTATAAGTATGACTGCAAATATGCTCGTTGTTGTCGTCCGTAGATGAAAATGTATCGGAAAATGACAAGCACGTGATAACACGTGGTCGGCGGCATAATAAAAAAATTGCTGACCACAAGCTTATTCAACGTTGGCAGTCAATGTGTTAAATATCACGGCAGACCGTATGTGAGCCAGGAATAATGAAAAGAGACACGGTTTATCTTCAAACGTGTCTTTCATTGAAACTTAATAACAACGATGAAAGTAGACGTCTGCATTTGAAACAGATCCACAAAAGATGCATAATAGGGAAATCGTTCCGGACTTTTGTCTCAAACAAAGGTAAAAAAAAAAAGAATAAACAGTAACTATTTCTTACCTAATAAAAAATATTAAATACAAAAATGCTTTTGTGACTGATTTGCTTTTAGATCAAAAATAAACAAACCAAAGCCCGACACAACGGCGTCCGTTCATCAACTTCTCTATGCAGTACGAGTCAAAACAACGCCAAACAAGGAGACATGGTCAGATCAACGCACAATTGCAAGTTAACCGTGAATATTTGGAAAGGAACTCGCCCATGACACACGTCCAGCTATAAATTTAAAAAGTGGAATGTCCATCTACTTGGATAGTAAAGTGCTCAGACCAACGAACAAACTTTAACTGATCAACAACAGGAACGTTTCAAGATGGAGCTGTCAGTAAAGGGGAAGGGAGGAGCCAACCGTGGAGCATTCTCCGTGTCACTGGGTTTCTGTGTTGCCGACATTTAAGACGTTTGGACGATTCTATAAGCGGCCGAGTGGAATGAGCTTTATCATAGGAGACTGACTGGTGATGAGTTTACGGAAGAAAATGGCATGATGAAGAAAAGAGAAGGAAATTATAATCATGTTACAAAATCACTCCTCTTCTTTATATCTCTATTCTCGATATATTGCAAACATTTTTTTAAAAAATAATTTCACCCCTAGCTACCACTAAGACTCAAGTGATTTTTGAGGGTGAAAAAGAATGGGAAGGTGTTGGTGAGGAGAAAGGCTGACAAAAGAAGAGAATTCAAAAATAAATATTTCAAGTGATGAAGCATTTATATTTTTTTAAAGAAAAGAATGAGAAACAAGAAACCTAAAGAGAGAAGAAACTATTAGCATAGAACTTACGGTTACATCTGGGCAATAAAAAAACAAAAAAACTATGAGACCTAATAGCCAATCTAGTAGTACGTTTAAACTCACCTGGTCGACATACCAAGGTGGAAAGATTTTCAGAAAAACTGCCATGAAGATATTTATAGAAGAGTCACGGGAAATCCACATCTCGTTGATAGGAAAGTAACTAATGTCAGGGCCAATAATATTACAGATCTTACTTTGAATTTTATCAAGAATCCCGGGATATATCGAACAGGCACCAGATTCGGCTGCAATATGGCATGCACAGAGGAATGGTAAATTTATGAATGTGCAAGATGGATTCGGGCGATAAAGATTGTCTGTGAAGAAACTGTGAACCAGCTTTATTGGCTGGATTTAATTCACTTTAATCGCTCTTCTACATGTAACTAAAAGACATGATACCAAAAAAGGCGCAATTTATTGTAATCCTGGTGACTAGACTCAGTCATGCCGATAGAAGGCAAACACGGTTCGATACGATGATTAAAAGATTCATTTTGGAGTCGTTCAAATTTACAAGTCATTTCTTGCCCCAGTTAACAACCGATTGGATGTCATTTTCGAGCTCAGTTCTCAGTTTTACTTTAACAGAGCTATGCTTTACCGGTCTCATGCGGCGGATATCTGTGTCATCTGCATTACTACCAAACTGGAAACTGATGACATTCCAAATGTTGTTGAAGAAGATATGGAACATTGACTTAAATACAGGTATCCGTAAAAATTAACGCTTCAAGTAGGTCATCAATGTTTGTCAGGCTCATTACAACCTTTAACAAAATATATTGGCACGAGTTAGATGCTAAAATGATTCCTTTACTCAAATTAAGTTGTTTTTTTTTTAATCTTTGTGCAGGAAATTAAAAATAACACATGATGGAGTGAAAGGATCTCGAACGATTGTTTGATTTGTTTTTTCAATGACATATCAATTCCTATGGGTCATTACATATCGAAATTTAATTTTCTTGTAAGTAATAGATATATATGTTATTCTGCTTTCACAATTGAATAAATGGTAGATGATACTCAGCTTTTGTGCATATAGATGTTTGTGTAGACATAATTTCTAGAGTCACTGTTATGTCTGTTTACGTTTTTTTTAAGTTATAGTTTGAAATACAGTTTGATTTCTTTAAGAAATTCTAGGATATTATATGGATTATGTTCAAAGTTATCTAATGTCACTTGGTTGGTTGATTATTAGATTTGTTTCTTCAATGGCATATTATCTCTTATGGGTCATTTAATACTGAAATTTAATTTTCTTGGGATATATATATATATATATATATATATATATATATATATATATATATATATATATATATATATATATATATATATATATATATTATTATATTAAATGGACAAATCCGACAATTTTTGATTAAAGACATTTTATTTTTATGTTTTATGTGGCCGAGCGATCAAGGCACGTCAGCGTAAATGACGGTTCCGTATAGGATGCAGGTTCGAATCCTGTCAAAGGACGAATATTTTCTATGAAAATTTCTCGGACTTTCAGGCCGGTAAATGTTATTTAATACTGTTTATTATAAACAGAACATTTACTTAAATACTTGTATCTATAAAAAGAACGTTAAATATAAAAATGTCTTTAATAAATATATATATATGTTATTCTGCTTTCACAGTTGAATAAATGGTAGATGATACTCAGCTTTGGTCTAAGAAATTCTAAAATATTATATGGATTATTTTCATGAAAAAATTATTTGATGTCGCTTCGTGGGTTGCTTGGTTGATTGGTTCTGTTGATCGGCATATCAACACCTCTATGGGTTATTTAATACCGAAATCTAAATACTTTGAACGCAACTGTATGCTTTCAATTAGAGAAAAAATGTATTGTTGGTAATTTTTTTAAGCATTTCACCTCAAGTAAGGCTGGAAGCCACTAGCACGCAAGGGGTTACAGAGGATTTGGAGCGAGAGCAGATAGGAGTGATAGAGGAAAGGATGAAGAGAAGGATAGTGGATAGATCAACTGGAGATGTCTATTGACATTACATTTGAATAGTTGGAGATTATAGCTATCAGAGAAACAGGAAAAGGGAAGGGAGTTCCACAGGCGAGAGGTACGAGATATGAAGCTACTGGAGTAGAAGAGACGGCTACATTTAAAAGTTTCTACAGTGTAAGGGTGAGAGCGGGATGCCAGCCTCGTAGGCCGCTTGAATTAATGAAGCCTGGGAACCAGCGAAAGCATCTCATCGGAGCAATTACCATGAAAGTATTTGTCAAAAAGACAGAAAGAGGCGACATCACGTCTTGGAGAGAGCAACTGCAGACGAGATGCCAGATCAGGGCCAATTACATTGCATATCCGTCTCTGGATCTTATCAGGAACCCAGAGGCAAACAGAAGGGGCACTAGACCATATATGGCAGCAATACTCCATGCAAGGTTGAATATATATTTTACTATAAACATGTATTTTTATATTTTCATACTGTAGTATTCTCATACCCCTTAGTTGATCGCCCATACTAATGACCTTGTGCCATACTAGGCTAAACTGAACAACTTTGCTACAGAACTCTGAGATTATATGGAATTTTATAGAATTATCCACGAATCCATTACATGTTTTAGCTGCATTAATTGACTTCTAGGTTTCGCTAACAAACCATTAACAGCTTTTTCAAGAACAGTGTAAAAGCTGTCGAAGTAGAAATAGCAAGTAATTATCAATAAAAGAAAAGTCAATAAAAATTGTCAATAAAAATAGAACGGAATTCGTAATGTCTACACGAAAACGAATAATTTCAGTTCAACTGGGTCTGTCACGCTAGCTTGATAACCACTGCGCTAAAGTTAACACCCATAGCAATTTCTTAAGATAGTTCATTATCGTATAATGTCAAAGCGGTGGAGAACAGGGGAATTATCGCGTTACTTAATCAATTATTGTTATTATATATATATATATATATATATATATATATATATATATATATATATATATATATATGTTTTTTATATATATTATATATGCGCAGTACTTATTGTAAAGTGCTCAATATCAGTAATAGCTAACATATTCAGTTGTATGAATATGAGTTTGTGGGCCTGCGTTTTACGCTTTTGCGATCATTAGACACAGTTTGTGTTTGTCTGATGATCGCAAAAGCGCGAAAACCAGTGCCATAAACTCATATCAATAAAATTATATATATATCCAGAATTTGCTACAGTTAACAATAACACATTTCTAAAAAAACATATTTCGATTCAGATCTAATCTTTTGTGTCCCGTTATTACCTGGATGTATTTAAAGAAAACAAATCAATTTCCATGCCTGATGATATCTGTATGAACAGATGAAAGTACTTTAAAAAAAAGACGTTATACAAGTTGAATTTATTAAAAACAGGGATCACAACATTCATCTAGAGGTTCGTGGGTTAATGTAATTTTAATAAATTTGTTTGCGAAAATGTATTCTCGTCATTTTTAGCATTAACTTCACAAATCTGCTTTTTGTATGAATGATTCATGTAATATATATATATGTTTATACATTTATTTTTATAGATATAAATATTTAAGTAAATGTTCTGTTTATAATAAATCGTATTAGCAACATTTACCGGCCTGAATGTCCGACAAATTTTCATTGAAAATATTCGTCCTCCGACAGGAATCGAACCTGTATCCTATACAGAACCGCCGTATAGCCTGACGAGCCTTAACCGATTGAGCCACAGAGGATCGTCCGAGTAGGAAGGTCGATTTTACTGCTTTTAACTACAATCTTCCATGAATCTCTCACATGCATTCATATCTGGTCAATGCGTATCCAAATGTAAACAAATGACGTCACACATTATGAAATGGACATGGTCCGACAATTATTTTAAGACATTTTTATGTTTATTCTTTTTATAGATACAAATATTTGAGTAAATGCTCGGGACGGTAAATGTTGTTTAATACTGTTTATTATAAACAGAGCATTTACTTAAATATTTGTATCTATAAAAAGAATGTATAGACATAAAATATCTTAAAATAATTGTCGCACTTTGTCCATTTCATAATATATATATATATATATATATATATATATATATATATATTGAAATGGACCATTTTAAATAATATTTATATATATAAAATATTATATATTTATATATATATATATATATATATATATATATATATATATTATGAAATGGACAAAAAGTGCGACAATTATTTTAAAAATATTTTTATGTCTATACATTCTTACATATATCTAAGTATATGTGCATAAAAGTCTATGTGTATATATGTGTGTGTATTTTGGTTTATATGTATATGTGCGTACATGTGTACTTGTTATCATAGATATGTATATGTACGTATATGTTTATGTTTATATATTTATTTGTATGTATTTCTGTATGTATATGTATGTATGAGTATATATTTATGTGTGTTAATTTGTTTTTGCTGCCGTATATATATATATATATATATATATATATATATATATATATATATATGTATATATTTGTGGATTTCTTTATCCTGTCTTTCTTTGCCAAATATATAATGAAACTATTATCAACTTATATGATTAATAATATATATATTTTTATTGATATTTATGGTTTTAGAATTTTCGTTTTAATATATTAAATAATATTATTTTAAACATTTTTATCTTTGTATATTTGCTCCCTTAAGTTATAATTCAATAAGTGGTTAGCATTTATTTAAGTCTGAAATATTTACTGGTTGTGATTTCTCAATGTCTATGCCATTGTCTGTGGATGTATGTATGTGTATATATCGGTGTCTATGTGTATGTAGAGTGTATTCACATTTAACTGTGTGTGTGTATAAGTGTTAGTTTCCACGTCTCCTTTTTTTTCATAAAGGGCTGTAGAGATGTTCATGTATTCCCCACCTCTCCCTTTTTTTTTTTTTTGTGTGTGTGTGTGTGTGTGTGTGTGTGTGTGTGTGTGTATCTAATTATGTCTGGGAGCTTATGTATTATAATCTGATTGTGTTTTGTTGTGTCACGCGTGAGTTTAAGACCATATTCACAAACTTTAAAATAAAAACGGAAAAGAAAGGGAAAAAGAAAAAAATATATATACATGTATTATCAAATGACCGGATGTATTGTAGCGTCTTGTCTTGTCGAACGTAATTTCAATGAAGAAATGAATTGAATAAACATATATATTTTTTTCTTTTCTCAATAATTTTGTAGTTTTTAAACTTAATAGTGATTAAATTTGGATTTTAAAAATTGCCAGTTTTTAATTTTAATATTAAATTTTATCATATAAATTTATAATTATTAGTTAGTATAAATTATTTTTAATATTACACGTATTTAAAGATCTGAATAGCTATTATAGCAGGATTTCGTTGTCAAGCTTTTGAATCTTTCTATACTTCGTTTTTGATTGGTTATTCTAGCTTTTGTAACAATGTTTCCCCCTAGTGTAGGATCGTTAATTAATCTGAAACTTTTAAAACCATCTATTTTCTTTTTTCAACATCATCACTTGATAAGACACAGAGTGTGTTGAAACAAAATGGCTATTTTTGTAGTGATTTTATAACATACTTATGTTATAATTATTTTATAAAAATAATTATATATATATATATATATATATATATATATATATATAACTCTTAGCGATATATTCTAAAATTATACTTGCTAAACAAGAATTATTTTAAAATGATAATAAAGAATCGTTGCATACCACGACTAATCTTAAAAATACATATGTATAAAAGATTATAATATACGTATATTAAAAAAAACTGTAAATGTATAAGGTATCAAATATTATATTATGATATAAACAAACAAAAGCATGAGAATAATGGATAATTAAAAACAATGAAAACTATCCTTTAAAATACAACATCGCTTTGAGCCATGTAAAAAACACGCCCGTTTACTCTGAAATCAGCTTTGTATCATTATATATATATATATATATATATATATATTTGCATGTTTCATTAAAAACGACAAAGGGTTTGCAAGAACTGTCCAAATGTTTTATATTTCCGAGCGCTTTCGGCTATACCTTTAGCCATTATCAAGGATGATTCGATTTTTTTGCTTAATTGAGTGTGTGCGTTATGTGTATGTCTTAGTGTGTGGTAGGGATGTTTTAATTTCCGAATATGGTTAGCTTTAACTACGAACAATGCCACAATGTGCTAACCGTATTCAGAAATTAAAAACATCTGACACCATAGCACCCTGTCTGTCGTTTTTAATGAAACATGCATAAACGAAGGATTGCTGCCTAAATATACAACTATATATATATATATATATATATATATATATATATATATATATATATATATATAGGGTGATACGTGGACAGTACATTGAATAAAGTTCGTGTTAGGGTTATGTCATAACTATGGCGTTTGTGTAATATTATATTACATTTTATAAGTAAATTTATTTAAATTTCATTTTTATTCTTTTCAGATAGTTAAGAGAAACCATAATGGCAACTCATTTAAATACTGATGCCAGAAAATGGCTTTTATTCGAGTATTAGAATCTCAAAATGCTGAAACCTTTAAAACAAAAATGGGCTTAAACATTTGGTACTCAAGCCCTCAAAAGACAAATCCATTTCCCGCATTCGTAACAAATTTCATGCCACTAGATCAATTCTTAATGCCTCCAAAACTGGTCAACCCAAATCATAGGACCATAAGCATCTTTTTGCCGAAGAACATTTCACAGTCCCAAAAAGTTCACCAGAAGAACCTCAGAAGAATTGGACATTTCACAAACCTCTGTTGGCTTGAAAGCTTATCGTCTACGGCTAATTCTTAGCTTATTGGAGGATCACGCAGACTGGAGTTTTCGATTTAGTGACATCGCACTGAACAAAATTAAAGAAAATCCAATAATTTTAGATAACATTGTGTTGTGGATTCCGGGTTGAAATCCGGTACCAATAAATCCGGTACCAATAAATCCGGTACCAATAAATCCGGTACCAATAAATCCGGTACCAATAAATCCGGTACCAATAAATCCGGTACCAATAAATAACAAACGCCAGGAATGAATATATGGAAATAATGTATTAGCGTAATAATACAAACTGGTAAAGCAGGTTAGTAGTTCCAGTAATACGGGTTAGTAGCCAAATATATATCTATACAGTCTTTGGTATTGAAGTATCACTGTATGACTTCTTACTGAGTCTACATGCTCGCTCACTGTAACTCCCACAACGCTGTTACCTCACCCCTCACTCTTCCGGTTACCTACAACCTTTTACTCTGTCACTCTGGACTCGACTGCTCGGTCTTGCTCTCTCGGGGCTTCACGTAGTATATGTATATACTGGGTGAGTCCATTTGTGCAAAAATGGGAGGACCCCTCAGCACATTGTGTGGTCTGATGAGACTTCTTTCAAATTATCCGGTCATATTAACCCACATAATTGTGTTTACTTGTATAAGGATAACATGCATTTAACATTAGAGCAATCACTAAACTAGCCTTGATGTCACTGTTTGGAGTTTTAATTCAGGTTTTGACGGAACAATTACAGGCGAGAAGTATCTTGTAATCCTAATGAATATTTGTTCCACAGTTACAACAACAGCATGTACCCCTCCACGGTAAGTATCTTGAAACATTTTAGATGTGGCACAAGGCTGAAAGTAAGGTGCACCCAGTGAAGATCGAACACACTATTCAGTCGTAATTGTCTTAGCGAGATAAGCTTGCTAACCATTACACCACGTCGAGGTGCTTCATTCGGGGAGTACTCAAGGTCAAAGTTTATAATCGAAAACCACATAGTCTTGGTAATTTGAAAAATTGCACCAGAGATGCACAAAAATGTTTGTCGAAGCATGGGATGTAGACTTCAAAGCTTTGTAACTTATGATGACCAGCATTTTGAGTACCTGCGTCGATAAAACTTTCAGTGCTTTTGTATTGTATTATAGTATATAATAAAGTTTAATTATATATGTAATAATTGTTATTACCATGTAATCTCAAAGTAAATGTAATAATTTACTGTCAATTTATATATATATATATATATATGTATATTATTCCAGGATCCTTTACAAACGTATTCAAAATGAGCTTCGCCCTCTTTGACCTTCTAACTTTCTGTCCTGAATTAACAATATGCCTCACACGTTTCACGTACTATTTCAGTTTCAAGCATTTTTTCTCTCATGTATCAAACATCCTATGGATTGAGTTGGATCTTTTAATTGAAATGATGATCCGTCTTCCTGTTGTGATCCAGTTTACCCCTCTCTCATTCCCTCTTTTGTAAACTTATTCACCGTTCTCTTGATTGCTCTTGAATGCTCTTTGAAGATGGACGACAGAATATGAATGTTCGTACCATTACTGATGGCCTGGATGGTATCTTTCCTCTCAATACTGCTCAGACACAGAGCAATTTTTAACCTGTTCTCTTTCTAGCTGAATAAGTCAAAGGGTATTCCAGTGATTCTTACGACAAATGATACCAAGATGACTAAACGTCTTATCTGAAACACTCGAAAAATGAAACTAAAAATTAGTGTAGCGTTTGTGGGATGGATAATTATGCTGCCACACCATTTGGACAATTTTTTGTTACACCTATATATATATATATATATATATATATATATATATATATATATATATATATATACACACACACACATACACACACACACACACATATATATATATACACACACACAGACACACACACACACACACACACACACACACACACATATATATATATATATATATATTTGAACTTTATCCGTCATAAGCTTCCGATTCTTACCTATGACTAATTAATGATGAACATGTCGTTTTCGTTTATGCTCGATTTCATCATGATTCATCTGTTAAGCTTGGAGAGTAATTATACATTCTTATTGTTCTTGGGGAATTCCAGTAAGATATCTTTAATCATTTCTAAGATACAGAGCTTAATCTAACAACTGGGCAATTTTGCTTTTTACGAATAACTGGACAATTTTGCTGTTACACCCGGTATATTATCTTTCGCAGTAAACAATCTGCTTCTAAATTAGACACAATGTAGCGAATTGCCAGTACAGATATTTTTTAGCTTTTTAGAAAATCCGTTTCCTAATTATAAAAGGAGTTGTTTGTTTTTTGTTTTTGTTTTTTACAAAATGCTTTCTATCATTTAGTTCTTTACTGATCTCCACGTAATAAAAAATCCCGCAGTCGCTAATTGTAGAGTGTTATTGAATGGGATGAGTGCTATGAACATAAGAGAAGGACCTAGGAAGTATGGATCATATGAAAATGGGGAACAGATGACGAGTGACCCTGGACTCGAACAGGATAAGCTTATAGTGTTCGGGGCATCATTCACGCGTTGGTAATCCACGATCCGACAACAAAGCCTCTGATAGGGAGACTACTGATGATTTTTGCTTGGGAGTTCACCATTTTTCGATAGTCGGGACCTTAACAAGTGCTACCACTCAAAGTCAGGGTGAACCTGGGAACAGCAGCAGTTAACAGGTGATTATGCCCTCCTTAAAACCTTCACATTAATATGACCAACAATACTTTCTTAAATAGAAAAATGATAATTAAAACAACACTAAAAATAATATAAAAATACATTTTTATAGTAAAGTTACCAGCAATACATAATCTATGAAACAAATATTACCAACAATATATTTTTGTAATAAAATTATCAGAAATAGATTAATATTGTTGCTGATCCACCATTAAACAAACTCTGCAAATCAGTAGCATTCCACGCAAATTGCGGACTTTATCTTCTTATCGTAACACCTTTCTCCCACGAAACAAAGACTCTGGACTCTTTACCATATGCACATTCTTTTCAGCGAGAAACCTACCACGTGTTGTACACATGGCCCAGAGGATAAAGACGTTAGTTTGACCCAGTGACTAGACCCAAAGAGTTGTGAGTTCAATACCAAGCCACAGCAGGGGTGAACCAAAAAAAAAAAAAAAAAAAAACATGGAGTTGAGTTAAAGGGAAATAACTGAGACATCCGGAAGAGGCATGGCTAGTGGAACTAGAACAATATACCCCGGTGGACGAAATAAACGGTTCGGTTCTAAATTCCAATCAACAGAAGAAGACCGGAGCGTACAACGGCCGAAACGTTGTGAACATGGCAATGACGACAACAGTCCAAATAATGTGAATAATTAATTTCTGTTGAATAATTGCGTTATTCACTTCCTTAATATTAGACATTTAAACAAAAACAGAAAACCATGAATTTTTTTCCGATGTTATCAAGCTAAATATATTCCGACCTTACTTGACCGAGCAGAGAGTGCTGGTGTCTGTTTAAATTTATAAAATATCTCTCTTAAAGAATTTTGCATGGAAATAGGTTTCTCTGCTACAGTAGTTCTTATCAATCTTGCCAGTATTGATGGGCATTTTCTTCCTAAGTAGTCTGGTATCTCAGTATCATATTTTTTCTCTTCCAGTTACATCTGCTATCCATTTTAGTTGTTGCTGCTGTTGATAGTCCTCAAATGATGTGTTTTCTGTTATTTGGTACAGTACTTTATAGTTTTGTAGCTCCAGTCCATAAGGTTAGAAGATAGAAAAATAAGTCTACATAATGAAATGATGAAAAGCATTTATTTAACAAAATAAGCATTTTCTCTTCGAGTTACATCTGCTATCCATTTTAGTTGTTACTGCTGTTGATAGTCCTCAAATGATGTGTTTTCTGCTATTTGGTACAGTACTTTATAGTTTTGTAGCTCCAGTCCATAATGTGGGTTCTGTTATTTGTTACAGTTCTATATTTGAGATTATGTAGCGCCAGAGCCAGACCCCCCCTTAAAAAAACAGAAAAAAAAAGGAATTCTGATATTCCATTGACCACCATTTATACAATCGAAATCATGAAAGTGTGGAAGGAAACCAAAGAAATGTATTACGAAAAATTAATTGCGTCAATTCAGGAGACAAAAGGCCAAAATAGCGACCGCGGACCGGAAGCACAGAATCACTTCTTTGTCCAAGAATTTCCTTTCCAGTGAAAGAAAAGTTTCTACATATATATTATCAAGAGACATTGGCAACTTGACGGCTCGAAAAATAATATTGCCTGAAGAAATGAATTGAAAGAACAAACGATACAGGATTCAAGGAGATATAAGGAGTTTAAAGAATTGGAATGTTATATAAAATTAATTGCCAGATTTTTTTCCCCAAGATTATAAAATTCAGATCCGGTGTTGGCCGGGACCATCACCAAATGTAAATCTCAAAAGAAAATAATTGCGGATATTATTATTATTATTATTATTATTATTATTATTATTATTATTATTATTATTATTATTATTATTATTATTATTAATATTATTATTATTATTATTTTTAATATTATTATTATTATTATTATTATTAATAATAATGATAAAATGACAAAAGCCAAATCTCAAAAATATGACACATAGGAACATCAACAATTCCAGTTGTAGTTGGAGCCCTCGGACTGGTTGAAAAACATTCCAGTAGACTCATTGAAGGGATTCCTGGAAACGTGTGCCTTAAAGAAATGCAAAAAATTGTTCTCACGAGTACAGCTCACACATAACGAAGGTCTTTATCTATGTAAAATATGTGTTCGTGGGTGTATTTTTTTGCGTTTTTTTAACTGGTCAGTGGAACATGTCATAACGTCATTTCTGATCTTAGAACTCTAGGCGGGAGCCGGAAAGTAATGTGTACACACCAGAAATGAAAGGAAATAATATATATATATATATATATATATATATATATATATATATATATATATATATATATATGTGTGTGTGTGTGTGTGTGTAAATATGTAAACTATTTTCATAAAGAGTATCATTACATATCATAAAGAGTATCATTATATATCAGGAACAAAATAAATAGAAATGCAATATATGTATGTATGTATATTGACCACTAATATTATCAATATATATATATATATAGTTGTATGTATATTAGTTTGTGATTAACCGATGATATTTGTTTAATTGTTAAATCGATGTTTTCCAGTTTTCAAATACTTTTTCGGTCACGTGTAAAAAATTATGGCCGGCACTGACGGCTGATTGGGATAGACAAAGATGTCTTCCAAATGCGAAGTAGATTATTAAGAAATAGAAAAACTTAATTAGTAACAAATAAATGTGTACTGAACTGTTACGAGATATCTGTCTTGACGTGTAGCAGTGAATCCTAAACAATCTCCTCAAAGACGAAGAAGAGACTTGAAGCAAATATGTTTCTACAGAATACCATGGAAAGACTAATTTCTCGGTGACCCATAAAAATTTATGAGCTAAATTCCAGGAATTCATATTTTTCTTCGAATACTTCCGATCATCTGGAGTCATAATCAAGGTTATAATTATCCAATATTTATGGCCATATTGGGATTTTTCTTGTTTAAAAACTTAAAATTAATACCGCATAACAACTGGTTGATTAAAATGCGTACAGATTCCAATGAGTTTCGGAAAGGATTTCGTATATAAAAGCAGACGTATTAGATTGGACGCTCTTGTGTTAATTCTCGGCATATACTTGAAGAAAAAAAAAGGATTGCTCAGATTTGGCGCATGTTAGAATTCTATTTTATTTATACCCGTCTAAATAGCAGACATGCAAAGAAATCTACAAGAACTCCTACAGAACGTAGTGAAAGAAATTGAGAAGAAAAATTTAAATATCAACAGCAAGAAGACAGAGTGCATGGTTGCTAGCAAAAGGATAAGCACAAAATTATACCTAACCTTAGGTCATAAATCGGTTCAAGGTATCACGACTTAGGCCGAAAAATGTCTTAAGTCGAAATCTATCTATCTATCTATCTATCTATCTATCTATCTATCTATCTATCTATTGTTTTGTTTCACTTTTTCTTTGTCTATTTTCATAACCAACTCTACACCTAGTTTTGTTCAACATACGACCTCTAACCTAATAACAACATCTTCATCTATGAGAAAATTGTTTTAAATTCACTGATATATATATATATATATATATATATATATATATATATATATATATATATATATATATATATATATATTCCATTCGAATCCATTACATTCACTTATGTGCTAATACCCTTGGGAAAGGTATGAATCCTCTTACTCTCCCTCCAGCTATGGGTAAAATAGCAGGACAGACTAGGTTCTATAGCCTTGGATGGCAACTGGTCTAGGAGAAGGACAACTCTGAATTCAAAACCTGCGGAGGGTCGTTTGGGAACCTTGTGGCATTCGGTGCACCAGGTCTCTGTAATCGGCCCTTCAAAAAGTGTGGATGGTCCTGCACGAAGCCTTCACCACTATAATCTAATCTCATGTGTCGTTGTCGGGCTGTCGGTTTCCTGGAAACTCATCTGCTTGACACTCATACGTCTAATCTCGACGGGAGAGTCGACTATATATATATATATATATATATATATATATATATATATATATATATATATATATATATATATAGGAAGATTTATATAATATAACAATACAGTATTAGAGCATCAGCATAGCGTATATATTTAGTATTAATTTTTAAGATTATGTATTTTGAAAATAAATCTAAATAAAACTTCTAGTTCTTTTAGAATTCTCTCGCTGTGTAACCTAAATAGATACGGATCGAAGACGCGTCCTTGGAGTACTCCACTTTTGATTCACCAATAGATTAAGTTTAACTTTTCCTTCGTTATTTACAGAGATTCTTATGAACATTCCTTGGCATTTTCTGCATCTTTCACATTTTTCAGATTTCTGACATTTTCTACATTCTTGAAATGTTCTACATTTTTGACATTCTCTACACGAAAGGTCTTACCAATAGAATAAATACCCCTATCTTGTTTTTATATGGCGGTTTTCTTTGTCTGTTTTCTCAACGCCACTTTGTTTATAGCAGAGATCGAAAGAAAACGCCAAAAACTCTTATAGAATGTAGTGAAGGAAAACGAGAAGAAAGAATTAAACATCAACTGCTAGAAGACAAAATGCATGGATGTTAGCAAAAAGAATAAGCCCGAAATGCAAATTATAAATTATATAAATAGACAAAGATGCCTTTCAAAAGCTAAGCAGAGTATAAAGAAACAGAAAAACTTCGTTAGAAACAAATAAAAGAGTACTGAACTGTTACAAGATATTTGCCCTCTTGTATAGCAGTGAATGATGAACAATTTCCTAAAAGATGAAGAAGATACTTAAAGCAATAGAAATGTGGTTCTACAGGAGGATTCTGAGGATACCATGGACCGAATATCTGAACAACGACGAAATTTTAGAGAAAATGGATCAGGAAGAGATAGTTGAAATCTTTAAGGCACATAATGAGGAAAAAAAGCTTGGAAAATCTGATACACACAAGACAGACTGAAGGCAAAAGGGACAAAGGAAAATAACGCATAACGTACTTAGTAAGCTTGAGTAAATGAATGATGGAACAGGATTTAGGTGAGATAATAACATAAAAGAAAGAATGTATTAAATACTACGAAGTACAGGAAATTGCGGAGAGCCATGATCGCCTACGTCCTGAGAGGACACGTAAAGAAGAAATAACTGTTTTCAAATATCTGGCCTATAACCCCCTCCTCACACGTATAGGCACACTCACATATACCATGGTGAAGCAATGCGTAAAAGAGGCATTGCTAGAAAAATTGAATAATTCTACGGGAATCATTTATAGAACTTTTGGATCGATCAACTGATGTATATCGATCAGAATCGAGGTGTCTTTGTAGTGACAGATATCGAATATTATATTTCAGTTCTCTGTGGTTTTCACACATTCCTCTACTTATCAATGATTCATTTTTCTTTTATTCTTTTCACCTCAACCAAGGCAATAAAGCCACTGAGACGCAGTATGAAAGAATATGCGTAAAAGAAAAAAAAAACTTTATTAAGTAGAGAGATTAATGAGAGAACAGGAATTAAAAAGATAGAAGATGTCGATAGATATTGCGCTTAAATTTTTGAAGATCAAATTTGTTTGGAAATCAAGAATACAGAAGACAGTCCTGCAAGTGCGAAAAACGAAACTATTATTATAATACGGTTACATTGAGCAACTTCAACTGTAAAATGATGAGACCGATCTGCCAATCTAGTACTTCGGTTAAATTCATAAAGGTGCAAAAGAGGAAATCTCCTCAGAACAATCTGTGTCTGTACGTGCCTGTGTGTGCGCGCGCGTGTGTGTTTATGTACGTGCGTGCGCGTGTGTGTGCGTGTACGTGTGTGTGCGCGTGAGTGTGAGTGTGTGCGTGTGTGTATGTGCGTGCACGTGTATGTACGTGCGTGTGCGTGTGTGTGTGTGCGTGCACGTGTATGTACGTGTGTGTGTGTGCGTGCGTGTGTGTACGTGCATGCATGTGTGTATGTGTGTGTTTGTACGTGCGTGCGTGTGTGTGCACGTGCATGTGCGTGTGTACGTGCGTGTGTGTGCACGTGCATGTGCGTGTGTACGTGCGTGTGTGTGTACGTGCGTGTGCGTGCGTGTATGAATACGTGTGTGCGTGTACGTGCATGCGTGTGTGTACGTGCGTGTACGTGCGTGTGAGTGTGTACGTAGGTGTGTGCGGGCATGTGTGTTTACGTGCGTGTGCGTGCGTGTGTGTGTGTGCGTGTGCGTGCATATGTACGTGCGTGCATGTGTGTATGTATGTGTACGTGCGTGTGTGTGTGTGCGTGCGTGTATGGATAGAGAGAACTAGAGAGACAAAGAAGTAAGGTCTATATAAACGACACAAATTCACTAGTTTGGGACAGTCATTGTAGGTTCTCTAAATTAGATTATTAACTAATATCTCACAGCCTGTTGTGTCTGTGAAGTAATGCTGGAAGGCATGTCGTTAAGAGGATTGGGCGTGGTCATCTTGAGGCTACAGACACAGATATTGTTCGTGAAACTGGCGAGAATTAATGATGTTATTAATGAAGCTGAATGGCGAGAAGGATGTTGGCGACATTCGTTGTCATGGTGATGGGATGCTCACAATATATACATAATGTTTGAACGAATGGAATAAATGATCTATGTGAAAAATAGCAGCCGTCTTTTTTGTGTTACGCAGAGAATAATCATTTGGAAAACCGTTCAGTGAGTATTTTACTTTCCATAAAAATGCACACACATTCATACACACTGGTTAACAATATTGAATTGAGAAATTATTGGAGTGAAATGACGTTAAATATGACAGATTAAATTTTCTTGCCTTGTTTGTTCACAAACAAGACATGGATTCTGTGGAAACCTGTTTCATTTTCAAATGATCTATTAAACTTCACTGGCATGAGGTCCAAAACAAACCAATCGCCTCAGATAGTCTGGTGGTTTGGGACTAGTATCCACCAGCTCTGATGTAACTCATCTTTGAGCACAAGGTTGAAAATAAACTATAGGTCATTTTTTCTGTTACAATTAATTGATAAGACAGACACACACACACACAAACACATCGATCATGGCAGCCAGTCTGATAAAGCACAAACACACACACACATATACGCACATATACGCACACATACACACACATTTGTGATTTCGTTGTAGAGCTAAAATATTGAGAGTTTCCATTTAGGATTCTTATGAAATAAAAATTATTACACATAGGATTTTAAGTATTTGATATTTTTTAATTAATGATAATTCTGCTTTGTCTTCTGACATAGAGTTCTCCCTGGATCTATATCCAATTGGGAATTTCATCCGGATTACCATATTGTATCATAACAGGCGCATAAAACACAGTGAAATGTGTATGATATGGTTACCAGTTTTGGTACAGATATTTACATTTTTTTTTCAGTTATTCTAAGCTTCTATTACACAGCGAAACGTTGACAACCGTATAAAAATCTGTAGTTGATAGTCACACCGCGCCCGGTCTAGCAGAAGCCAAGTTATGTTGCTCCCTCTGTCTACTCGTCTGTACGGTTCACTATTTATTCAAGTTTTAAAAGCACTAGAACCATGCATGCGCTTTACCGTAATTGCAAATGGCGGCTCTAACCAAGCAGACGAGACATTGTGGTCTCTTAACCACAGGTAGGTTAGAATCCCTTGATCGTATTTCAGCACAAAATTCAACTGGTTTTTGTGGCTGGGTGTCAAGAGTGTTTATTTTCAAGTTTGAGTGATAAGGTAGTCAATCTAAATATTTGGAAACATTCTCAGTTGGAGACTTCTAAGTCAAGTATACCCATCATGACGCTTAGGTTCTACCAGAGACATTACAGTCAAATGTACAGAGTATGGTGACAGGTTTTCATAAAAGCAGTGCAATTAATATTAATGGAAATAAAATGAAAGAATATATAGCCACTTAAAAGTAACTGAAATATAATGTTTTAAATCGAAATTTAAATTCATAAGTTATTTTTTCAGTTATTAAAATATTTCCCCTTGCTGTTTATCAGCAATTATATTAGCCTGATTCTAATATCACCAAAAACTTTAATATAAAATTATTTTCTGTTTTAATCTCTAGTATCAGGATATATCAATTATTTAATCAGATGTTTTTTAATCATTTCACACTAACCAAGGCATTAAAGCCACTGAGATGCAAAAGGTTGTTGTGTATGAAATTACCCAATGTAAAACATAGTTAAGTGTAGAGGCCAATAAATGAATTGTAATTAATGAGGCAGAAGATGGTGATAGACACTGCATTTAAATTTTTTGTAGATTAAATTTGATTTGAAGGCAAGAAGGGTTCTACAAGAGAGACTAGCGAGCGAGGAAACTGTTAACATAAAACTTACGGTTACATTTGGCTAATCTAACTGTAAAACGGAGAGGCCTAGCTGTAAATCTAGCTCAGCTCTTACGTTCATAAATTCGAAGTAACAAAGAGGAAAGCTTACCAGAGCAATTACCATGAAAATATTTCTAGAAAAGACACATGGAAGCTACGGTACAGCAGTGGGAAAGTGACTGAAGCGAAGTCCAAACTGATAACATTCTAGATTATTCTTTGGATTTTATCAAGAATCCTTAAATATATAGTAAAAGCACCAAACCAGATGTGGCAATAATATTCCCTGCATGGATTCATGACAGACTTTTAAATGTGTAAAATAGATTCCGGCGAGAAAACTTGTCTTAGCACAACACAGTGAACCAACTTTCCGAGCAGAAGATCTAGCAATTGATTCTATATAACCGTTCCAGTTCTTATCAGCGTTAAACAATAACCCGGTCTTCTCGTTGGCACGGCGTTTCGATCGTTGTGACTTCTGATCCGCAAAAAGGTCTTATATTCACCATCACCGAGCAATGTGACTCCATTCCTGTTATGAGCCTATTGGATCTCAAGTCCATTCCAGTCTTCAAGTGGAACTCTTATATGCAGTCTACTGCTAAAATTGTAAACCCTAGTTAATTATGTTTGTCGAGTGAACAAGACACTCAAGTCGGTACCCTGAAAAGTAATGTTGACCGATATAGACGATACAGATGACCTAGTTATCAGTGTAGACATCGGTATCAATGCCACATTAGTAAACCGCCTAGAAATTAACTCTAACGATGCTGGACTTTATGTCGATGTCTCTAAAACTGAATTCTTAAGCTTCAGTCAGCAAGTCTCGATACAGACTGTATCAGGTGGAACAATAAAATATGGCGAATCTTTTACGTATCTTGGAAGCGAAATAAATTCCACTGAAAATGATATGAAAATTCGCATAGATTCACCTCGAAGATCGCCTTGAATAAAATTGATTCAATCAAGGAATCTGATCTACCACAAAGAGAGCTTTGTTTATGCTACTGTAGAGGCCGTGTTAATGTATGGTGTCACTTGGTTGGGCATTAACTAAAACCTTGGCTCTTTAGATTTACTGATATATATATATATATATATATATATATATATATATATATATATATATATATATATATAGGTAACTATAATCGTCTCTGACGATCCGCTTAGGTGAAACAGGGTAGGTTTGTCTGGCTCACTAGGTTTATATATATATATATATATATATATATATATATATATATATATATATAAGCTAGATGAAGGTACACCAGGATGCTGAGAGTTATGCCTAACATCTCTTGGAGTCAACATCCAGCTGAATCACAGTTCTATAGACCCAGCCACGAAATATCTACAATCATACGTGAACTCAAAATCCGCTTGGTGAGCAAAACAAGAATTTGCGAGTGATCTATTGTTCTGGACACCGATCCATGTTGCAAGACAGGCTTGTCGCTCAACACTCACCTACATTGACCAATTATGACCTTCCGCACTTGTTGTAGGACTGTGATGGTTGACGTGACAGACGCGTGAATGTCGGTGCTAACTCGACCGAATAATAAGATATTGCTAAAGAACCTCGAAGAACGGTTGTGTGGCACCCTGCATTATTAGAAAAAAAAAAACTAAAGAAAAGAAATATTCATAGAAATATGATTTAATTTTTTTATTCGGTTTATTAACCAGTTGTTAGTTTTTTTTAGACGAAGAATAATTGAGTTTCGAGAATAATTCTCTAATTGTACTTAGGCGATCCTAAGGGAAGAAAAAAAGAAGGAAAAAAGAAAAAGAAAATGAGTAATGCAAAAGGCCGGTCATTAGCGAAAACAGGTGTCAAGAGGCCAACGCGCCCGACCGAATTTCAAGTGACAGTGGAGATTGTTATTTGGGAGAATAGAATTAAAGGTAATTAAAAGAAAGAAAGAAAAAAGGCTTGGTAAAAGTGTATGAACATATGTACGATTGATAAAAAATGTCGGTCAAAGCATCTGGCCTACTTTTGTGTAGAAGACTCATTATCAATTTGAGAAATGGGATTTTTAGAACAATGGAAAACGAAATATTAATCGGAGAAAGGTGTCTTTTGGGATGAGGAGGTGACCGCTGGAATTGTATACAGATTCTGACCTGTTAAAAATTGGAACCCCACGATGATGAAGTGAAGACATTTTCAATTCAGATAATTAAGATTTTGACCATCAGGTCTGAGCAAAAACAAAGAGGTGAAAAACGATTGTTCTTGGCTCACAGAGAGCGCCAGTAAGACGGAGAAAATTCTTCCTGAAGTCACATCTAATTAGCGGCAGGCTGTTTTGACAGAGTCCAGGAAGGTGAGAAAGGCCGAGATTGTCATTTTTCGTACGTGCGAAAAAGGCCAAATTAGATTTTTTTTTTTTTTTAGCAAGGTGTTCTTTCCCAGGACAACGACGGGATAAGCCACGCCCGATTGGAGACGTCACGAAGTACGGAGACGCCCAACCAGAATCTCATTAGCCGAAGGCGGTCACGTGATATGCGAGAAGAGGAGAAAGGACGCTCTGATCAAGACCCATTGGTCGAAAAACGGTCACCTGACATACGAGAGACCGGGGAGATGGGTATGCGCCTCCTCACCAGAGGCACTGTGAGAAAGTAGGGGTGAAAATAAGAGCGATACTGAGAAATCAGAAGTAATGCGACTTTTGGAATTATCGAGAAAACCCTGGCGCCGACAGACCCACCCCAGTTTGTTGCGGCGTCAATAAAAGCAGGACCCCAGTCGACAGAAATCAGTTGCAGCTGGACCGCGGGCAGCGAGGGGAGCTTGAACGCGGGCATCGGGCCGGTTCATTCGCCCTTTGCGGGCAAGAGAATCCTAAGACAAGAAATCCCTCCATCCCAAGTCGAAGAAGAAGAAGATTGCTCGAAAGCCGCAGAGAAGTTGCAGCCAAGTCGAAGATAAGAAGAAGAGCTGCAGGCCAGACAGGCCGAAGAATTGCAGGCCAGATAAGAAGAAGAGCTGCAGGCCAGACAGGCCGAAGAATTGCAGGCCAGATAAGAAGAAGAGCTGCAGGCCAGACAGGCCGAAGAATTGCAGGCCAAACAGAGAGCTCAGTTCAGCCCCGGACGGCAGCGAGAAGGGTCCACCTCAGACGGCAGAGAGTAAAGTTGCAGGCCAGACGGGCAGTAAAGTTGCAGGCCAAACAGAGAGCTCAGTTCAGCCCCGGACGACAGAGAGCTCAGATCACCTCAGACGGCAGAGAGAAGAGTTGCAGGACGGAAGAAGAAGTTACTTGCAGTTATGCATAGAAGAAGTTGAAATCAAACCACGCCCAAGAACAGAAATTCGTCTCAAACCAAATCAAAGTGAAGAAATACGTCCAACTCAAGCCGAAGAGAAGAATCAGCCGTGAACGACTGGTAGAGATTAGCGCCCAGTGTCAAAACTAAACCACACTCCGACAACAGAATTCTAGAGAGTAGGCAACTCGAAGTCTTTAAGTTGTATGATAGAAGCTTGGTGCCACAGTCCACAAAGCGGGTCGGGAAGTAAGAATAATTTTATGTAACGAACATTAGATATAAAAGGTTGTTACCCTTTTTTTATCAGTAATTTTTGGTCTCGTGAGTTTTTTTTTTTTACTTGTGTTTTGCCACCCCTGTCGAACTCAGCTTGCATACGGCCCCAATCCCTGTTTGATCCCGTCTGTGTAAGATCTAATCACAACGTGGGTAGGCAGACCGGAGATCAGTACAGTTACCCTGGTAACCAGGTGTTGGAAGCGAGTTGGGAAAGGCGAGGCTGGTAATCATCTAAGCAAGGGGTTGGAACGTCACACTTGGAGCAGCAAGGAACGACCCGGAGGAACGACGTCACCGTTGGCGCCGTGACAAAAGGATTCGACCCTGGACCAAGTGACGTCACAGTTGGTTCATTCTATGCCACAGTAAATAAATGACACCTCGGTGTAGATTCTTTCATATTCCTCGTTTTGTTCATTTTTGGTATAATGGCTGGGCGCTCGTATTCGAATGGGCCTGTCTACTACGGTGGCTATGTAATACCTGTTGCAGGTACATATGTGTTTTCTTCCAACGCCCACAGAGCCCATACACTGCAACTATGCTGAGTAGACCTTAGTTACAGTTTCTGGGAGAGAGCGCATTATCTGGCGTGATCAACAGCCTGAACAAAACCAGTACGCTCAAACCCTCAGTCACGATGACTTGTAATTTTATGTTAGCACAAACATCGAAGGCTGCCCAATTTCACTCATAAGACTTGGTATGGTTTCAGGCACGTTCTAATGCTTCTGAACACTGATTATCACCGATAACATCAAAAATAATGATGAGAGTGATCGTCGGAAAGCGCATGTTTTAATCACTCGGCCACACGTACCTCCATCTTTTTTATTCTTTTTTTGGTATTGTACAGTTTCAGTTTGAATATGTACTTCCCGACCCAGAGATTGAACTCACAAACACCAAATAACAGTATATTTACGAAGTCACGCTTTAATCCATTAGCAGAAAGCTAGAAATTAGAGCCTTAAATTTAATTTTTTTATGTCAGGTTAGTCTACGAGTGTTAGTGGTAACATGTGATACTGTACTACCTGCCACAATGTCCGGCCATCAGCCATTAACACGGCTTTGTTAATGAGGGCAGTGACGAGCAGAATTTAAATAATTCATCAGGATTAGAAAACTACATCTATTCCCAGGTAAGAAAATACAATCCTCTTTACTTATAATATATAAGTGTGTATGTGTCAGTGCGCGCGTATGTGTGTGTCTGTGTTTGTATTTTTAAAGTTCTTCGAAGGTTACGTTCTATTTTGGCGACAGTTTCTTTTCCTTACTACTCTAGGTCATATTCCAGCATTTCCTTCATCACTGAAGAAATTGGTGGCGTATTTTCAGCCATATATATATATATATATATATATATATATATATATATATATATATATATATATCTTTTGTTCATATTATTTGTTATGGGATCTTACCCATAATAATAATAATGGACTATTCCATACTTAATAAATACTGCGCCTCAGGAGTAGACAAGGGAGTCAGTCGACCCAGTACTTTCTGGGTGACTGTTCGGTTAAACTCTCTTCCTACGGGCGGGAGGAACCCGAAGGAGGCTAAGCCGAAGGAGGCTAAGCCGAAGGAGGCTAAGCCAAAGGAGGCTAAGCCGAAGGACGGAGTCTCCTTCGGGGAGGTAAAACCGGCCCAGAACCCGTTTATACGGGTTCAAATGGGCTATTTTTTGGCCGAACCTAATGGCTCGGGGGAATGCCCACGTTAAAAAGGCCTTGTGCCACATGACACCCTCGTGGGGGGCTGACTCAATATCGTCAGTCGACCCAGTACTTTCTGAGCGACTGTTCGATTATACTCTCTTCTTACGGGCGGGAGGAAACCGAAGGAGGCTACGCCGAAGGGCGGAGTCTCCTTCGGGGAGGTAAAGTCGGCCCTGAACCCGTTTATACGGGTTCAAATGGGCTATTTTTTGGCCGAGCCCTAATGGCCGGGAATGCCCACATTAAAAAAGGCTTGTGCCACATGACACCCTCGTGGGGGGTGACTGAAAATCGTCAGTCGACCCAGTACTTTCTGGGTGACTGTTCGGTTAAATTCTCTTCCTACGGGCGGGAGGAACCCGAAGGAGGCTAAGCCGAAGGGCGGAGTCTCCTTCGGGGAGGTAAAACCGGCCCAGAACCCGTTTATACGGGTTCAAATGGGCTATTTTTTGGCCGAACCTAATGGCTCGGGAATGCCCACGTTAAAAAGGCCTTGTGCCACATGACACCCTCGTGGGGTGGGTGACTGAATATTGTCAGTCGACCCAGTACTTTCTGAGCGACTGTTCGGTTAAACTCTCTTCCTAAGGACGGGAGGAACCCGAAGAAGGCTACGCCGAAGTGCGGATTCTTTTTCTGGGAGGTGAACCGACGGGTTCAATGGGCATATTTTTAGCCGAGCCCATGGGCTCGGAGAGCCCACGTTAAAAAGGCCTTGTGCCACATGACGCCCTCCTTGGGGGGGTGACTGAATATCGTCAGTAGTTCAAGTCGAGTCAGGAGTCGAGTCAGAGGCAGTCCGAAACAGAGTCGCGTTCAGACAATTACTACAAGACATTGGAATAGTGAGACTGGTCGAGACTACATTGTTCTCTCTACTAAACCTGATTGTTCATACTAACACTTCTACTTCTCTGTATATATTCCTGTTTGTAATATATCTGTGTTATTCCATACCTGTGTTCGAGTTCTTCTTTATTGGTTCTACCTTGGACTATTACCGTGGTACAAAGAACCGGACCATAACAATATATATATATATATATATATATATATATATATATATATATATATATATATATATATATATATTGCATATCGTTCATAACATTCTAGAATACGTCTTTGATTGTATAAATGCTTTCCAATTGCCTAATACTTTGCTCAATTTCTGAAAGACATATTTCACTATCTGATGCGACTAAGTAACCTTTTTCCCACGTACTCAGAGAGGTAAATTTATGCTCTTGTATCATTATGACATCGTCGATATGTAATTTGCACTGTGTATTGTCCCTTTTGCTAACAACCATGCATTTCATGTTATAATTATTATTTCTTTAATCTTACTCCCCATTATTTTTATACATTACATCTTTCAGGTATGTTTTATGACAAAATTAGTAACAAAAAATTGAACATAGGCAGAATCAGAGGTAGTTTCGTACCACGCCGCAAACTGCTACAGAACCAAAACGTTGTTATATATATATATATATATATATATATATATATAAGTTAACCTAAAGAGTCAGACAAACCTACCTACGTTTCATCTACGCGGATCGTCAGGGTTTTTGGGACTCTGAACTTAGATTCTAGACGATTATTTTCGCTGGAAGTACATGTTCTTAGTTCTTTCTTTTTTTTAAATCGTTTTTTCCCCTTTGGTATTGGTTTGTTCATTTACAAGCGTAAACACCTAAGGTTTTGCTGGATGAGTATAGCTGCTTATATTTTTATAAGATTATTAGTATATATATATATATATATATATATATATATATATATATATATATATATATATATATATCAGAAAAGGATTACTTAACACTAACTTTATATATAATTTTTTGTCATTTTCCCCGACTTCGAAGTTTCTTGGTAATCCATTCTTCAAGGGGAAAACAACAAAAATTGATATTTAAAGTTTAAATTTATGATAATATTTTAATATTAAGCACTATATATAAGATATCTGTTATTTCCCCTCTCTCTCTCTCTATATATATATATATATATATATATATATATATATATATTTTTTTTTCTTTACTGGTACCACGACTCGGAATTTGCTGCATAACTCAATTGCTTTCTCGAGAGTCTGTACTTTATAATGCTCCATAAGTTTTCTATGGGGTTGAGGTCAGGAGATTGGGGCGGCCATGTCATAACACTCACCTGCTTCTCATCAAAGTATTCCTTCATCAATTTTGATTTGTGACAGGGACCATTATGCTGCATTAAAATGAGCTTGGTGGGATCGATTTGCACCCTTTCAGCAGAAGGGAGCAGACAAGACTCTAAAATTTTCTTGTACTGTTAGCTCCTGAGGGCCTTTTCAATAGGTTTTAAGAAACCAGTTCCATGAAAAGAAAAGCATCCCCAGAATATTATACTGAACGGATGCTTGACAGTGCTTACTGCTAAATTCAAAGAGCTTTCAAAGCTTCTTTCTTCGGATTTTAGATCGCTTATCCTTTGAATTTAGCTCAACTTTCGTTTCATCGCAGAACATTTAGTAAAAAAAAAAAAAAAATAATAATTCAGGTGAGTCACTTTTATCGAACAGCACTGTACCTTGACCCAACAACAGGCTTGAATTTTATAGCTTCAGATCTTCGGTTTTAACATGTCCATATTTTTACATGGGGAATTACAGTGTAACCCGGACATAAAAGACCCGGATATAAGAGAAACCCGGATATAAGAGAGATTTTCTCTGGTCCCAAATTAGAGCCTGTGTTAATGTATATAAATTAGACCAAACCCGAATATAAGAGAAACCCGGATATAAGAGACCTCTCAGGTCCCGACAACTCTCTTATATCCGGGTTACACTGTAGAATGATCTGCGATCTGTTAATTTTCACAGGTTTGAGTGTCAGTTTTAGTCATGATCATCGGGGTGGGGGGACATACACACACTGAGTTTTTTTTGTTTTTTTTTAATTTGAAAGATAAAGCAGACACGGTAACTTGACAGTCAAATCTAGATACTACGAGGACACCCTCAGTTGGAGACAATCTGAGCGGACGCTGTTAACCAATTTTAGCGCAGTTTCTATCAAAACCATCCCATTATCGTGTACACTTCACTATGACGTCCTTGTGAATAGTCATCCCCAAAATAATGACACCATAAGTTTCACAACGACATTGTTATTAAAAACAATTCAATGCATTGTATTTGTACACTTACATGTATTTGTTTACTGGATACGTTTTGTGAACAGATTGCACAAATACATGCGAAATTAGTTAAATAATCAATATATATATATATATATTTTAAGCGTTTAACTCCAAGCAAAGCGGGAAGCTACTAGCTCGCAAGGGGTTACAGAGTTGGAACGGGAGCAAAGAGGAATGATAGAGGAAAGGAGGAAGATAAGGTTAGGAGATAGATCAAGGTATCTGAAGACGTCGATTGACATTACATTTGAATAGTTGGAGATTATAGCTATCAGAGAAACAGGAAAAGGGGAGTGAGTTCCACAGGCGAGAAGTGCGAGACGTGAAGCAATTGGAGTAGAAGAGACGGCTACATTTAGGAGTTTCGACAGTGAAAGGGTGTGAGTGAGATGCCAGCCTAGTAGAACACTTAAATTTATGAAGTCTGGGAACCAGGGAAAGCAGCTTATCGGAGTACTTACCATGAAAGTATTTGTAAAAAAAAAAACAGAGGGAGGGGAGGGCATGTCTGTGAAAGAGCGACTGTAGACGAGATGCTAGATCAGGGCCAATTATATTGCATATCCGTTTCTGGATCTTATCAAGAACATTGAGACAAACAGAAGGGGCACTAGACCATATATGGCAGCAATACTCCATATGGGTGTTCAATTTAATAATCGACCTACGCAAAACAGATTACAGATTTAAATCTGTTACCTGTGACCTACTTTTTATTTTGATAATTAGAATAAAATAAATATTGCATGTATATGTTTTCCGTTTTATTCCCTTCTTTCCTGTTTGGAATAGAATTCTACATTATGCAATAGGAAAAATAAATAGGAAAAAGTTAAAAAATATGAAAAAGAGGGCTGAAATATTATATAATATCAGTTTCTCCTATAAAGTGTTGTATAGCCCCCTCGTTCTAGGGGTCTCTTTTGGTTGATGGGGGTGATTCCATAACGATGTACCATCTCTCGCTCGTCTTTTCCCGGTCGCTGATTGCTGGATGTTTTTTTTGTTTTTATTTTTTTTTGTTCGGAGGTAAATGAGAGAACTTCAACAAAATATTTTTAACTCATCTAATTTTTTTATTCACCACATCGTCGTGTATATTTCAACTAGCCAGTGGGGTTGCTTTACCACCCTAATGGGGACCAGATTCCGAGGCAAAGAACTACCACGTCTACATTATATAACGTGAAAAAGTTAACTCACTCAAAACACTTTCTAACTCTAACATTCCTACACTAGTTTTAACCAATCAAAAATGACTTCCTCCGTTTTCCTGTATCTGACCTCAAAGGTCAAATTGATGAAGTCAAAGGAAAATACAATTCTTTAAAAAATAGTCTGCTTAACTATTATTTAACTCTCCTTACCCAACCATAAAAAAATCATCTATGAATTTTAATTTAACTACATTATATTTATCACTGGCAGTGAATGCTCGGCAATCCCTTCACAGATCAAGAAGAAACTTGTTGCAACAGAAATCTGCAGAAAGATGCTGAGAATACCATGAACCAAACATGTGAGCAACGGCGAAGATTGGGAGAAATGGAAACAAAAAATGACATTTATATTTAGCAGCAGGAAGAGACAGTTGAAAATTCTAGGGTACATAATGGGGAAAGACAGCTTAGAAAATTAGATACTCACAGGGCAGACTGAAGGCAAGATAAGCTAAGGAAAATAACCCATAAACTTCCTTACAAGCCTGAGTAAATGGATAGCGAAGTAAAGTCTAGCAAAGTTTAGGTGAGATAAGAAAACGTTAACAATTATTAAAAGCTACAAAGGACAGGAAATTGTGGAGAATCATGATCATCAAGGTCCTGAAGAGACACAGCATATTGATGAAAAAGAAGACTGTTTGTCGTTCTCTTGTGGACCGCATAAAATCAGGAGCCGGACCACATGAGACCTGTGGAGGTGTAGTTTGCCCAAACCTGTATTTACTATTGATATAAGAGGACTTAATTTGGGCACCTCGACGTGGTGTAATGGTTAGAATGCTTGTCTTGCTAGATCAATTACGTAGCGAGTTCGATCCTCAGTAGGTGCCCCATACTCATGGCCTTATGCCACATCTAAGCCGGACTTAGAAAATCACTATAACAGAACTCAATCAAATACAGGTACTTTTTTTACAGTTTAATATAGGTATTTCAAGTTTTAACAAGGACTATATCTAGCAAAAGTAACCTCAAAAAATATAATTTTGCAAAATATAAAAATAATTGAACATTTTAACATTTTCTCAGCTAAGTGTTTTTTTTATTTTTAAGCTGATCTGGCAATTTTATATATTGTTTCTCTTTTATTTACAGAGAATGAACGCGTCTTCTTATTCAATGACGTTATTTATATCTGTCTATAGAAATGAAATAAGCTAAATTAGTACATTAGAACACATTCAGCTAAATGAAAAAGTTTGCTAGAACGTCTGTAAATATATAGGAATTTTTTTTACTCACCATTTTATTTTTATTGTACAACAGTCGTGACTTATACCTCCAATTTGTAATTACTATTTTGAGTATGCCCCTGCTATACAAGTATTTTTATGGCTCAGCAGATAAAGACGTTGGTTACACTCTTGTTTAAATTAATTGAAACAACCACTTTAGTTTCGGTTCTTTCACCATACAATCAGTTTCATACCCACTGGATTGACAGAGTGTAATTCATTTCTAATTTTTCCTCAGATTAAGTCATTTCCAACGGTGTGCAGTAATATGAATCTATTTTCGGGGTGTATGATGAAATTTGTTTGTCTTTTAAAAATATTGCGTCATCCGTGATTGCATCAGATTTTTATCACGCCCAGACACTACTGTCTCGACTGTTGATTAGTTGTCCTACGGTCATTATCTGCGATAGTCGTTACTCGTACGAACATTCTAATGCTGTACGAACACACTGGCAAGCCTTACCAGTGAGCAAATCAAAGTACTATCGACTGGCCCGAAAACTCGCCTGATTTAAATCCAATCGAGAATCTGTGGTCAATCTGCAAAGAAAGACTTCATGGAATGGACATACCAAGTACTAGCACTGGATCAAGTTTCATTGGAAAAATACGAAAAAAAAAAAAGAAAGAAAAATAAATAATAACATAATTATTAGCTTTGTTTCAATTAAAGATTTGTAATTTCAGTACAAAGTTACAGCAGCGGTGAAGTAAAAAACTGGAGAGTTCCAAATTTCTCAGTTATTTCCCTTTAACTCACCACTGCTGTAGCCTGGTATTGAACTCACAACTCTTTGGGTCTAGAAACTGTATCTAAGCAACGTCTTTATCCTCCGGGCCACATCAGTGCTGGACCAAAATCTTGAAAAGCTGAGTGAAAGGGAAATAACTGAGATATCCAGAAGAGAGATGACACGTAGAACTAGAACAATCTACCTCAGAGGACGAAATAAAGAGTTCAGTTCGAAATTCTAATCACCCGAGGAAAGCCGGATCGTTCACAGTGTGCCGGATCGTACAACGACCGAAACGCTGTGAATATGGCAATGAAGATGAGGGTAACAGTCCGAATAATTTAGACAAGTACATTTATTTTTGACAGTAGAACTGACTGAGGAGTAATTCTGAAGAAAACAACTTTAATTTGCAAGCCAGCGGTGATGAGTTGTTATACTTTTCCTCTTTTATTTACATTGACTGAATAACATTTCTATTTATTCAATAACATTATTTGTATATATTAAATTAAAAAATTAAAAATTATCAGAGTGGTCCTGTGTAAAATAGGTTGCATCACAATAACGACCCATTGCTTCTCAGCCTTTTGACTAGCCGTCCTCGGTAAGACGATAAAATACACCCGCGTCCCGGGTAAGACGATAAACTACACCCGCGTCCTGGTTAAGACGATAAACTACACACGCGTCCTGGTTAAGACGATAAACTACACACGCGTCCCGGGTAAGACGATAAACTAGATCCGCGTCCTGGGTAAGACGATATGCTACACCCCCGTCCTGGGTAAGACGATAAACTACACCCGCGTTCTGGGTAAGACGATAAACTACACCCGTGTCATGGGTAAAACGATAAACTACAGCCGGCTCCTGGTTAAGGCGATAAGCTACACCCACGTCATGGGTAAGACTATAACCTACGTCCAACAGCAGATCTCTGATCAGAAGTTATTGAGAAGCTTGGAATCACGTCTTAATTGCTGGTGTTCCAGGTCCACCCTGACCCAGTGTGGTAGCATTTGTTAGGGTCTCAACTATGGGCAAATAGTTAATTCCTAAACTGGAGTCAAAACACTGTCAAAGTGTAAAAATAGGTATTAACACCAGCAATAATTTTTTTGAGGAGAAATTATTACCAGCAATACATTATTGGCGTCAATACATTTTTGTAGAAAATAAATAGTACCAACAATACATTTTTGAGAAAAAATATTATCACCAATACATTTTTGAAGGGAAAAAATATTACCAGAATTACAATTTTGTAAATAATTATTATCAGTAATACATTTTTGAAGAAAAAATATTACCAGCAATGCATTTTTGAAAAAAAAAAAAAAATTATTTGCAATAAAAATGTTGTCGGCATTAAATAACCCATTGAAGTTGATATACCGTAAAATAAGCCAAACCAAACCTGAATTATTACAGGCAGGCTTTTCACCATTCTGTTTTCAGATCTTAGTAAATTTTGTTATCAAAATACTTATATTCAATTGTTCTTCTCTTGTAAAAATATATTAGCAGCAATACATTTTTGAAAAAAAAATATTACAAGCAATAATAATGTTGTTGGCAGTAAATAATCCATTGATGTTGATATGCCGTAAAACAAAACAAACCAAACGAAACCAAACCTGAATGATAACAGACAGGCTTTTCACCATTCAGTTGCCAGATCTTAATAAATTTTATGATCAACATACTTATATTCAATTGTTCTTGTAAAAATATATTAACAGCAATATATTTTTGGAAAAAAAAAATATTACAAGCAATAAAAATTTTGTCCTCATTAAATAACACATTGAGGTTGATATGCTCTAAAACAAACCAAACCAAACCAAAACTATTCACTGGGATCAAAGTGTAGTACCTGCAGATAGAATACATTTTATCTTTTAATTGTGTTTCTGTCTTTGGCCAGAGCACAACTGAAAATATTTTTACGTCTCGGAAAACAGTTGCTCCCCTCGAGGGTAACTCCCTCATTGTACTAAAGAGGGGAGGCCCAACGGACGGTTGGGGAAGCTGGGTATATTTCTGGACTTGACCCGGGGGCATCGCCGGGCTCCCCACATTAAAAAGACCTTCTGTTACATTCGGCCTGCGTGGATATGCAAGAAAATGCAGTCACTTCTCGGCCTTTTAGTCGGGAGAAAAGCGTAGTATCTGTTCATTTGAGATGTGAGTGTTTGTTTGGTGCTGGGGATTCCACATCTGCAGTAACACCTCCCTCATTCCTCTAGGAGAGTTGGTGTCGGTGTAAGATCAACTCCAGCGTGACAATCGCCAGAGGGATTGGATAATTTCTGTTTTTTTTTTATCAATTTACTTCTATGGTCTAACACAGATTGCTCGTGCGTTTAAATTTTAACTGATATATTGAATATATCGCTGGGGCTTGCTGTTTTTAACAAGAACTAAATTTACCAACATTAACCAAAAATAAACTAAGTTTAGAAAAATAAAAAAATAATTGAAATATTTAAATATTTAATTTGAATAAATTTGATTTATTAAATAGATTTATTAAATAAATTTAAATAAATAAATAAAATAAATAAATTATATAAATTAAATAAATAATAAATTTTGAAAATAAATTTAATTTAAATATTTAAATATATTCTCGTCTAATTGAATATTTATCTTTAAGTCTCCGTATTCCATTGGGGATGAGTAAGTTCCACCCGAACAGCTTCTTCCTACTGCTCTGTTGAACGGATTCCGAGGGGGATGTCTCCCTGATTACTACAATCTTAACCTGTACAAGTCTAGAGTTAATCATTATCTTCCTATTCTATCCATATAAACTATACCATAACATAATCCACTACTTCGAGTGGCTCCCGGATTTTGTACAGGGTGAATCTTACTGTAAAAAAAGAATAAGATAAAATAAGTGGAGGAGTAAATTTGATATTTTGTTTCTTTTTGATTTTCATTAAATGAATGTCTTCTTATTCAATGACATTTTTTTAAAATTAAATCAGGGTTGGGCAAAACTTATTTTCAGAGGGAACCACATCATTTTTTGTCCAGTGTATAGCGGGTCGCATCAAAATAAGAACTTATCACTTCTCGGCCATTTAGCCGCAATGAAAGCGTACTATCAGATCTCACCTAATTTAAAATGAGAGAAAGCGTTCATTTCCGGGGATTCCAGCCATGCAGGACCAAGAAAGGTGGGTTCGGTGTAATATCTACACCATCACGGCAGGGCAATATCTGTCCTTGTCTCCTAAGTACACGTATGGGCTCCCCACATAAAAATCCTGCCTTAATGGCGAGATCAGGTAAATAAAATCAAAATACAAAGAGCATGGCGAGTTCTACGACAATAAAATAGCCGTAGAAATTCCCCTATCGCATCATTAAATATTTGAGCTTAGCAACTTTAACAAAATATTTCAGCAACAATCATAAATATGAATGAGGGTCATTATTTTAAGAAGTAATGGGGTACAAATGAAAAGATCTGAAACTGACAACTTTTTCGATTTCACTTTCTTTCATTTTCTCACTGAAACCAAATAGTGTCTTTTCTCCTCTTTCTACGTGATCAAAACCGAATAGTCCATTATTTATGAGATATTGGCAGGGAATGTTAAAGACTTCTTTCTTTCTTTCTTTCTTTCACTGAAACCAAGTATTTTCTGTTCCTCTCTTTCCACGCGATCAAAACCGAATAGTCCATTATTTATGAGGTATTAGCAGGGGATGTTAAACAATTCTTTTTTTCTTTCTTTCTTTCTTTCCTTCTTTCTTTCTTTCTTTCTTTCTTTCTTTCTTTCTTTTTCTCACTGAAACCAAGTAATGTTTTTCTCCTCTTTCTACGCGATCAAAATCGAATAGTCCTTTATTTATGAGATATTGGTAGGGAATGTTAAACACATGTTTCTTTCTTTCTTTCTTTCTTTCTTTCTTTCTTTCTTTCTTTCACTGAAACCAAGTAGTGCCTGTTGCTCTCTTTCCATGCGTTCAAAACCGAATAATTAATTATTTATGAGGTATTGGCAGAGGATGTTAAGCACATCTTTCTTTCTTTCTTTCTTTCTTTCTTTCTTTCTTTCTTTCACTGAAGCCAATTAGTGTCTTTTCTTCTCTTTCCACGCGGCCAAAATGCAATTGTCCATTTTTATGTTTGGCTGGAGATAATGGTCCTGTGGACTAACGAAAGGAGGGACAGACACATATGATAGTAGGATATTTAATGCGTTTATTACTATTACTATCAACTTTTTCCATTTCACTGAAACAGGCGTGAAATACTTCTTTCGTTCTTTCTTTCATTTTCTCACTGAAACCAAGTAGTGTTTTTCTCCTCTTTCTACGCGATCAAAAGCGAATAGTCTATTATTTATTATATATTGGCAGGGGATGTTAAACATACCTGTCTTCTCTTCTCTCTCTCTCTTTTTCTTTCTTTCTTTTTCTCACTGAAACCAAGTAGTGTCTTTTCTCCTCTTTCTACGTGATCTAAACCGAATAGTCTATTATTTATGAGATATTGGCAGGGAATGTTAAACACATCTTTCTTTATTTATTTATTTATTTATTTATTTCATTGAAACGAAGTAGTGTCTTTTCTTCTCGTTCCACGCGGCCAAAATGCAATTGTCCATTTTTATCGTTGGCTGGAGATAACGGTCCTGCGGACTAACGAAAGCATGGACAGACTCAAATGATAGTACGATATTTAATGCGTTTATTACTATTACTGATATTTGTACTAATGGGGGAAATATTTTAAAATAATAACAAATGTCTGACAAATCTGGTATATGTTTATTTACAATTCGAATACACCCAGGCACCAAGATCCCTATTTCAGTTTAAACTATACCGTTGATTTGACATTGAAATCGATAGTGTAGAACGTAGCGATGCAAGTGCCTCTATGGTAGTACATTACATATGTCAAGAGTGTGGAAAGTGAGTTTCCCGTGAACTGGTTTTTGGTACAAATGGCTTCCATCATTGTTCCGTTTCTTTGTGTTTTGAACAGATTTCTATTTTCTGCAACCAAATGTTTTAATAGATATATACAAAATACAGCTCGACCTCATTAATCCGCTTTCCTCCTGATCCGGCAACTCTCATAATCCGAGGCGTTTTTGAATGAGACGCCATTAGTTCGTTAAGTGGCTATGACGTCAGTAACCCCACGTTGTTTAGAACTTTATGTAGCCGACGACAGTAGATTCTTTTGGTGAGATGGTTTTACTCATAGTGCCCATGCAGCCATTCAGGATACTAAGTATATATTAATTTTTACTTGTAGGCTTATTTTAGACTTTGTATTGGTTTGGTTTATTTTGTTTTACGGCATATCAACTTCAATGGCTTATTTAATGCCGAAAACATTTTTAGGATAGTTCGTATGAATAGAAAATGTTTTCTTTGGTTTAGATTGGTGTGGTTCATTTTGTTTTATGGCATATCAACCTCAATGGGTTATTTAATGCCGACAACATCTTTTATTGCTGGTAATATTTTGTTTTGTCAAAAATCTCTTCCTGATATTTTTCCTTAAAAATTGTATTGCTGGTAATATTTTTTTCAATGAAAGTATTGTTGGTAATAGTTAAGTATTTGCCCATAGCTGGGACCCTAACAGGTGCTACCAACCCGGGTCAGGGTGGACCTGGGAACACCAGCGATTAAGAGGTGGTTCCACGCTTCTCAAAACCTCCTGATCAGAGGCCTTGCTGTTGGATGTAGTTTATCGTTTTACACAAGACGCGGATGTAGTTTATCGTCATACCCAGGACGCGGATGTAGTTTATCGTCTTAGTCAGGAGGCAGATGTAGTTTATCGTCTTACCCAGGATGCCAAATGTAGTTTATCGTCTTACCCAGGACGACTTTGTATTGGATAAAAAAAAATATGTAATCCATGCTTGGAAGGATTAATGTTCGTTTTATTTCCTGTTTTAAGCTTTGTTCTACCTTTGATAACACATCTATCTATCTATCTATCTATCTATCTATCTATATATCTATATATATATATATATATATATATATATATATATATATATATATATTTATATATATATGGAATAAGCTGGCAAGACTACTAGGTTTTTTTTAACGATGATTTCTGTGACCCGGCATATTCTGTGATCCGGCATTTTCTGTAATCTAATATACTTTGTGATCCGGCAGTTGGCTGGTGCTAAGAATTTTGGATTAAAAAAGCGGGCCTGTAATGTTTATGCATCTCGTGCTATATAAAATTATCAGGCGTGGAGTACTCGACATGTGGGTCGTAGTTTGCCCACCCCTGAAATAGATTAGAAGATTGTTCGTGAGATTGTGGCCACAATTTCTCTTTTAAGCCATCGCGTTTGCATCATGATGAAGAAGAGAAAAGAAAACGGAATTATAAAATTAACAAATGAAATCCACCATTTCT
>CAHIKZ030000302.1:515000-530000 GCA_903632075.3 Acanthosepion pharaonis
CTAGTTCCTCGTGCCATGCCTTTTCTGTATATCTGGATATTTAGTTATTTTCCTTTAGAAACTCAACTCTCCAAATTTTGTATTCCCCTGTGCTGTGGCCAGGTATTGAACTCACAGATCTTTGGTTCAATTCACTGGATTACTTCAACCAAAGACATATGGCACAGTGATTAAAAAAAGTTCGTTGTGTTATCCAAAAAGTGTTTTGACGCAAAAAGTTGTGTTTACCAATGTGAAAAAACTGCGAGAGCTGAATTACTAAATGTTAATAACTGAAACTAAGATATTAAAAAAAGGCATGGAACGTGGAACAAGAATAATCTACTCCTGTGGACTAAATGAAGAATACGATTTGAAATTGTATCGAATATTACCTATAAATGCCGGAGCGCACAACGACCGAAATGTAAATATGACAATACCAATGAAGGCAACAGTCCGAACAATGTAAGTAGTGTAAATGTTCTGGGATGTTCAAGCATCTACAAAGTATTAACGAACGGCTAAAGTCCGATAAGAAAATCAGATACTTTCCCAAACGAACAAGCTTGACTCATTTTTATTCAAATATTCATTAGTTTCCATCACAGAATGTGATGGAACAGTCTTACGCATAAAAATAATTTTCGTTCTAAAAACTTCATCTTGAAACATGGTGCCACGTGTGCCTTCAATAAATCAATGTAGTTAATCTGTTATCTCAACACGACATAGAACTTGCCACGTTACTTGTAGACAGGTATCTGAATGTGATATAGGTATGGACTGTCTTAGACGGATTTGAATAAGTTACGTGTTTTGGAGTAATGGATAGCGACTCGGATTGAGGAATCGGTGGGATCTAGAATAAGGGCAACTCTGAATTCAAAACATACAACTATGGGATAAATAGACTCTCGAAGCCGCACATTGAAGACATGGTCAAGTAGGAAGAAGTTCCTCCAAGGAGTGAGAAAGCCCTGGATCGGAATCGGTTCTGGTACACACACACACACACACACACACACACACACACATATATATATATATATATATATATATATATATATATAGATAGATAGATAGATAGATAGATAGATCAATCTTTGTGCATTGCGCCACGTGTGCCTGCAATAAATCAATGTATGACTTAGCTGTTATATTAATACCATCTGTGTGCCATCAACTCGACATGTGCCCACCATTTCATTAGTTTTAATTTCACATCGCTGCGTTGTTGGTGTCTCAGTTCCATTAGCCATAAAGATATTACCTCATTTACTTGCTTAAAGCATCGATGGTTGTAATGTATTCGTCGAAAAAAGAATCGTTAAAAACGCGAGATAACTTTTAAAGGAGGTCTACTGAATGGCCTCAATCGTTTTGCTATTTGATTTGTTAATGGCGATGTAGAAAGAGCGTCTGACTACGAAGTCCAGTTTCAAGCGGGAAAATTGACTCAGACTGAAAACTGGCACCGCATAACCAGCTTTTTCGGGTATATGAAACTCGACAGCCGACGAAAGAAGTCCATCTAGAGCAGCGGTCGGGAAGAAGTCCATCTAGAGCAGTGGTCGGGAAGAAGTCCATCTAGAGCAGCCGGATCGTGTTATAATGACGGGTTGCGTACCGGACGAAGACCATTAATGAAAAATTAAGGAAAATTACATATGCAGATCCCTGTCAACCTAAATATTTAAAATCATAATGAAAATAAACATTGAGAAATCAGAAAAACAAAAGAAAATCTAAAATTAAAAAAAAAACACCTAACAAAAATTACTTTTCCTGAAGGAACGTCAAAATACTTCAAAGTGAAAAAAATCAACCGAAATGAAATGGATGAAATTATGACGTGTAGGTTTGAAACTGTTATTGAAAATTGTTCCACAAACGAACCACGCACACACACATCATACAAAAACGAAGCACATATACCCATACATACGAGTACAAATAGTTGCAAACATATACACTTACGTACGTACACATGCGGTATCATCCACACATTAATGAGGCATGTATGTATAATTCGCGTATGTTTAACTGTCTTTAGATTTCTGCTACCTCGCATGTCAGTCCCTCCCTGGCCTCTTTCACTTTATCGTTCCTTTCGCTTCTGCTATCTTTTAATGTAGCCAAGGGTCATAACAAATATGTATCCATTATTTGACATTAAACGTAGGCAATGCAACTTGGTAAAATAAGTCTCATGAAAGATAACCGGCAGATAGTCTAATATTTTTAGTGCACTGAGATGTGTAGACATTCTATGGAAAATGACATATAACAAATTTCATTTGAAGGTCGTCGCTCATGTTAAAAATAGTCATTGGTAATCAGGCTCGCGGGCCGGTCAAAATGCCTTCGCGGGCCGGATCCGTTCCGCGGACCGTAGGTTGCCGACCCTTGATCTAGAGGAAAGGAAACCCTGATTGTAATTCTCCGCTAACTTGTGATCATATCCAAAACATGGAATGAAATTCAAACAGAAAACCCGGAGTGGATCTCCGAAGGTTGTTGGCTGTCAACACTGAGAAATTCCGGGTAACTCGTGCAGCCAAGCCGTTCCTAAATGTAAATCCTTGTATTACTTTGGATCTTGAGAGAGAGGATAATGTAGCGCACGGATTCCCTATACCATCGTCAGGGAAATGAAAACTCTAAATTCAAAATTGCCTTGGAGGTCTTCATTCTTTAACTTCAGAGAAAAGGACTGGATAATCTCAAAATCCTTAGTGCAATCAGAACCAGTAATCCATTGGGCTATTTTGCCTTAAATGTTACTATGAACCGTAATTGTGAGAGGCTAGCGGGAAGTGGTTGCTAGAGCGGCGCAAAAATGCGCTAACAGAATAAATTAATTGAATGAAATGAAATGTATGAATAAATGAACACTATTTACATTATTCGGACTGTTGTCCTCATTTTTGTCGCCATATATATTAAAACGTTTCGGCCGTTGTACGTTCCGGCTTTCTTCAGGTTTGCTCACTGGAGTAGAGAGTTCTAGTTCTGCGTAACATGTCGAATGTATGTCAGTTATCAGTTATCTCCTTTTAATTCCCCTCTCGATCTGATGAGGCTATTTACGAAAATGACCCGTGTTTTCATTGGGAATCGGGACTTGCAGTCATAGAGCAGTTTGAAAACCCACACACTGTGTATGAAGCAAAAATTCCTTTTACTCTTGAGATTACCGTTGATTTGAGGTTTTGAGGTTTATCAACCGTTTACAAGTTATTTAAAGCTAGAAAATATTTTTGGCTTACAAGATTTTTTTGGAGATAATAATAATTAACTAATACTAATCCGACTATTTAACCCATAGCTAGGGAGAGGTGATGTGGATTCACACCTCTCGCAAGAGTATTTGAGTGTAAGTGAATATAAAAAACCAGACTGGTAATATCAATATCTGTCTATATTTCTGAGATGAGGTATTATGTACACTATTTACATTATTCGGACTATTGTCCTCATCTTTGTCGCCATATTTATTGCAACGTTTCGGCCTTTCAGTATCAGTCTATATTTCTGAGATGCGGTATTATTTACAATTATTTACAATTATTCATCTTTGTCGACTCTTGTCCTCCTTCTATTTCTCGCTATTTATTTATCCGATCCTTCAGTATCTTTGTCGCTATATTTATGAGATCCTTCAGTATCTTGTTATATCTGAGATTTACATTATTCGGACTATTTACATTATTCGGATTATTGTCCTCATTTTTGTCGCTATATTTATTACAACGTCTCGGCCGTTGTACACTCCGACCTTTTTCACGTTGTTGGAATGTAGAACTGAACCCTTTATTTCGCTCACTGGGGTAGACTGTTCTAGTTCTAGGTGCCATGTTTAATAATGATAGATAATGAATAAATGAATTGAAACAATACATACGAGAAACATTCGATACAGAACGAAATTTTGAAAGAGATCGTAGAATTGAATCCACGCCAGAACACCAGAGTTCTCGTGCAAAATCTTAAGTCATGGTTAACTGTTCTCGAATATGACAAGTGAGTTGGCAAAACATGTAAAGGGAGAATGTGTGATCCTTTGAAGATTTCGTTTGAGAGCTGAATATAAAGTCACATCATATGCAGTAGAGTTTTAACGATTTTTGCGGGTGAATGAAAAATCGATTTTGCATTCAAGAAAAATGGAAACGTATTTGCGTATCAAAAAATGAGGAACCATTGCAACCTAAATACGAAGACGCAATTGACAGAAATTCGTGATTTGGGTCTAGTGGAATATGAAATGTGTCATCCATTAACAGTTTCTGATGGATCGATACTGCAGACGTTCATTGTCGACAAATTGATCGGATAAACGAAGTTGAATTCGAAACGTGTCCTGTTTTTAGAAAATTTAATCTCTATCTATAAAAGGCAGTATGTGTATGTGTGTGTATGTGTGCACGGTCGCATTTTTCGACGGATTTGCACCAGAATTTACATGCACATACTCCAAGTTAGCGGGAAGGCCAAGACCGACTTCGCATTTTCCAACTCCCATCGATAGTAGGAATCATCGATTTTTCCATGCTTCTACGGCAGTTTTCATGTAGTGTGCGGCCATGAGAGCCTATAGCTGACTGCCACGAATAGGCAGGAAGATTATATTGGCCAGCGTGAGAGCCAACAGCTGACTGACACAAATGTTAAATAGCATGCAAAAAAATCGATAGCTGCATTGGTCACAAGTGGGAAAAATTTAAATTTGCATGGCACTTTACTCCAATTGGCTCATTCGCTTGCTTAAACTCAACGTTGATTCTGATTCCGCAGAACTGGGTTGGGTGTGAAAAAGTATTTGTTGTTAACATTTTTTTTTCATTCGGTTTTTCCAGTTACGAGTCCTTTTTTAAAGCTGATCGTTTTGTGTTCATTTTGTTTAGTTCTTTTCTCGTAACAGATTTAATGTTTAGTATAGAGCTTAGAAAAACTTCGCAGTGTGAGATAGGCAAGAAGTAAGGCATGTAGCAACATTAGCACGACAAAGGGCACTACTTTAAAGGCAAGGATGGGCAAAAATATTTTAAGTCAAGTAATAGCGATTGCTGTATGAGTCGTACGATTTTTGAATGAAGCACTGGCAACGCCGGGCAATGCTGCTAGTACTCAAATAAATCAGCATCACCGCCTACAGGCCTGCCGAAACATTCTTGGTCTTTTAGGCCAAAATTTCAACTTCTGAATCTGGTGAAGGACATGGGGACAGTACTATCAGCTACAGCACCATCGCAATAAACGGCACATATTATTTTGCTGTTATATAGCTTTTTTTTTTTTACATTTCTATAAGTAAAATCATCAAATGAGGAAAATGTACCTCTGAAAGATCAATACTGACGGCGTTCTTTGCCAGCAAGTTGATCTGTTAACCAGAAAATGTAACATATGTAATAAATTAGCATCACCGACAACAAGCCTGCCAAAAATTTCTCGGTCTTCTAGACCCAAATTTTCACATTTGCATCTGGAAATCACCCAAGGAAATAGTTCTTTCGGCTAAAGCACCATCTCAGTAAACGGCACACATTATATTGCTGTTATATAGCGTTTTGTTTTTTTTACATTTCCATTAGTAAAATCATCAAATTAGGAAAATGCATTTTACCATAAAGTTTTCACCTTTAATGTATAAACAGTTAATGATGGTATCACACCATGCAAGGCAGTAGAGTCACTAAGACACACGTGGTTACACGGTGTGTAAGAAATGGGAACAGAAAATCAGGAGGACAGGAGATAGCGATTGACATTGTATTGAAATTTTTACAGATTAACCCTTTGTGTCTGACCACCACTTTACCATTTAAGCAAAACAAATTAGAATAAATAGATTAGAATATATATATATATATATATATATATATATATATATATATATATAGAGAGAGAGAGAGAGAGAGAGAGAGACGGCCTGAAAAGTGTAATGTATGTGAACATTATATATATATATATATATATATTGGTTTGTTTGTTTTACAACATATCGACCACAATGGGGGTATTTAATGCCGACAAGATTTGTATTGCTGGTAAAATTTATTTTTTTCAAGAAATATATTGTTGGAAATTTTTTTCCAAAAATTTCTTGCTGGTAATATTTTTCTTTCAAAAGTGTGTTGCTTGTAAACATTTTTTCTAAAAAAGTATAACTGGTATTAAAATCAATTTTTATACTTTCATAGTGTTTTGATTCCTTTTGTGAGGGTTAACTATTTGCCCATAGCTTGGACCCTGACAGGTACTACAACCCCGGGCTAGGGTGGAGCTGGGAACACCAGCAATTATAAGGCTGTTCCACACTCCTCAAAACCTTCTGATCAACGGCCTTGCTGTCGGATGTAGTTTATCGTGCTGCCCATGACGCGGATGTAGTTTATCGTCATACCCAGGACGGGTTCGTTTTTTACATATCTTATATTACATATGATGGCCTGTTCGTATCGCCTTTCATAATTTAGTATTTTGTTTCTGAGTTGAGTAATTGTCAATATACTTATATTATGTCGAATTATTGTAACGCAATATTCAGCGGATAGCCCTTAGTCAATAATCAAGACGTAGCCGATATCAGACAAACAATGGACACCTGATGATGACCAGAGGGCACATAGTCGAAACGTTTTGTCAATAATGTCTATATCAATCAAAATGAGAACAACAGTTTGAAAAGATAGGATTAGTAATCTCAGAAATTGATTACTTTTCGTTGTCTAGTAAGTAATGTCGAGCGACATATAAATTAGGGGCCATTATGCGAACGAATTTTCGACGTAACATCTAAGGTGCGATTGATCTACACTCTTTACAATGATGATTACGTGTCCTGTACATATTAGATTCGTAGGGGCAGCATATGTAAAATCTAACTTTACAAAAATATTTTCGGCTTTAGTCAATTTCCCACCACTATAATGTAGCTTCCTGTGCCTTTTCTATAAACCAACGTGTTTGAAAATCCTCAAAATATTTAATAATGTTGAAGTTACCGCTAACATTTTAGTCGAGATTTAAAAATACTATGTTTCGCTCAATTTCGCAAAACAACCGATGAAATTTGAATAAACTGATTTGTTTGGTAAAAGACTTTGACAAAAACCATACTTCGCGGTTTTCTTTCATTTAATTCAATTTTATAGGACATCATGGTAAACAGTATGTTTTAAGAAAATTTCTTTTTTCCATTTTTAACAGCGAAGAATGAAATTTTTAGGATTTCTTACTCTTGAGCATGCAACATACAACTGGCCATGCGTGATTATTTCTTTCTGGAACTAAATTCCAAATTATTGAAGCATTTGATCTTATGATTTGTTTATAGTTCTCGCAAACGCAGTTAAATCTGGAAATTAGATTCTTGTATATAGAAATTTAAAGAAAAGATATTCCAAAAACTTTATTGAATTTTTAGCAAATAAGTACCTGTTATTTTAATCATTAAATTGCCTTTAAAGAGTATTTTTTATGTTAAATAATAAAAGTTTTACTTTTTTTTAAAAAATTGATGAAAATTTATTGTAATTAGCTATGTACCCTAGTGTGACGTCCCCCGATGTCGCTGCGCCAATCGTGACGTCTGCCTGGCCGCGCCGCCGTGCTGTCCTGTCCACGGCGCCAGTTGTGACGTCACCCCGTTTGTCTCCGCGCCGTCGCCGTCCTATCCTGTTCTGACGACCAATGTGACTTGGTATTGGTCGCGGCGCCAAATGTGACGTTCTAACCTTTTGCTGATTCGGATGGGAATCTGGTTAGATTCGGCATCAGCCTTGTCGTTCCCAGCTCGCCTTCAACGTCTGTTTACCGAAGTAACTGCTTTGATTTCTAGTCTAACCTACCCACGTTGTGATTTGATCTTAGGTAGACGAAATCTAGTCGCCAGGCCGTAATGCAAGTCGAGTCCGAACAAGGGTGATATCGCACAAGTATATGTAAAAGAAAATAAAATAATAACTCGAAAATTTCAAATGTGTTAAAAAAGGATAACAATATTTTATATTCTAGTTGCTGAATACAGGACTGCGTCTTCTTCCCAACCCGCTATATGGATCGTGACACTTTGTGTTTGTTAGGTGAGTTTTAACATCTTAAGTTGTTTGTTCTTTAAGAAACTGGTTCTTGGTGTATCTTCAGGTGATATTTGTAAAACTTGTTTTGGTGGTGTGAGCCTAAGTCGTTCTTCAAAAATAAATTGTTCTTGATTAAAAGTTGAGTTCGGAATTGCGTGGATATCTTCCAGTCAGCTTCCTGCGAGGCTATTAACTCCGTAACTGTCTCTGCCAATTGCCAACTCCAACTGGAACTGCTTTTCACTCGCTGCGACTCTGCTTATATGGACGCCGACCAAAACCGGGGTGGGCTTGTCGGGGTTTGAGGTTCCTTGATAATTCTAAATGCACAATCCACTTCTTTGTTTTCGGTCAGGAAAATTTATTATTTTCCATTTTTGGAAGTCTTTCGTCCTCCCACCTTCTTCTGTTCTCATATTGGTATCTCAACATGTCCTCAGAGGGTGTCAACTGATTTTCCCTCTCTCTCACTGTGGCATCTCATACCGATCTCTTCAATGGGTGCCAACAGGCCTCCCTCTCCTACTTCACATGATTACCTTCGCCTGCCGCTCACGCCAGCAGTCAGCCAATGGGCGCCCAGCAGTGTTGGTGTGACTAGACTAGCCTCGGTTTAAAAAAACTTGCTCAAAGAAAAAAAAAAAATTCTCCTTTTTTTTTCCTTTTTTTCTTTTCTTTTTTTTCTTTTCTTTCTCTTTCTTCTTCTCGACCACAAGTCCTTAGACTCTTATCTTAACCGAATTTCATATGGAATTCGTCAACGAGATTTTCGCCAATTATCAAGTGGGTGGTCAATTGGACGTATCGCACCTTAGTGCCAATTATTCGTTCAGATAAAATAATTTTGCTATCATAGCCAGCCCTGACAATAAACAGATGCACCTCTCAATGATATTCTGCAGATAGTCAAAGGCTTAATCTTTCCTTCATGGTGGTCCAGCGGACATTTTTGTTTTTCGGTCAGCGCATGACCTATTTAATTTTTATCTCTTTAGAATTCTGCGGTAGGTCGCTTGTCCAACTTGAAATTTTTTACCATTGCCATGGGCAGATTGGATATATCTTACTCGCCTCCCCGTAACATAAATCAGATTAAATCAGAAACATCCGCGACCTTACTTTCCTCGCTAATGAGAATAAAACCTTTAGCATTTTTCTTTGTTAAAAAGAATAACATCGCTTAGTGTCCTTTTCGTAATGGCTTCTTATCACCTAAATTTAAGTCTCGCCTTTCTTTTTTTTTCTTTCTTTCTAGCGACGTAAATAGTGTCACACTAGTAGAACCAACTGTACTTTGTACCCTGTCATGGGTCCTTACCTATAACTACAGAATTAACTCTTCCTAACACTATGTATACTACGCCTCTCAAGAGAGAGGATCGAATCAAGTCGAGCTGATAGTAGTTCAATCCAAACCAGACTGACAGTCATACTAACACCTTGTATTATTATTTACCTTCGTTATTTCTACTCTTGTGTTCGTATTGTTCTTCCCTGGTCCTAACCTGGACCATAACATACCCCCTTACCTGTTTGGACTTCTCCCTAAAATTTGGTTTCTATCGGTCAATGTATGGCTGTTTAAAGGGTGTAACGAACGAACGAACGGACGGACCAACGGAAGTCGCATAATTTTATACATAGATACTTTAATGGTAATTTTTTCAAAGAGCTTTCCTCTTTTTTACTTTCCAGAGATTTTACAAATTTCAGAACAGTACTAGATTGACGGGAAGGCTTCATGATTTTAAAGTTGAAGTGTCTAGACGGAACCCTAAGTTCTATGTTAAGAGTTTCTTCCCTTGTGGTTATCGCTTGCTTTCCAGTCAATTTTCCAATGTTAATCATTATCTTCTGTCTTCTTAATTCATTCTCTTTTATTGTCCGATCTCTCATTAACGTTTTATATTTCTCATACTCTCCCACCTCAGGCTTGACATGGTCAAGAAAACATCCACGTGGCCAAACGGTTTGGTTTGGTTTATTTTATGGCATATCGACCTTAATGTGCTATTTAATGCCGACAAGTTGGTTGGTTAGTTTGTTTTATGACTTATCAAAACCTCAGTGGGTCATTTAATGCCAACAAAATTTTTGGAATAGATTCATAGCGATAGTTTCGTAAAAAAGATCTGTATGTTGGTAATATTTTGTTTTGTCAAAAATCTATTTTTGGTAATATTTTTTCCTCAAAAAAAGTACAGCTGGTAATATTATTTTCAAAAACGTATTGATGGTAATATTTTCTTCAAAAATATATTGCATGTAATAGTTACTTTTTCAACAAAAAATTATTTCTGGTAATAATTTTTTACAAAGTATTTCTGGTATTAAAACCTATTTTTCCCCTTTTATGCTTTTTACCATTTTTGTATTCTGAGTTTCATTCACCAATTTTTTTTTAAAGAATGTATAGTTGTTTGTTTTACTGGTATTTTTTCCTCCCTTTTTTCTCTTTTTTTAAAGTATTGCTGATAATAATTTTTTTCTTCCAGAATTATTGCTGTTAATAATTTTTTTTATTACAAAGTATCTCTGGTATTATAACCTATTTTTACACAAATTTGGGTGTTAAATATTTGCCCATAGCTGGGATCCTAACAGATTCTACAACTCCGAGTCAGGGTGAACCTGGGAACACCAGCAATTAAGAGGTGGTTCCATGCTCCTCAAAACCTCCTGATCAGAGGCCTTGATGTTCGACGGAGTTTATCTCTTTCCCCGAGATGACTAAGCTCCAGGAGCTTGATTCATTGACCCTTCTCGACCTAAGGTTTTCCGTTGGTATGAAAATGAAAAATCATATAGAATTAATCCTTAGGTCAGCTTCTAGAAACGTGGGTTCACTGCGTTCTGCAAGACGATTTTTTCTCGACAGAATCTATCTATTCCTCTTGTTCATCTATGTACCGTGTAACTTCAGATCAAAATTAACAATTTCTTGTCCTTTGTAGCTCTAAATAATTTTTGTATATTTTATCGTTCCAAAACCGCCATCCATTTACTCAGGTTCATTAGGTAGGTTATCCGTTATTTTGCTCTGGCTCTCTTGCCTTCAGGATACTTGTGAGTATTAAATTTTCCAAGAAATCTTCTCTCATTTTGTGCCCTAGAAATTTCAACCGTCTCTTTCTGAATTTAAATATAAGGGTCCTTTTTGGTACCTTTTTCTCTAAAACTTCATCGTTGCTCAAATGTTCAGCATTCTTTTTCTTTGTTTCTAACGAAATTTTTCTGTTTCTTAATACTTTGCTTAGATTTTCGAAGGCATCTATCTCTATTCAAATGCACCTTCAGATTTCCGTGTCACGCTTTCATTCCTCTGTTAAAACGGTTCCCAGATATTTTAATTTTTGCTGTTGTTTCAGTTTCATATCTCCAAAATGTAATTTGCATTTACAGAGCGCGATGTGTAAAAGGTCCCCATTTTATATTTTGAATTTCGCACATGCGCGAATTTTGTCTACTGCACAGTATAGTAGGGTCAGTTGGGCACCGTCTGTAAGAAAAAGTAACGCAATTCATTCTGCCAGAAATTTGGAAACGGCATGCTGTTCTCCTTGGCAATTCGCACTGGAAGCTCCAATACGAACATTTCAGATGTGTTTGGGTGTCAATCTGAGTACAGTGCAGAGGATTAGGAAAGAGTTGGATGAGTCTAATGGTGATTACGAAGATACGGCAGCTCGAAACAGTCACTGTGATCGTTTTAATAAGAACAGAACTTGCGAAGTTGTTGTTGAAGATCTCAGAATCAATACGGAGGCTTATATCAAGTATCGAGGGAGATAGTTCTATCCTGGGTCAAGAGTGTGTCCGAAGAAGATTCTGTGTCTAGAAAAAGGACTCTATACCATACCACACAACCAGGATAACCCAGTTATGGCTATTAGGTAATTTCTGCGATTACAACAGGCCTTACGTCTTCCCACCTAACTCCGCGTAATACAAACCTCTTCATTATTATGTGTAGGGTGTAGTTGTGTGAGGGACCAATAAAAAACCTTGTAACATCAAAGATGAACTAAAGGGAAGGGTTATGGCAGCGTTCAGCAACTTAAACAAGGAGAACGTGCAGGAGAAATGCATGAGTTCCCGAAGTCGTCGGTGTAGAGATTCTTGATAAAATCGAAAGTATAATGTGCCATGTTATCGGTCCTGATCTAGTATCCCCATTTCAGTCCACTTAGGTAAAATACCTTCCCTATGGCTTTTCTAGAAATATTTTAATAGTATTTTTTTGATGAGCATCCCTCTTTGGCACTGCAATCTTACGAATTTAAACGTTCTGCTAGATTGGAACCTCGTCTCATCATTTGTTTACAGTTGAAATAGCAAGATCTAACCGTAAGTTCTATGTCAACAGTTTATTCCCTCGCACTTCTCGCTTTTGTACCTTACTTCCAAAATCTTGCCTTCAAAAATTTAAACGTCAATTTAAATGTCAACTGTTATTTTTATCTATTCAGTAATGTTTTTTTTTCATATTCTCTCATATTCAGTAATTTCTTTGCATCATAGTGGCTTTATTATCTTGCTTGGGTTGAATTTATTTTTTTAAAATTATCCATCTTTTATCACTTTAAACATTGCTTTTAGTGCATACTCAAATTTAGACATTTTTTCTACCGGCCAGAATATTCGGGAAATCTTAGTAATGAAAACATATGGGCTTCGCGGAACTTTTATCGATCAAACACGGCTGAAAAGTGCTTTTAAGCGAAATTCTTGACGGCATAGATTCTCGAAATTTCACATTTGCTTAGTTTCGTATACAAAGGGAAACAAAGCAATTTTTAAAGGAGTCATGGATATTTTATTTATCAATCAGACAGATTTTATCATTTTAAACGTTATATTTAGTCGTTACTCATATTTAAGTAGACGCCCCGTTTAGTCGTTAAACCGTTTAATTAGTTTCGCCTAGAGGCCGCAAAATTCAAGAAATTTTATCAAAGAAATATAATCGGTCTTCGGTAGGGTTCGAACCTGCGTCTACAACCACATACGTACCCCACTAAAAATGAAGTTTAAAGTAATGAAGAAATAAAAAAAAAAATATCCATTACTTCTTTTTTATTTTTTTTTTTTATATATATATATATATATATATATATATATATATATATATATATAAAATTTGTTTTTGCTTAAACGTAATTTTAGATGGATACTCATATTCAAGTAAATGCAATGTAAATTCAATTAAACGGTATTTTTATTTAATTATATTTACCGGCCCGAATATTATAGAAATCTTGCAAGAAAAAAAAAAATATATATATATATTCTGCCAATATTTCTGGAATATTCAGGCCGATAAATTTAGTTGAATAAAAATACTGTTTAATTAAATAAACAGAGCATTTACTCGAATATGATTATCAATCTAAAATAACGTTTAACAAAACAAATTAGAATATATATATATATATATATATATATATATATGTGTGTGTGTGTGTGTGTGTGTGTGTGTGTGTGCGTGTGTGCGTGTGCCTGTGTTTTTATCTATCTTACGCTTTCCGTAATTTACATCTGCATTTCTCTATTTTATGACGTTTCTTTATTTACTCCCAACTGTACAAGACCGAAATCTTTTGCAGGGTGGGAATTTTAGTCAGAAGCAATTTTTTTTTTTAAATACGAAAGGAATGAAAAAATACAGTAAAAAAAAAATCAAATTCTTACGAGAGAAATATTTTGAATTTAGAAAAAAATAATATTTCGGAGATCAAATCTTGTCACGAAATCATATCAGTTTCCGGAAATTAAAGAAAAAAGAAATGATAACGGAAATCTTAAATTGAATTTGTAAAAAAAAATAGGGATCAGTTCAACATTCGACAGAGATATATTTTTATCGACGTAAATCGATAAACGTGTGTGCGTAAGCTTACATATTCTTATGGAAAATTACCCTTCAACATGATCCTAAAAAAAAAACAAATGTATTTCTTCTCGCAGAAAGGATTAAAGAAAAAAAAATTCCGAAGAAATACGCATCTGAAATCGCCAAGTTCGTATTTAGTTCCTTACAGTCTTTGACATTATCCCCCTTCACAAACATCGCCTTTACATCGTTCTTACAAAACGATTCTATTCCAAACTATGGCTGCTACTATTTTAGCCGAAGCTGAAATAAAGCCAGTTGAAGGCGAGGCATTTGATGTTGACAAGTTTTAGCGGCAAATCTTGCTGCTCGCTATCGGGCCGTCTATTTTGTCCACACTGGCTTAAGACAAATTTGATACACACCGTATGAATACAAATCTTGTAAAAGCTGGACGAATAAAAATTTCATTTGTTGAGTTCTTTGTATAAAACAGTCTGAGATCTTGTTCAAAAAATTATATTCACAAATCTGACTGGAAATTTAGCATTGGTCGCACACAGTATTAACAACATAAGATACGCAGATGACACGGTACTGATAAATAATAGTTTACATTATTTACATTATTCGGATTATTGTCCTCATCTTTGTCGCCATATTTATTACAACGTTTCGGACGTTGTACGCTCCGGCTTTCTTCTCGTGGTTGGGATGTCGAACTGAACCCTTTATTTTGCTCACTGGGGTAGACTGTTCGAGTTCCACGTGCCATGTGTAATCGGTGTCAGTTATCAGTTATCTCCTATTAATTTCCCTCTGAAAGTTCTCCACTGCCTTAACCGGGTATTGAACTCACACTCATTGGGTCCTGTTACTGGATCTAACCAACGCCTTTATCCACTGTGCCTTGAGGACATACGTGTACGAATTTCTGGGTATTATAAACCTAATGTCTTCAGCGACCATTTTTACCAGTTCTCATATTGCAATTTTTGCTGTCATCATTGCATGTTTTTACCAGAGCTCACATTGAAAATTTTGTTGTTATTATCGCTTTTCTCTGGCACTCCATATTACTTGTTCCCATATTGTATT
>CAHIKZ030000302.1:535000-570000 GCA_903632075.3 Acanthosepion pharaonis
TTAAAAAAAAAAAACCGTGTATAACCATACCTACACAAGTGAAAATGAAATCTGGTAAAAATCGTGTGGGCGGGAAAAACTTCTAACTGTTTTACTGCAGGGTCGGGTTCAGTTGGAAAAAACAAAAAAAAAAAAAACAAAACGAAAATACATTGACCAATACGCCAGATCGGTAGTAGGTGACATAATGTCTTTTATACTATATACATATTGCTCTGTAATTTACTCATACATAGGTAAAAACGAAATATGTGAAAATCGAAAGATTTTTTTTAATTATACTATTTATTGACATATGTATGGGAAAATTACGCTCTGAGGATGACAATTTTGAAATTGTCGAAACTCGAATATAAGGTTCTTATTATTCAAGGAATTGATAGTAAGTTCATATCTCATTAAGTTCTGTTAGCGAAGGGATTTCGCCATTTGAACATAACATTGCTATTTAATTCTTTGTATAATTTTTTTTCTTTATGATATAAAATACAAGCTGCATACTCTAATATAGCCCCTAGTAGACAGCCAACAACAAACACACTCAACCTTAAAAAAAACGGAATATGCCCCCAACCAGGACACCTTGGTGGGGGTATAGCATCCCTAATAGGAGATATGATGCAAGCTTTCGAGCTTTTACAAAAGAACTTCGCCATGCTTGCAAATTCAAACTTGACCCATACGGGCGATTTATAAATTTGAGTAACAATAAATTTTCACTCAATACATTCAGGGTATTAAATAAAGGACTAAGCTTTTTGCCCTAGTCCCCCAAGGTTTGATAAAGACACCTTGGCAAAGGACCTGAAATCCTTCTTCAGAAGAATACGGTTAAAAAGCCCACTATGGGAAAAAAATGATCATACACCTTCTATACTTGAGACATTAAAGAGAAGAGCACAACCTACACCCCACAAAACACAGACATTACTATACAGACATTTGAACAAGCCGTAGCAAATGACATAAAGAAAACAATAGCACGTAAGCTGCCACGTGACAATATTACTGAAGGGGAACGTATAGCCCTCGATACGCTGACACATAGAGATGACCTAATCATAACACAGGCTGACAAAGGGGGTGCGACAGTGATCTGGGGAATCGAAGAATACATTAAAGAGGCCAACAAACAGCTAGCCGACAAAAAAACCTATAAAAGCCTACCTACAGATCCCCTTCCAGAATACCAAAAAGAATTAATTAGCTCACTAAACATAATGCTTCGCAACAATCTAATCGACAAGGAAACATGCACAACACTTACATCCACAAACATTACACCTGCTCGTTTCTATCTCCTTCCAAAAATACACAAAAGCAACAATCCAGGAAGGCCGGTTATTTCATCGTTCAACTGCCACACGACAAAAATTTCCAAATACGTAGACCATTACATACAACCGCTAGCTAAGGAAGTAAAATCCTACATCAGAGACACAACAGATCTACTGAACAAAATTAATCACATACAAACAGTACCAGAGAATGCTATTCTACTGACTATGGACGTTAGGTCACTCTATTCAAACATTAAAAACATCGAAGGGCTGGCCGCCCTTCAGGAAGCACTTGCTAAAAGAAGAAAACAAGACACCCCCACAGAAGTTATCATAAAACTCATGGAGCATGTCCTTACATTGAATACTTTCAACTTCAATAGAGCACACTACCTTCAAATAAGAGGTTGTGCCATGGGCACCATTGCAGCTCCATCATATGCTACAATATTCATGGGAAAATTTGAGGAGACCCATATCTATCCAATCATTGGTAGCGACTGCGTATTCTATGCAAGATATATCGATGATATATTCTTTGTATACACGGGTAGTGATGACAAACTTATCCAATTCCTCATGACCCTAAACACAGTGCACGACTCAATTAAGTTTGAATATGAAAAATCCACAACATCAGTAACATTTTTAGACACGCGCATTTACATAGAAGAAAACAGGGAACTACAAACGACACGACACACTAAAATAACCGACACCCACAACTATCTACACTTTAAGTCTTCCCACCCTAAACACCTCAAAGAGAACCTTCCCTATTCACAAGCACTTAGACTCAGAAGGATATGTTCCAACAATGAAGAATTAAATAAACACATTGAAAATCTGGAGCATCAATTCACAACATGTGGCTATAAACAACACCTAATCAGGGAACAAATAAATAAAGCAATTTCCACACCTAGAGAAGACACCCTAATGTACAAGATTAAAAATAAAACTAGCCGCATCCCTCTAGAAACTACTTTCAATCCCACTCTGCCTCCACTATCCCAAATAATCAAACGTCGCTTGGAAATACTACATCTCAAACCAGACCTAAAAAAAACTGCTTAAGGAACCCGGCCTTCTTGCATATCGTAGACCTAAGAACCTAAAAGAAATCATAGGTAGTAACCACATTTCAGGGGACAAGGTAATCCGTAATAAACTAAGAACAAAAACAACAGGATTTTCCCAACCATGTCACAACAAAAGAAGTTTATGTTGCAACTATATTAAAAACACGAATTCATTCACTAGCTCAATCACTAAATCTACTTTCAAAATCTACCACGATTCTAACTGTAGAAGTCATAACATAATTTACCTCTTAGAATGCACACTATGCCAGAAACAATATGTAGGAAAATCTGAATGGCCCTTTCACTACAGAATTAATAATTATCGTAAGCGAATTAAATCGACTCCCCATGAAAAATTATTACCTGTAGAACAACATTTCCGCCTGGAAAAACATGATTTCAAAACCCATGCCAAATTCACTATAATTGAGAGAATAGAAAAGTTCAGAGCAGATAACATTAGAAAGATTTTAGAGTCCCATGAAAATAAGTGGATACAACGTCTAAAAACACAATATCCAGCCAGGCTAAACCATAAATTTAACAACATATAGATAGTCAACAAATCAAACCTACCTACACTTCTCACCCACACAAGACAGACATGCTTACGGAGGTGTGGAGGCCTCACACTCATACACACACCCACACGAATATACACACTTACACACATCATACTCACTCACTCCCTAAGGAACCAAATGATAACACACACCTACAGCAATACACACGCTTACACATATCATACTCACTCACTCCCTAAGAACCAAGTAACACACACACAAACACTAAACAGAGACACATCCCCTCACCAGGTCCAATAAAACTGTCAAACTGACCAGAGAATTCAGAATAATATGTATCTATCCAGCTCTTAGTTCAGATAACAACTTAAAAGAGACTGTTTGACCAACACAAGAAATGTTAAAAGATTCACGTTTAAAAGATAAGAAAATAAAAAATAAAAAAACAAATGAAAACTACAGACAAAAGTTCATTTTCTCCATCAAGACATTCATTTCTGTAGTTCACTGCTACCAGCAAGCAGAAATATTTCTCCTCCTGATGATGGCCATTTCGGTCGAAACTAGTCGAGGAATCTAAATGAAATAATAATAAAAAAAAACAAAACAAAAAAAAAACGAAAGAATATTAATCTACAACCCAGTGTGTCTGATTTTAATTTTTAATATTTTTTTATATATTATATATATATATATATATATATATATATATATATATATATATATATATAGAGAGAGAGAGAGAGAGAGAGAGAGAGAGAGATTCAGGCAAGATGAGAACGAATAGAGTACAATTTTAACGTTCGTAACATTTAATTTAAAAGAGGGATCAGTACAGAGTAGAGAGATATTCTTTATTTTAGGATATTACATCGAAAACATGTCAAAATCGTTACACAAGGGCAGTCGTGTTTCGATGTGTATATAAAGCATCTCATCAGGCGATTGAAAATTAACGGCCGGTACTTTATAATCGCCTGATGAGGTGCGTTGCATGCCCATCGAAACACGACTGGAATTGTGTAGCGATTTTACATGTTTTTATCCTAAAATAAATTATATATATATATATATATATGTGTGTGTGTGTGTGTGTGTGTGTATGTGTGTCTGTGTGTGTGTATATATATGTGTGTCTGTGTTTGTATATATATTTCTGTGTATATATGTGTGTTTATATATATGTGTGTGTCTGTGTGTGTATATATATATGTCTGTGTATATGTGTGTGTATATATATGCGTATATATATGTGTGTGTGTATATATAGATACATATGTGTGTGTGCGTGCATGTATATGTGTGAGTGTGCCTGTGTGTTTGTGTTTTTATATATATATACACACACACACACACACTATATATATATATATATATATATATATATATATATATATATATATATATATATATATATATATGTTTTGAGCCAAGGAATGATCATAATTATATGGCTTAACATTCGAAATATTATAGTCACTTTTGTTGCTGTAGAAACATCGGACGTATAAGTTTCCTCGACTCGAGAACAGGCATTAGGACTAAGGTTTAAAAATGCCATTCTTGGATTATCTAAGAATTACGTGGCCAAATGGAAAAAAAGGCATCGGTTCAATAAAAGAAAGAAACAATTGGTACTAAGACCGATATGCAACGTCCATTAAGCATGGGTAATGGAATGCGAACAATTTAATGGATTCAGTTCATAATACTGAGGAATTTTCAATGAGAAGACTACAATGGACGATGAGTACACTGGCCCGAAAGAAAAAAAAAGTATACACACCCATACGCTGACAAAATGGACAAATTCAGAAGTAACGCGTTTTGTCACCAAAATAATAATAATGGCTTCTGTGAAAGAGTCTTTTTGATTGATGTGCGTCCTGTATGGCGTCCACAATTCTGATCCATAAAGAAGTGTGGCGAGAATGACTGCTCGATAGACACTGATTTTCGTCTTCCGTGAAATCTCACGAACATCCCATCGGCGATGTTGAAGCTTCCCAGTAGCATTGGTTGCCTTTTCACAATCTCGTCATCGAAAGAGGCACTTGAATTGATTTGGCTTCCTAAGTACGAGAACGTTTTCACATAATTCAGTCTGTTGTTGCCAAGAGTAACGGGAACGATTGGAAAGGTAAGGTCATAAATAAATAAAGGCATAAATGAAACTGAAATATGCCCCATCTGTATGGCAATTTCATGGGGTATTTTTCAGATTCATTTATATGTAATATGTAATTTATTTATATATGCTCTGTAATAAATACATTAACCTCATTAATATATATATATATATTACAATGACTCATTCATACAAAAAATAGATTAGTAAAGTTAATGATATAAAATGGCGAAATACTTTCGCAAAAGAAATTGTTTGCCAAAGGATTTCACCATTTTATATCATTAACTTTACTAATCTACTTTTGTATGAATGAGTCATTGTAATATAAATTGAACTGAACTTATTTGATATATATATATATATATATATATATATATATATATATATATATATATATTATATTGCAAGGAATAGATGCAAATTATTTCCTAAAGGCATATGAAAAATAAAAATAAGAGATGATCTCATACAGAACAGACAAAAAAAAAAAAAAGTATTTCAAACCGCGCGAATATATTTTTCTTCCCCTCATACAATTAATTCATTTCATTTTTAATGTTTATTTGTATGTTGAGTCAATATATATTGCAATAATTGTTAAATTGTTCCCATGGGAACGAAACCGGTTGGTCTGTTCTGTAAGTGTTATCACCTCTTATTTTTATTTTTATAATTTTAATAATATGTAAAAACCTCCAACAATTTATTTAAATATATATATATAATGTCTCATATCGAGAATATTCCACATTGAACATGAAGAAAAATTAATTATTTTTAATAATATATAAAAATCTCCACTTTCACCTGAAGACGTTTGCGAGACCAGACCAGAAACACGTGTCGTGAAATTATGTAAAAACAAAGTATAATATTTTTCTCAATAAATCCACATTACAACCAAAAACGTTTGCGGCACCCCCTCTTCTTTTTAATATACATACTTTTCTCTCGTTGGAACCACTACAACATATTTCTTTTTATATATATATATATATATATATATATATATATATATATATATATATATAGGCCCCACTTATGTATTGAGAACTGTTTTTAAAAAAAAAACAAAACTTGGATTATTAACCTAACGTCTTCTTTCCTATTTTTCTATATATTGCACACACACACACACACACACACACACACACACACACATATATATATATATATATATATATATATATATATATATATATATAACATTATACCTGCTTAATTTTAGCATAATCCGTGCATATTTACGTATATATTTCCGTGTATTACAATCAAATGATGCAGGAAATGATTTGTAATAGTGAGAATCGCTTTTATTTCCCAAGTACTTTCCATTTCTTTCTGTGATCATCGTCAGTGGTGCAAGTGTTAAGTCAAAAACTATGTGTAGCTCTCCATTACTGATTTTTTTTTCTTTTTGCGTTTAAATGTAACGGCTGTGATTGTCGGAAATATTTAAACAAAATAACAGATTATGGATTCGGACAATTTATTCACTAGATCCCACTTAAAAGGGATGACCTTTATTAGACCCAAAGTGTTCTCGACAGACTCGGCCTCGGAGTGCGTTGTCATCCAAGAAAAGTCGAAAGTACTGAACAATAAAAAAAAATTCGGACTGTTTTTTCAAAACTTCGAGCATAATACTGAACAAATTATCGATAGACATTGTCGTTAATTCTTAATCAATCATGTCTGAATATATATATATATATATATATATATATATATATATATATATATATATATATATTATTATTATTATTATTATTAAATAGGCTAAATCCGACAATTATTTTAATATATTTTCTGTTTATACGTTATTTTTGTAGATATAAATATTTTAGTAAATGTTATATTTATAATAAAAAGTATTAACTACATTTACCGGCGTGAATGTCTTCGCCCATTTCGTAATATATCATGTCATTTATTTACGTTCAGATACGCTTCGGTCAGGTATGAAAGTTTGAAAGGGATCATGGGAAATCTGTTGTTTAAAAACAGTAATTTAAATTAACTAACCAGTCACATACTCCGTGGATAAATGTTATAGCACGTCAGGCTATATAACGGTTCAGTGTAGAATATAGGTTCGATTCCTGTCGGAGGACGTCTAATTTATATGAAATTTCTCGGAAATTCAGGGAATTAAACTGTAGTTATTAATGTTTATTATAAACAGAGTTTAGCATCCCAATTCCACTTTATTATCATTGAATTTACAAATCTCTGCAAAATGCGGATCAAAGAGCTAACCCATCTTCATACATATTTTCAGGAAATCTCAACTTCTAATTGGTCAATAAACACACAAGTGGGCGTTGCACTCCACCCACGTACAAGTCTGTTTCCAGCGCGTGACCAAGTGAAGTTTTCCCGCTCTTTTTCTAGGAGCCTGTCACGTGGTTACATTAATTATAAATAGAAGACACGAGTTTGTTCTTTCTCTTCTTTTTCATGATTTTATTCGCCTACGAAAATGTAAGCTTAAAGGATTGACGTCTTGAACATGTGAGGTCAGAGGCTTCTGAAAACATATTCACACATGCACGTACGTAGGAAATTTTCAAAACTACATTACAAACATACGAAGCATTTCCAGACCAGCAACAAGAATTTTTCTGTTTAAAAATACTCTGATCAAGCTTTCGTTTTTGTCGTAAATAAATATCGTTATCATATGATTTTTTTTGTTAAATTTATGTTTGTGGATATTGCATGTTTTATTTACAGCGCAACTTTAAATACTCACGCAGCCTTTCTAGATTCACAACAAGAGCATTCACTTAAGTATTTGTGTCTATAAAAATAACGTCGAGACAGAATATATATATATATATAATATATATATATAATCATATAATAATATATATATAATAATATATATATATATATAATATATATATATATATATATATATATATAATATATATATATATATATAATATATACATAATATATATATATATATATATATATATATATATATATATATATATATATATATATATATATATATATAATCACGATCCAATTAAGTTTGATGAACTAGATCGTGATTACGATTCCAATGTAATAAATTATGACCATGGAATATTAGTGTTTGAGCCTTTTATAGTATATTCTTACTCTACCTGGTCCTGGACATTGAGTTTAATCTGGATTCTATCCTCTTGACCACTAATATTATTTATCTCTCTCTCTCTTTCTCTCTCTCTCTCTATATATATATATATGTATATATATATATATATATATATACATATGGTATAAGATGACAGAAAAAATCATACTTTTTTTACCGACGCGTTTCGTCTTCCGACATATTCAAGGCAAAAATGAAATCGAAATGTTTTTGTTGTTAATTACAGAATACTACTTTAAAAAAGAGCAAGACGTTTCTGCGTAAGCTTCTTTCTATTAATATTAATTTCATTTATACTAAGAGTGTTTTTTTTTATCTGGGAATTTATGTATATTGACGAGACATAGAAATGAAAAAACAAACTTCAGATATTAACTATTTTGTGGGCAGGACAATTATTCTGTTATACGATTTGGACAATTTTGCTGTTACACGATTTGGACAATTTTGCTGTTTCACCCGGTATATATAAAAGCCGTTAAATATATACTGATAATTTCACTGTGTTTTACTGTTAAGCAAGATAGTCGAGACGATGATTATAATTGAGCTTGACCCTCACTGAGCGCTATATACTCGTGGCTTTGTGCCAGACCTAAGTTAAGTTTAGTCAATAGCTATTGACTAAGTTTTACTTAGGTCTGGTCGAGCTCCCTCTAGTGGAGAAGGAAGATAACAGTGTAAACCAAAAGAAAAAAAATGAAGATGATTTCTTTGATGTAAAAATTGGTTATCGAATCTTGTTTATTTTTTTTATTTTTTGTTATGTGTTCTTTAAATCGAGTCGGCTAACAAGCTGTCGGAGATATTGGAACTAGGTTAGCAGCGGAATCAACATCTCAGCAGTCTGTATCCGGGTCGGCGAAAACACATTTCTCCTCCACTTCAGAGACGGTCGCCAGGCACTGACACGCTAAGGCAACGGATGACGTCATCGTTATTGATTATCTGAAATTAATCCATATTGTTTTCCCAAAAGGGCCAAGATTATTGGATATAACTTCATGTTTCTTAGTCTCGCAATTCCTGTGTGGGCGCGTGTGTTTATATGCTTGCTTCTGCCGAGGTTGACAAACAGTAGGTGTAAAAATATTTATTGTCATTATTACTTTATCGGTAGCCATGTGAGAGAAGTCAATTATATATATATATATATATATATATATATATATATATATATATATATATATATATATATATATATCCTCAGTGGAAGGTCGAGTAGGAATTTCGTGTTGTCCTACCGGGGAAGAAAAGTATAAGTATATATTAATATATAGTTTATAGGTAGGTTATATTACATCACTCATTATTTTATTAACATCACCAAACAAAGCGCGATATAATACATTCATATATATATATATATATATATATGTATGTCTTGAACAATAAAATTTTAGACACACATGTTTGCATATTAATATTTTTGTTTTATTTTTTAATTAGGTTCCTCGAATAGTTTCGGCCAGCGTGGCCATCGTCAGAATAAAAAAATTCATGCTTGTTAATAGCATTGAACGACAACGATGGGACAGTTTTTGAGGAAGTTGAACTTGGCCTGTAGTTCGATTTGATTGTTATAGTTGATTTTTAAGTTTGGTCAAATGTCTTTCTCAAGTTGTTTTTTAAGGAGAGGTCGGGAGACCCATTACTTTCTGATATACTTCTTTAGTCCTTTTGACAGCACTACTGGTTACTGTGAAGGGGGTGTGAGTGTTAAGTATATGTTATCTTTTAATTTTTCGGCAGTCTGTGTAATGTATGTATGCGTATATATTTGTGTATCAGTGAGTGTGTGAGTGTGTGCATGTAGACCTCAGGATCTTCAGGCGTATAAACAATTTGTTTTCATGTTCTTTAATATATATATATATATATATATATATATATATATATATATATATATATATATATATATATGAAAAAATCGTCCATGTATTAGTCAGTTATGTGCCATGGGTGATAAGCGCTTAGTCGGATTTTTCCCGCAGTAAGTTGGCATTTCTTTCTGCGGTAGACCAATTGCCACCCAAAGCTATAAAAAAACCCGGTCTATTTGCTATTTACCTATATATGGAGGGATATATATATATATATATATATATATATATATATATATATATATATATATATATATATATATGTATGTATGTATGTATGGGGTTGGCAACTAATTTTCTGCCGTATTTTTTATATTTTGGAATCTATTGTGTTTTTAAATTTCTGAATTTTTTTTTTGAGAATTCTAATTTGCAATCATTTTGTAATCTATTTTACTTAATTTAAGTTAATTTCTGTTTATTTTCAGATCATTATAATGGAGTATCAAACTAAGAAAAAAAATGAGAATATTCGACACCTCCTTTTTCCTTTTAATGAAGGTTCTCAGGCCGCAAAAGCTGCTCGCGACATTTGTGTTGTGTATGGAGAGGATGGCATAGCTGAAAGAACCGCTCGTGATAGGTATGCCAAGTTCAAATTTGGAAACTTTGGCATCAAAGACGCACCTCCTTCTGGCCATCCATTTGAGCTCGATGAAGAGCGATTAAATCAACTTTTGCGCGAAAATTTTCGTCAAATGACTGGCAGAGAAAATGAAATGCTCCCACACTGCTATCGAGAAACATCTTTACTCGATGGGAAAGGTTCAGAAGTGTTCCGCATGCTTTAAGTGACAATAACAAAAATCAACGAGCCACAATCTCCGATGGTTTGCTTTCTCGTCACCGCTCAACTCATGAATACAAGCAATGGTTTCTTTACCGAATCGTTACTGGTAACGAAAAATTGTGCCTGTACATCAATATGAACCAGCACAAGGAATGACTTAGCCCCGGTAAACAAGTGATACCGCGCGTGAAACAAGATCTTCATCCGCGTAAAATGATATGCGTATGGTGGGTCTGGGAAAGGATTATCCATTACGAATTGCTTTAACGGAATCAAATGGTCAAAGCGGAACTCTATGTTCAACAGATAGAGCGGCTAAACACAGCTATTCATGAGAAAAGACCTGATCGTCAGAACTGAGTTCTTTTGCTGAACGACAACGCCCTGAAGAACAAATAATTAAATCTCAATCTGCACGTTGGTAACAGAAAGAAGTCTTACAAATCGGAGATTCCTTCCTAATAGACAACTCAAAAATAAATATTATAGTGTAATCCGAATTTACAAGATAATTGTAAAGCTCTCCAAGAGTTAGGAGAAGAGGTAAGGAACAAATCAAGTAAAGAGGAATATTAAACAAATTTATTAGTAAACGAGTAGGGAAAACCACTATTTGACTGAGAGACTGAGCAACGGAAAAATTGAAAGTCTGAAGACGTGAAAAATTTATAAGATTAGATTGCTTCAGCTACTTGACGTGATGGGCCTTAAAATTTTCCAAACATAAAAATGTTCGCAGATGGAGGTAGAGTAAAGGAAAAGCCATTTCTGAATTATCAGAAATTTTGTTTAATATATTACAGTTCTGAGGAGAAGGGGAACGATAAAAGTCAAAGTGATTACCACAAAGTGCAATAACGAAAATCGAAAGCACATGAAAGAATAATCTGGGGATTCAAGAGAAAATTCTCTTGTAACTGAGAAAGTTTCCCGAACATAAACACTGAAAATTCTCCCCGAATATAAACGCCGACAATTTCTTGATTGTTTTCATAACTTTCAGAAGGCGTATTTTGATATTCAAATGCGCCTTCGGATTTCAGTCCCACACTTTCTGTTGTAGCATACCTACGGACGGTAATGGGCATGTCCCCATTCACATAAATACAGTCGCAAATACTGTATATTGGTCTGCAGATTCGTCTCCAGGTGTGCTGACCAAACTCTCTGCCTCCGGGTTGAGAGGATCCCCAGACGAGGCTGTCGAAGTGCAGGGTCTCGTCTCCGGAAACAGCTACCCGATCTTGTTTTATACGGGGTCTACGAGGAATTTTTGGCTGAACCTACGGGCTCGGATACCTCATATTAAATTCGGCCTTATGCCACATCTGACTGCGTCGGGCGGTTGGTAGATATCCTGAAGTGGGAGATTTGTTTCCAGCTGGGCTGGTCAAACTCTCGGCCTCCGGGCTAAGAGGATCCCCAAACGAGGCTGTCGAAGAGCAAGGTCTCGTCTCCGGAAACAGCTACCGGATCCCGTTTTATACGAGGTCTACGGGAAATATTTGGCCGAGCCTACGGGCTCGGATACCTCACTTTAAATTCGGCCTTGTGCCACATCTGACCGCATGCGGCGGTTGGTAGATATCTTGCAGTTGGAGATTCATTGTGGAATTCACTTGACTCACTTCTAGTAGTTGGCTACTTTTACACGCCGCTGGCGAATCTTATATGTGTTGTTCTTGTCCTAAGTATTATCGTTCATTACCAACCTTCATTTGATTATTCTATTCAGTAACCTGCCCTTTCCATCCTCTTTTATAAAATTACATCGATATTCAACATTTTATACTTTTTTATTTTGGTCTCTTGTAGTTCGCATCTTGGTTCGCAAGATTTCTTTTTTCTAAAGTTAATCATGATCTTTCCTGTATAAGACTCAGTGTCGATAAGCATTGATACTTTCAAGCATACATTTCAAAAATAGTAATTTAGCCAAGCAATTACATATTTTTAGCTGATTTAGTACAATGAATGCATTAATTTACAGTTTTAATGGGATGGATGTATTTGGTACAGGAATACCAGTTCCTCAGCATCAGACTGGAAGGCATAGAGATGTATTAGATCCCCGCAGGGAGTCATTTTAGAAAGAAACTGAGGAGAATGCAATGATGGCCGCTTTACTAAATATGATGTAAAGAAATAAAAATAAAATTGTATTACTTGATTCTACCATTCCGTCTCCGTTAATATCTACTTTTCGCAAACCGCAAATAATTTACTACACCTGGACCTTTCTAGTGGACCCAGGCGAGCGGTACCGACCATTTTGTGTATTACAGATTTACATAATTACAGCTAAAATTTCAATCAATAGCTGTATCTAATGCAATGAAAGTTGCTTCCTCGTGTCGTGTCAGTATGTCCTTTCTTGTCAGAGTTCATTTTACACATCCACAATTCGTCCGTACCATTGCATACTGTTGCTATATCTAGTCTGGTGTCCCTGTTGTTAATCTCGAGGTTCTTGACAAAATCCAAAGGAGGTTCTGCAATGTAATCTATTCTGACCTGCCATCTTGATTTCACTCACTTTCTCACACACGTGATGTAGCTTCTCGCTGTCTTTTCTGCACATATTTTCATGGTAACTGCACTGACGAGCATTTTTTCACTGGTGTCCCCAAATACATGAATTTAAGCGGCTTAATTGGCATCGAGATCCCACCATTTACTGCTGAAATAGTTAAATGTAACGGCCACTTCTATTTTAAAAGTTTCTATGCTCACACTTCTCGACAGTGGAACGCGTTTCTGATAAGTACCATGTTCAAAAATTTAAATGCAACGTCATCCACCATTTTCTGTTCATTTGAACATCTTTTATGCTTTCCTCAATCCTCCTATACCCGATCTTTTCTTTCACTTTCACTCACTTTCACCCTGCATGTTAGTGACACTCCTGCCTTGGTTGGGGTGAAATGATTTAAAAAAAATATCAAATAGAATCGTCAGATTCAAATTTGTGGAAGTTTGGCAGTTTGGCAGAAATGTTTCCGGGTTTATTCATCTTTGTCATACCGATTCTTCAATATGACAGTGAATGGTGGGCAATCTCCTTATAGGTGAAGACAATTGAGGTAGTAGAAATGTGGTTCTACAGTAGGATGCTGAGAATTCGATGGACTAAACATGTGAGTAACGAGGATGTTTTAGGGAAAAGGAAAACAAAAAGAACATTTATAAAAAGTACCAAAAAAGGACAACTCAAATATATTGAGTACATACCGAGAAAAGAAGGATTGGAGAATTTAATACCCACGTGATATTTTAAAAGGCCAGGAAGGAAGTAAATCAGCTCATAACGTAGCTTACGAGCTGTTATAGATTGAAGGCAGAACTGGGATTAGGAGGGATAACAAAAAGTCAAATTTTATTAAGAGCTTTAATGGATAGGATATCATGAAGAGCCATGATCGACGCCTTCTTGAGAAGTCACGGCCCATAGAAGAAAAAGAAGGAGTTGAACAGGTCCAGAGCCAGCGTCTCATTTTCTCCAGGATCAAAGTACGTGGATACAGGATGGCTTGTGGGGGAATGTTGCCTAGAGCAAGGTACAATACATGAAATATTTATTACGTAACGATCACGACTCCTGTAACTCATCAGAGTTGTAGGGCGGACCACATGTACTGTAGACGCAGTTGAAGTGTTGTGTCAAGCGCAAGATAGCCTGAAGGAGCCTAACTCTCTCCAGGCTGACTTGAATTCAGAGATTTCCTTCTCATAGACCGGTTGCCGCCCAGTTTCTTCCGGCTATTTACCCATAGCTGGTAGGTAGGAAAGAATAGACGGTATTAGCACGTAAGTGAATATCATGAATTCGACTGAAATTTGAACTCGGCTCTCCGATTCCTCAATTACAGCCACAATTCATTACATGTATCGAGAAAATTGAGAGTAAAAGGCCAATCCTGCTATATTGAACGATTGAATGCTGGCTAGGGTTTGAATTCAGAGTTGACATTGCTCTCAACTGCTTGCCCTAATAAAGGTTGACACCTAGGTCTGTTCTATTTTATCCATAACTGAATTTGAAGGGACGGGTTCGTGCGCAACTTAAGGTAATTTATATGAAGGGAACAGTCATCAAAAAAAAAAAAAAAAAAACACGACTCAGGTTTGAACTCGCTCTGGTGACTTCATTTTCCATTCGGATAACTGTTCTTCCAGTTGCACACACAGTAAATAATCAAACATTTAAGTATCTTTGGTTATTTACTAGTTTAGGAGAGATGTTTACTTTTGCTTCTTCTCTTTCTTTACAGCATTTAATTGGGGTTTGATTGTTCGCTACGTTAGCGACGTCAGATTTTTTTTCTTTCTTGTGAAATTAATACGCGTGTATCACTAAATCAGAACTTGGTTTTGCACGCAATCGTATCTAATGAAATCCCATGAAGTTCCTTTTTTTTTTAGATGCACAAGTTCAGTGAGTATGTACCACTCTATCAAGAAGCTTCGAATATATTTGAAACGATGTGCGGAGGCCTCGCTGACTTGGCAGTCAAAGTGAACGGAGTGCAGGTCAACGCGCATGCTCACTGGATCTTCCGGAAACATTCATTAACAGGGAGAGTGTTATTGTTTTTGCTTTGAAATAATAAAAAATAAAAATAAAATATGAATTGGAGGAGAGAGAAATGTGGTGGTGCCGAGTAGGGGAGGAAGGAGCATCTATAGAAATCGAGATTTTGTACAAAACAACGTCTTGACACGTACTTGAACACCAAAGAGGACAGTCTCCTTAGGATCGCTAGTTATCACGACAGAAATCGTCGTCAGTAGAAAATGAAACTGCCAATTACAGAAGAGAGTTCAATATGGAAGAAATCGAAATGATTGAAAAAGATCGAACCGCCAACATGGCTCGAAAAACAAAACTGAAGGACAAACCCTGAGAAATCTTAAGAGCAAACAGATACCAAAGAATGACTGGCTAAAAATCTAAGACTAAGGATTTTTTTTAGTATTGCTGTTTACGACCAATTACTGTTTTTTAATCATTTTCTGCAAATAAGGCAATAAAGCCACTAAGATGCAAATGGATTCTGACTGTGAAAGAATACAAAAAATTAAAAACAAGATTATGGAAAACAAACATAAAAGCAAAAGATAAACGATTGACATTGCATTTAAATTTTTTGAGGTCAAATTTGACTGGAAAGCAAGAAGTCGAAACAGTCTTCAACAAGCGACAATTACGAGATAAGAAACTTGCCATATAAATTACAGATATATCAAGGCATTTGAAGTGTAAAATGATAAGACCCATCTCCAAATCTAGTCGTCTTCTTTATGTTCTGTGCGCTTACATGACGTACGCGATTACGGCTCTCCACAATTTCCTGTTTTTCGTAGCGCTTAATAAATGTTGCTTTTTGTTATTTCCTTAAATCTAGTTCCGCCATCCATTTACTGAAGCTCGTTAGGTATGTTATGCGTTTCGTTTCCTTTGTCCCTCTTTCCCGCAATCTGCCTTGTGAGAATCAGATTTTCCAAGCACTCTTTCCTCATTTATGCATCCTAGAAATTCCAACTGTCTCTTCCCGATGTTAATTATAAGTTTCCCTTTTATTTCTATTTTCTCTAAAACTTCATCGTTGCTCACATGTTCGGTCCACTTTTCATATCTGTTGCTACAAGTCTCTTCTTCATCTTTGAGGCGATTGACTAGCATTCACTGCCATATAGGAGGACAGATATCACGTAACTGTTCAGTACTCTTTTCTTTGTTTATAACGACATCTTTTTTATGTTTCTTAATACTCTGCTTGACTTTTGGAAGGCATCTTACACTATCCCAATGCCCCTCCCGAGGGGGCGGATTATTATGACAATTACCATGAAAAAAAAACTCATAGGAAAGGCAGAGAGAAGTTACTTTAAGAGATGCCAGATCTGGCCCTGATAACGTTACAGATTTCTAAATCATTTTTTGCCGGAACAAGATCATGAAAGACAACTCCGACCTAAATGTGCATTATATGCAATAAACAACAAGAGGCAATAGGTCATCTATTTTCTTATTATTCAAAAATTGGTTAAAAAAAAACACATAGAAAAGCACAACAAAACGACAGCATATTCCGGTTGTGGAATCTGTGAGCATTAACGTTGCAAATCCAAAGACAAATACGAAAGACATGAGCTGCCAACACTAACAGAAAACGTTGACGCAACTATTCCCTGGGAGATATCCACCAAAACTAATACAGGACAGAAGAACTGACATCGATGGGAAGAACAAGAAGGAGAGTGCTTGTTTGCTCATCCTCATGACAGTCGGCCACTGAAAGAAGCACTCCTTTGCAAACTACAGTGTTAACTTATTAAATATAAAGATATGGAAATAGAAAAAGACATCATGGAAACGGAAGGTCTTGGTCTGGTCAAGGAAGAACTGGGAAAATACACCAATAGAAGCTTCGAGAATAAAGATTCGAAAAGATAGGCACCCTCAGCAATACTTAGATACGAAGAAGCAAACAACCTAACAAATAAATCCATTGCGTCCTTATGATAACCTTATGACTAAGTGAGAGGCTTGCCTACATATATAAACAAAGGAGGGCATGAAAATTGATACAGGCTACTACTAATAATAATATTAAAGACATTGTTATTAGAGAACGCAAAAAAAGTGCCTCCTTATTGATATATCAGTTCCTGCAGACTGCAATGAATCGTTTAAGACCATCAAAAAGCTATCAAAATATAAGGATCTTGAAATCGAAATGTCAAAAATGTGGCACATGGGAACATCAACAATCCCCGTTGTAGTTGGAGCCTTTGGATTGGTTGGAAAAGATTCCAGTAATTCCAGATTCCACTAATTGAAGGGATTCCTGGAAGCCCATGCCTTAAAGAAATACAAAAAATATTGTTCTCACGAGTACAGTCCACAACTTACAAATAACTTTGTCTATGTAAAATATGGTTTTTTTGTCACTGAAAAATGTCATGATGCCATTTCTAACCTTAGGTCTTTGGGCGGGACCCAGAAAGAAATGTTTACACACCAGATATCAAAGGGAATAATAATAATAATAATAATAATGATACTACTACTACTACTACTACTACTACTACTGCTACTACTACTACTACTACTACTACTAATAATAATAATAATAATAAAAAGAAACAAAGGCAAATGCAACCGACCAGATACAGAAACGAAGGCAAGATAACCGCTTCACGGTCAATACTCTGCCCGTATCAAACAAGCTTATGTAGACAGACCCCGTTCACATTAGTGGCTACGAAGTGCAGGGTTAAAAGCTGAAACTGAAAGTTTCATTCTTGCTTCACATGGCCAATGCTTGCTAACTAGAAATTACAGAGCACACATACTGAAAAACTGTGTTGGTCCAAAATGACGATTATGTGATAAATATCCAGAAACAATTGACTATTTTGTATCAGGTTGCACGGTATTGGCACCCACTGAATATAAAACACGGCACGATAGGGTGGGTCAATATCTGCACTGGAAAATCTGAAACACCTACGGAAAGAAAACTGCAAGAAATTGGTATGAACACCACCCAGACCCGGTTATGGAGATAGGATCTGTAACAATTTTATGGGACTGCACAATATACACAGGCAGAAAAATCAAAGCTAATTGTGATTAGAGACCACAAAGCCAAAATGTTTCTCTTTACTGACATGACAGTCCCCGCAGAATGCAATGTTTCTTTGAAGATCTTCAAAAACTATCAAAATATATGGACTTTGAAATCAAAACATCAAAAATGTGACGCATGAGGACATTAACTATTTCAGTTGTAGTTGGAGCCCTCGGATTGATTGGAAAAGATTTCAATAGACTCATTAAAAGGATCCCTGCTAACTCATGCCTTAAAGAAATACAAAGAAAAATTTACTCACAAGTACAGCCCACATCTTACGAAGGGCTTTATCCATGTAACATCTGTGTGGTTTTTCTTTTTCAAAACTACTCAGTGAAAAATATCATGATATTATTTTTTACCTTAGGTCTCTGGTCGGGACCCAGAAAGAAGTGAGTATAGATCAGAAACCAGAGGAAATAATAATAATAATAATAATAATAATAATAATAATAATAATAATAGTAATATGTTCGGTCTCACATTGTCTGCTAACCTGAGATGGAAGAAATACATTGAGTCAATAGCTTCGTCAGGAAATTTTTCTCGTCGGAATCGATCCTTCAAATCTACAAATCAACCATTCGCCCTTGCATGGAGTATTGGTGACATATATGGTCTGGTGCCCCTTATGTTTGTCTCAAGGTTCTTGATAAGATCCAGAGACGGGTATGCAATGTTATTGTCCCTGATCTGGCATCTCGTCTACAGTCGCTCTCTCAAAGACGTGCCGTCGCCTCCCTCTGTCCTTTTTACAAATACTTTCATGGTACCTGCTCTGATGAGCTGCTTTCGCTGGTTCCCAAACTTCATGAATTTAAGCGTTCAACTAGGCTGGCATCTCGCTCTCACCCTTTCCCTGTCGAAACTCTTAAATGTAACCGTCTCTTCTACTCAAATAGCTTCATGTCTCGCACTTTTCACATGTCGAACTCCCGCCCCATTTCTTGTTTCCCTGATAGCTATAATCTCCAACTATTCAAATGTAATGTCAATCGACGTCTCCAGATACCTTGATCTATCCCCTATCCTTCCCTTCCTCCTTTCTTCCATCACTCCTCTTTGCTCTCGCTCCAACTCTCTGTAACCCCTTGCGTGCTAGTGGTTTCCCAGGTTGCTTGGGGTGAAACGGTTAATAAAAAAGTAACAGAATAGAAGGCCGCGATTTAAGATTAGAAAAAGAAAAGAGGAGACACAGTGGTTAATAAAGTTTAAGGATTTATCGAGATCATATTTGTCTTAAAAATGCTTTCAAGTATAATAAAAATCTAAAAGAAATACAAGGTTTGCATAGAAATATTAGATTAATTCAAAGTTCGTGCCCGACTAGAAAATTAAAAACAAAAATGTTACATATTTATCAAAAACATTTTATTATGGGGTCCGCCCCTTTTTCATATAAATGGACTCTACCAAGTTACTTGGACGGCTGCCATTAAATATCCAGAGTTACAGTCGACAGTGAGTGTCAGTAGTCGGATAGAGTGAGGTAACCTCTTGTAGAAGTCAGTTACAAGCACGTAAACTCTAAGGAAGTCGTACTTCGAGACTGTATATATCAATCTGTATTTGCTACTAACCACGTTTCTGGACTTACTAACAGTATTAATCTTTGTATGATTGTGTAAATACATTTTATTTCTTATATTTAATTATTGCGTTTGTCATTCCTTGGAGACCGAATTCATCTCGGAATCCACAACACATTTATTAGTCAAGTACATAGATGCCACTGTTTATCTTCTACAAGCTGCCATTTTCGTAGAAAGCTAATGTTTTTGTTGAAGAACGTTGTGAGTTAGTTTTCGACTGACTAACTATACTGAGTCAAATTGTTTGTCATTTAAATTGTTCTGTAAGGATCGGAACAAAGGAAAACCCGAAAGAGTAAACTAAGGTGAATACGGTAGATGCTTCAGGATTTTCCATTTTAATTCTTTAAGCTTCTACCAGGTTTGTTTCGAAACATGCCCTAGATAGATCAGATCTCTGGCTTAATCTCTTTGAGCATGAGTAGTGCGTTCGATGCCCACTTATGGACCCTTCTATAAATTTCTACATTAAATGGTCCCAAAAGAGTATATATTCCAGTGACTACTTAATTTCGTTTGGGTTAGTAAACATAAGTAAGAATCATATGTAATCCGTAAAATTTTGCGCATTTTTAGTCTTTTCATAATAGTAATCTGTAAGCCGAACTTTGTGTCATACTGTCACAGTTCTACTAAGAATTGAAGCACACACGCAAAGGCGAATATTTTTATCTCCTATTTTCGGTATGGCCCAAAAATCGCTTGTTGTATAATGATCGCAGCTGGCCAGATATCGATTACAAATCCCATTCTCGGAGTGTGATCAATAAATACTATCTTGCTTTGAATTCAGCGGGGTCAAATGAAATATAAATCTTTCAGCCACGTACAAATACGGTAACTAAATCAAATGTCAGCAATGTCAATCAAGTATGAACGCGTCAAGGGAAGTTTCATTTGCAGTTTTCTCTCGTATATTTCACACGCAATATTCGACTGTACACTTTTAATATTCAACTGTGTACATTTGACTGTATACAGCACGACATTATTTGATTGTACACGTTTGATATTCCACGCTACACTTTTGACTATCCACATTAAATGTAAACAATATTTAACTGTACACTTCTGATTTTCGTCTGTACACTTTTGACTGTACGACAATATTCGACTGTACACATCTGATATTCGACTGCACAGTTTTGACTGTACACTGTTCAATCTTAGATAATATTCGACTGTACACTTTTCATATTCGACTGTACACTTTTGACTGTACACTTTTAAATGTAAAAGAATATTCGACTGCACACTTTTCATATTCGACTGTAAAATTTTAATATTCGATTGTACATTTTTGAATTTCGACTGTACACTTTTGACTGTACGACAATATTTGCCTGTATACTTTTCATATTCGATTGCACAGTTTTGACTGTACACTGTTCAATCTAATATCATATTCGACTGTACACTTTTGATATTCGACTGTACACTTTTGACTTTACACTTTTAACTGTAAGAGAATATTCAACTGCGCACTTTTCATATTCAACTGTAAACTTTTAATATTCGATTGTACATTTTTGAAATCCCACTCTACACTTTTGACTGCACGACAATATTCAACTATACGCTTTTGATATTCAACTGTGCAGTTTGATATTCGACTGTACACTTTGATATTCATCTGTACACTTTTGAATTTTGACTTTTGACTGTACAACAATATTCGACTGTACACTTTTGAACCAAATATTACTGACGTCTTCAAAAGTCATGCCGGCGTGAAATTTTCACCTTATAAAATACATCATCTTACCTTGAAACATTGGTTCACTTACGATCACTGAAGTTAAAAACGTCTAACTTGGTCAGTATCTATTATGATTTACAGTTTCGAAATACCAGATGCTGTAAGCTAACATGTGTAGATGGTGTCATCGATAAAACCTTAGAATTAAAAGTCGGAGACCCGCGTTCCAGTTTATATTCGCTTACGCGTAAATACCCTTGGGTAAGGTATGAATCCACCTCTCCTCTCACCAGCTATAGGTTAATTAGTTGGACTTGTATCAGTAAATCATTATTATCTCGAAGAAATTCTTACAATCCAAAAATATTTTTTGACTGTATATAAACTACAAACGTTTGATGATCTGTAAGAAATTCAATCAACTTAATAAAATTGGATGCCGGTTGAAATAAATGAAAAGCGTTAAGGTAAAATATATATATTCATGAAAATATCGCTGCTTTCTATTCATCAAGGCTGACTGTTGCGTACCTTTACGAAAAAAGGCTTCACATGATGGAATAACTTTAATGTGGCACTAATATCACATCACTTCGGGTAAGTGATCAGAAAGTGGGGGAACTGTGGAAGAAAAGAATACTTTCAGTCTGTATTGTCCCCATTATGGGCATTATTACATCCCTGATATAATAATACCTTAATACACCGACGGAATGGAATAGTTGAACGAAAAGGAATGACAAACCTGCTTTGTTCTCAGAGTGTTTTATACCGCTAAGACATACACAAAATTATACACACATATTTACTCGAGTCTTCACAGAGAAAGTATAACGCATGTATACTACACAACCAATGTGAAAATGAGAGAGAGAGAGTATCTTATTGTAATGATTCTCAAAGGCAATTTGAGCGCCTGGATGATTATTCTGTGTTCCTGTGAGAAAGAATATTTAGGATTCGCAACAGAGATTCGTGAGGGACGGATTTATCTTCTATTTCCCTAGCGCCATGTTATCTACCAATATGAAGAGTGCATGAGGGAGACATTTCCTATAATTCAAGTTGACCAGATTTGTCATGTTCTGTGTCTTTGGTGACGGCATATTCTGAAACGGAAAACGGCGACACGGACTGGTCCGGGCAGAGGGCTGACCCGATTAGAAGGCTGGCCCAATTAGAAGGCTGGACCGGTGAGAGGGCAGGCCCGAAGAGAGGGCTGGCCTGAGCAGAAGACAGTATTCATTTAGCTGGAAGGTAGTTCAATTCAGACACCTTCTTCACAAGGGAGGTTGTTTTGTGGAACAGACTTGTGAGAGTATCTTTCCCCGATCGTTAATCTCTTTATGTCAGGGACCAACAGTTATCTATCATCTACATCTTCATAATTTGCCATTTATACACTGGTATTTATCATTTCACCCACGGGAAACGAATATGGCACAAGGCCTGTTTTATTGTGGGTTCCTCCCAGCCCGTAGGCTCGGCCAAAAAAAATAGCCTTTTGAAGCCGATTATACGCCATTTATACACTCTCTTCTTATATCCTTGAAAGAACCTTCATATGGTAAACCTCTAGATTGAGTGGCTCTTAAGCATCGTATCCGGTAGAGAATAGTGTACAAAAATATTATCGTTTATCAAACCTTTGTAAACTAGCGCTGCAGAAACCCAGATAAAAATGACTTAAGTTGAACACTTCCCACCTTAGCATCAATAACAAAAATGGGCAGCGGAGATACGGAGGAATAGTGACTTAGTCAACATGTTGACCTTCCACACTACCTTATGCAAAAGGATTGGAAGGAAACTAACATTATTACTAGAAAGAACGCCAACAGTTAATGGACTTCGTAAGTATACTTTACTTAAGAACTTTTTTAATGGAAAGATTTATATAAATTTCAAGCAGCAACAATGTAAACCTTTTACAAATCTTTAAGCAAGGCGATAAAGCCACTAAGATGCAATGAGTTACTGAGAGTGAAAGAAAAAAAGAAGACAATACAAGAATAGGAATAAAGATGACAGAAGATGAAGATTGACACTACGTTTCAAGTTTTTGGATATAGTAATTAACAGTAAAGTCAGAATCCGGAAGAGAGTTGTACAAGATGGAAGAGCAGGAGAAGGGACTGTCACCATAGAACTTACGTTTATACCATGTAATTACAAGAGGGAAATTATAACACCTAGCTACGAATCTAATTCTGAGATTAAATTCGTTGTCGACGTATCAAAGAGAAAAGCTGATCAGAACAATTAACATGAAAATGTTTATAGAAAAAGCGAAGAGAAAAAATGTTACTCTTGTGATGAAGTGAGAGAAGCATAGATGCCAGGTCAAGACCAATAATATTGCATATTCTTCTTTGGATTTAGTGAAGAATCTCTAGATATATAGCAGAAGTACATAAATATTCTATGTGTGGTTTGCTTTGTTTTATGGCATATCAACCTTAATGGGTTATTTTATGCCGACAGGATTTTTATTGCTGGTAATTATTTTTTTTTTTTTAAATATATTGCTGGTAATATTTATTTTTCAAAAATGTATTGCTGGTAATATTTTTATTTCAAAATTTTATTGCTGGTAATATTTTTTTCAAAAAATGTATTGTTGGTAATATTTTTTTTTTAAAAATGTATTGTTGGTAATATTTTTTTCAAAATTTTATTGCTGGTAATATTTTTCAAAAAATGTATTGCTGGTAATATTTTGTTTTCAAAAAAATGTATTGCTGGTAATATTTTGTTTTCAAAAAATGTATTACTGGTAATATTTTTTTCCAGAAATATATTGTGGGTAATATTTTTTTACAAAAATGTATTGCTGGTATTCATTTTTTTCCAAAAACGTATCGCTGGGATTAAAACCTATTTTTACTCTTTCATACTGTTTTGATCCCCAGTTCGGGGGTTAAATATTTGCGCATAGCTGGAACCCTAGAAGGTGATACCACCCTGGTTAGGGTAGCCCTGGAAGCACCAGCAATTAAGAGGTGAATTCACGCTGCTCAAAACCTCCTGATCAGAGGCCTTGCTGCCGGATATAGTTTAACGTCTTACCCAGGCCGCACACTAGAATCACAAGGGCAGGTGTGGCAATGAATAGCTAGAATGTCTTGTATGGAAATAGTTATTTCACTACTGCAATTATCATTACTATTTTTAAATATTTTCGTTTGCCATACATTGAAGAAGTGTGGATATTTTTTTCGGTTTTTTGAAGTTTAGTGTCAAAAGGACGGTTGCTTTCCATTAACACCCATATTAGTTTAACTACCTTTATTCGTTGTTTTCACATGTTTTTGTTCTTTAGAATTTGCAACAAAAATATTAATCACTATTCATCTCTCATTTACAAAAATAATGTTCTATTTGCAACATTCTAAAAAAAAAAATAATATAATTCTATTAAAACTAAAGCAATAAAATGTTTATCAATTTATAAAGAAATAAATCTGAAAACATTTTTTATTCTTGAATTTATAACAATTTACTAAATTTTAAAATACATGAACGAACTATAAGGAAATCCTTATTATTTACCATTTTATAAAGTTCGAATTAATTCGTAATTAGCCGATATTTTTCAACCATTCCAATAAAAATATAATAAATATACAGTTTAAATAAATAATCTAATAAATAAATACTGTCTATAATGTTTTGTGGTTTCAAGAACAAAGATAATGTATAAATTTACTTTGATACATAATGAAAGTCCGACAATTATTTTAAGACATTTTTATATTTATACATGTCTTAAAATAATTGTCGGACTTTGTCCATTTCATAATCTGTGACGTCATTTGTTTACATTTGGATGCGCATTGAGCTGATATGAATGTATGAGAGAAAAGCATGGAAAATTGCAGTTTAAAAACAGTAAAATCAACCTTGCTAACCGAACGCTCCTCTGTGGCGAATTCGGTAAAAGCACGTCAGGCTATATGACGGTACCGTATAGGATACAGGTTCAATTCCTGTCGGAGGACGCATATTTTCCATGGCAATTTCTCGGACATTCAGGCCGGTAAATGTTGTTTAATACTGTTTATTATAAACAGTATTTACTTAAATATTTGTATGTATAAAAAGAATGTATATACATAAAAATGTCTTAAAATCACTATCGTACTTTACCAATTATTACAATTGGAAACATCGCTTTTTAAAACAATAACCCTTCCCGAAGAGTGAAGGTCGTTAAAATAAAAGCGGTGTCAAAGGATAAACCATACTTTTGACACACTGTTTGCTGCGAGTACGAAGGTCAAAGTTCACCATTTTTTTCCAAAAAGATATCTTTAAATAAATAATTTATCTTCAATTATAAGAAATCAGTATTATGAGGGAGTGCTGATAATTTTTTGACTTGACAAAGAAACTCTTTCAAAAAATATGATTGACATCTTGTATGATTCTTTAAAGTGGGCCGGGTTGAGAAGTTTTCAGCACCTCTTCAGATAGGGTATGTAAATTATGAGCATCACTATAACGGCTTCCTCGGGTGTATAGTGTTCTGAAAAAACTGCAGGTAATTCTGAACTTAACACTTTATTTAATCTATTGGAATAGACAGTTCTCGTTCCACTGCTTATGCTTTGGAATATCTCGTCTAGTTCTTAATTATAGTACTGCTCAGTTATTGCTCGCCAGATTTCACTATGTCCCAATGCACACTGGCCAACCGAGGTTGTGGCTGTGAGTTCAATCCCTGGGTTGGGCACTGATTCAAATCATGCGAAATCATTTCTTATTTCATTAGAAAAAATAAGTTCCACTCGAACATCTTCTTCTCATAAACTGCTACTTTGTGGAACCAACTCTAATAGGAGGCATTCCCAACTACTACAATGTTCAAGTCTAGGGTTAACCGTTATCTTCCAATATATTTTTTATTCACATAAATTGCACCTCATGCACTTATGTCTCTAAAACAATCACAGAAATTCCAAGAAATACATTTAAAAAATTACCAATGTTCGCAGGAAAATAAAATTTCGACCTTAAATGACCCTGTTGTTATGCCGTTGAACATACAAACCAAATCAAATTAATCTATCTAAACAAGAGTAGCCGTCTACCTCGAATGGCTCTTGGGGCTTGTAGAGGGTGAACATTAGCATAAAAATCTTATGATTATGAGGTTCATCTGTAATGGGAAGGCAGTCACAGTATCACAATACACTTTCACTCCAATGTCTGCCGCTGCCTCCAGAATGTCAAATTAGATTTTATTTTCCTCTTTCTGAATGTGACACTGGGCTTTCCAATTTGCATCTATTACGGCTTCCAACGCAAGCTGCCATCCGGTTGACTTCCGTTTGTTTGTCGTGAGTGTCCAGCTAATAAAAGGATTCTCGAACAGAGATGAACAAATGTGAAATTGATGACGAGGAAGATAATCAGCTTGACATTAAAATACTGTTTCTTTCAGATGAAGGAAAGGCCTCAAATGAAACGAATTCCAAGGGCATGGCCGTCGAGATTTACGGAGAATTTATAATATTACAGGGAATCAAAACCCATCAGCTCCAATGTTTTCTGATTAGCGCCAAAAATGTACATATATCTCTAATGGTTACCTGAAGATTTACAAATACACACCTGGTCAAAATCTTAAGCCCAGATACAAAACGGTTAAAAAATATAACATACTGTTACTTTAATCAAAATATATTTGCGAAACATTTACATTTAATTAGAAAATATAGTTTATCACCAAACAAATGAAAATTTTAAGCTTTTGATTAATTTAAACAAACATTGAAAAAAGGATTGTTTGGTTGGTCATAAAGATAAGACCATGTGTGACCGCCCCCCCCCAAAAAAAAACCAAATTACTGGACAAAAATTTTATAACTAGTCAGTGTGCTCATAGCTTCAGGCATGTAGACATCTACATAGCTCATTTCCAGTATTAAAGTTCAGGTTTTAAAATGGCTAAGGGTAAAATTTTAACAAAGTTCGAACAGGGCAGGATTGTTGAACTTCAAAGACGTGATCTTTCGCAACGAGCCATTAACAATGAAATTGGCCGTAGCAGATCTGTCATTGCTAACTTCATTAAAAATCCGGATGTGTATGCTTTAAAAAATCAAGTGGTCACCCCAATAAAATCTCATCATCTCTTGGCGAGAAGTTAAGAGAGATTCAAACCTAACATAAAATCAGATAAAAGCGAATACAGATGCTGAATGCAGCTCTCAAACAATTCGACAGTGTTTAAATAAGAAAGGGTTTAAGAAAATGAAATGTCTGCAGAGGACACGCTTTCTTCATCACCATAAAACCTCCCGTTTATAATTTGCTTCCAATTATCAATCTCAGGGTGTGGATAAATGGAAGAAAGTGTTGTTTTCAGATGAGAAAAAATTCAATCTTGATGGACCAGATGGTTTTCAGCGTTACTGGCATGCAAAAGATGTCCCAAAAGAAATTTTCTCAACAAAACACAGTGGAGGTGGATCAACTATGGTCTGGGGTTCATTTTCGTAAAATAGAACTCTTGAGTTACAGGAGGTAAAATGTCGTCAAACGGCTGCTAGTTACAGTGACATGTTAAGAAAGACAACGCTAATTATTGAAGGCCCTCGTCTATGTGGAGAAAACTGGAAAAAAGCAGAACAATGCCGCAACCCAAAATGCACGAAGGTCGAAGGATTTTTTTTTTTATAGAAAACAACATTCACCTTTTGAGCCATCCACCGTGTTCTCCAGTCCTAAACCCAATCAAGAATATTTGTAGATGTATGGCAAAGGATGTTTGTAAATATGGATCGCAATTTGAAACTGTAGATGCTATTTGTGCTGAAGTTTATGCATCCTGGGCGAGTATCCCAAGCACCCCCATGCAGAAATTATGTATGCCAAAGCGAATTTTCGAAGTAACTTTGAAAGAAAGGGAGGGTATACTGAATATTAAATTGTCATTACGACATATTTGTTCTGTATTTTATATTGTTATTTAAATACTGTTTTCAATGTTTGTTTAAATTAATGAATTAAAAGCTTAAAATTTTCATTTGATTGTTGATAAACTACATTTTCTAATTAAATGTAAATGTTTGGCAAAAATATTTCGAATAAAGTAACAGTATTTTATATTTTTTAACCCCTTTGTATCTGGTCTTAAGATTTTGACCAGGAGTGTATACACTTCGTCCGGGCATTAAATACTGCAGCTATATCTGGTCAGGTATTTCTACTGTACATCTCGTGAGGCCACCATCATTCTCTTCATATGTAAAATGCAATTTCCTTTTGAACACCTTCTTCGGCACAAGTTTACATTGGCATAAAATGGTGTAAATACATTGAATCAATTGCTAGGTCAGCCGCCAGGAAGTTTGTTACACTGAGTTGTGCCAGGCAATTTTTCTTGCTAGAATTAATTTGCACGTTTACAAATCTACACTTCGTCCTTGCATTAAATACTGCAGCCATATCTGGTCTGTTGCTCCTGCTGTACATCTCTAGAGGCCACTTACCTTGAATACCTGTTAGGCCTTGAGGTCATCCCAGACCTCAAGTAGAAGTATATACAATTCGTCCTTGCATTAAATACTGTTGTCATATCTGGTCTGGTGCTCCTGCTATATATCTTGTGATTCTTGACAAAATCCAAATCAGTCCAAACTTGGCATCTTTACTTCAGTGACATGACTTCCCTCTGTCTTTTCTACAAATATTTTCATGATAATTTCTCTGCATTCTCTTTTGATTTCTAACTTCTTGTCACCTGCAATCTTCAAAAATTTAAATTCAGCGTCAATTGCTATTTTCTGTCTTCCTGATCTCTGTTCTTTTATTTTGAACCCTTCCACCTAAAATCTTAAATTTAGATTCACCATCAATCGCCATCTTCTGTCTTTCTGAATCCTGTTCTTTTACTATCATTTCTTCTCACTAACGTCTTCTCATTCTGTTTCATTCCGAGTAACTCTTTGCATATTAGTAGCATTATTGTCTTGCTTGGAGTGAAATGATTATGTGAAGTGTGTAGCCATATACAAATGCAAAATAACATAATTGCCTGACAAACAGAATTGACAAAGTTGGCAATAAGAAAAGAACAAAGCAAAAAATTATATAAAGAAATCAAACAATATATGCAAGAGAAATCAATAGTAATAACACAAAGCAGCTGTAATATGGCAAACTTGGGATTGAAACAAGATCATGTTCTGACAAAGTAACACTCTTACTTCAAGACAAGACAGACCAGGACCGAGTCAGACGAAACCAAGAACTTACCAATTTTATTGGCTAGGACAAAATCCCAGCATGCATTTGTGTGCTTTTGCCTATTAATTGAAGGGAGATAATGATTTTGCTTTCATTCCAATTGGATCGAAACCAATATAATAAAATAAAAAAAAAGATTTTATCTATAACTAAAAGGGGACATTTTTTTTTGCTTGCTTTTTATTAAATGAAAGAAAAAAAAAGTAAAAATTTGAAAATTGTAGCATTATATTTACTGATTTTCTGGAAATCGCAGAATGGTACTCATCCATAGAAATCCAGAACTTCTCAAAGAGAATAAAAAATGCCTGTTTTTATTCATTGTATGTACATTCTCTGATTCATTTCTTGTTTTTTTTTTAACACTTTCTGACATTTCCTCTGCATTGCGTTGCTAAGTGAACAAGAAATGCAGATGTTTCATTGCATACCTGTATTGTTATTGATTCAGGTGTAACACAGAAATTTTATGGTCATTTGCAAGGAAGCAATGTGGTCAGAAAATCAATAGAACTAAATTTCTTAATTTAGTTATTCTAATATTTGTGCAGTGAGTAGCCATGGTCAAATGTTAAATAAGTAACAGAACTTTCCAACAAACAGAATTTTACAAAGTTTGCAATAAAAAAGAAAAAGAAAAGAAAGGCGGAGGACAAAAATAATATAAAGCATGCAAACAATTTATTGAAGGCAAATCAAAAGTAATAAAGTAAAAAGTTCACAAACTAAGTATTGGCATTGACACACAAAAGCAAGTTCAGATAAGGGGACATCGTGAAACTTACTTCCATTTACTTGCTTCCCTGATAACTATAATCTTCCAAAATTTAAATGTAACGTCAAACTTTATCTATCCTCTTGAAATCCGTTCATCTTTTGTCCTAGCCTCAATTCTCCTTATTCTTAATTTTCTCTTTCATTTCCATTCCCTGTAACACCCTGCGTTCTAGTGGCATTCCTGCCTTGCTTAGGGTGAAACGATAAAAAAAAAACTAAAAAAAAAACAAAAAAAAACGGCATAACGTTGCCGCTGTGCGACTTTCCTATAAATACTTTTCATGGTACAGTGTAACCCGGATATAAGAGACCCTGATATAAGAGAAACTCGGATATAAGAGAGATTTTCTCTTGTCCCAAATTAGAGCTTGTGTTAATGTATATAAAATAGACCAAACCCGAATATAAGAGAAACCCGGATATAAGAGACTTCTTTTCCGGTCCCGACAACTCTCTTATATCCGGGTTACACTGTAAATGTTCTTCGCTCTGGTACCTAGACTTTATGAACTTAGGCGCAATACATCTTCAAAAACAAATCTAGTGTCGTTGACAAAACTCACCTGGCCGTTCGTCTCGAAAAGGACCTCCAATCGGTTGTGAACTGAGGCAGGAATTGGCTGGTTAATTTTAACGCCTCAAAAACAAAACTGCTCTCTATTAATCACCACAGAGATTTTTCACTGCCCCCTATTAGAATGTCTGACACTCAACTTCTCGAGAGTTCCTCTTTGCGACTACTCGGCCTCACATTGACTGCTGACCTAAGATGGAACAAATACATTGAGTCAATAGCTTCGTACACCGCAAGGAAAATTGGTTCCCTGTGCCGCGCCAGGAATTTTTTCAAAAAATGTTATAAAGTTTAATGTACCTAGTTTTAAGTATAGCTAAAATAACTAATGTGATTTCAGGCATTACTGTAAATCAGTTGGGAAATGTTTTCCGAGAACTACAAAATCATATTACTCTTTTTATTGCTAATGATGGAGGACATGTGGTAACTTAAATAAAATTTCAATAAAACCTTGAAAAAATATAGATTTACTTCTTTCTAATCCTTTTTACAAATTATTTCTATCGCAAATACAAATAAAGTTATAATTTTTTAAAGTGCACACGAACTTTATGGACACCCTGTATTTCTATATATTAATAAACTATGAAAATAAAAAAAAAATCTTTTTCATTAAGAATAAAGAGAGAAAACCTTAAAAGGCTTGATTTTTACAACTCCCAATATGTAGCGACCCCCCAAGGCTGTCTATCTTGCTGATAACAATGCAGTCGGCCCTACTTACACATGCCTTAGCAAGTAAACGTTGGTGATCATTTAAAATGTTACAGATCAATGATGAAGAAAAGCCTTGACAATATAGAAAGGGGCTTCTACAGACGAATGTCAAGAATTACATAGAAAGTATTATGTGAACAACGTATTAGTTTTATGGAATATAGGAAAAAATCTATAAAATCGGAAAGAGATAGTTAAAATAAGAGATTAGCGAGCCACTAATAAACAAGAAATAATGGACTCTCTCCCGTTGGTTTCGACGTATGAGGAACAGACAGCTTAATTGATTCAGTTATGAAATTTTGTGCGGTTGTCTTGTGGCACTTAAGACTCGCTAAAGGCCGCATATGGAGCAAGAATGTGGATTGTGGGATGAGATCACTGTTAGATTGGCTGACCTTTTAGTTCTTGCTCTCGCTTCTTGACGATGATTCAGATTGATAACTGCTAAGTCCACTAAAACACGTTGATTTCCATCCTATCCGCTCCAAGGCTAAGCGCTCAAGGGTGTTATGTGGTATACTGACAGGTGATAAGTAAACAATGTATACTGACAGGTCATAAGTAAACATATATATATATATATATATATATATATATATATATATATATATATGTGTGTGTGTGTGTGTGTGTGTGTGTGTGTGTGTGTGATTTCTTCCCTGTTTTATTTCCATAAAATATTCTTCGTTTGTTACCGTTATTCCTTCTCTCTGTCTCTGTGTCTCCCTCTATATATATATATATATATATATATATATATATATATATATATATATATATATATATATATATACAATTTCTTGTTTACTTATAACATTTTTTCTCTTATATTTTTTCTCTATTTCTCATTAATTTTCTTTTTAATTCTTTTTCTCGCCTTTGTTGCTTTTTTTCCCTCTTTTCAAAAAAGTTGTTTTTTTATTGTTATTCATATCTATCTATCTATCTATCTATCTATCTATCTATCTATCTATGTAACCCTTTCTGTTTTAATCTATCTATCTATCTATCTATCTATCTATCTATCTATCTATCTATCTAACCCTTTCTGTTTTATTTATCTATCTATCTATCTATCTATCTATCTATCCTTTCTGTTTTATTCTATCTATCCTTTCTGTTTTATTCTATCTGTCTATCTATCTAACCCTTTCTGTTTTATTCATATCTATCTATCTATCTATCTATCTATCTATCTATCTATCTATCTATCTAAACCTTTCTGTTTTAATCTATCTATCTATCTATCTATCTATCTATCTATCTAACCTTTTCTATTTTAATCTCTCTATCTAACACTTTCTGTTTTATTCTATCTATCTATCTATCTATCTATCTATCTATCTATCCTTTCTGTTTTATTCTATCTATCCTTTCTGTTTTATTCTATCTGTCTATCTATCTAACCCTTTCTGTTTTATTCATATCTATCTATCTATCTATCTATCTATCTATCTATCTATCTATCTATCTATCTATCTAACCCTTTCTGTTTTATCTATCTATCTATCTATCTATCTATCTATCTATCTATCTATCTATCTAACCTTTTCTATTTTAATCTCTCTATCTATCTAACACTTTCTGTTTTATTCTATCTATCTATCTATCTATCTATCTATCTATCTTTTCACCCATTTTCTTATTTCCTTATATCATTTTTCTCTTTATTTGTTCCTTATTTCTACTTCATTTTCTTTTTTTTTACTCTCCTTCTTTTTTCTGCTTCTTTTCCCTCTTTTCAAATCGTTTTTGAAATTTATTCTTTTTATCTATCTATACTCTTACCCAATTTCGCATTTCCTTACATAATATTTCATCTTTGATTTCTTCTCTCCTCCTCTTTGATTTCCTTTATATTCCTTTGCCTTTTCCCTTTCTTTTCTTCTTCTATTTCCTCTATTTTTTCCTCGTTATTTGTCCTATCTATTTTTCTTCGCTGCTTCTTTGTATTTTTTTCTCTTTTTAATTGCTCCAATTTTCTCTGATTTTCTTTTTATTCCTTTTTTCTCTTTGCTTCTCTCCATCTATTTCCTCTTTTCCTATACTTTATATTTTCCCGTTACACCTATCTATCTTTCCATATTTTTTACTTTTATCTTTTTTACCTCTTTTCCTCTTTTTCTTTTTGATTTTCTTCGTTGTTTCCCTCTTCTCTTTCTACTCTTTGCATATCAAGATTTTAAACGCTTTTTTTTTCTATCTCGATTATTCCTTCTATTTCTTTAGCTTCTGCCTTTGTGATTCCACAATCCTACATAACTTTTTTCTGTTTTGCAAACTGATTGCACTTTCATTATTTTTTTTCTCTCTTTCTCTCGTCAGGCCCTGTCATGTCTTAGAAATGCTTGTTTGAAAATTATGATCTGCAGTCTCTCCATCACTCACGTCTGCGTGTTGAACATTCAAGACGATGCTTGTTGCGAGGAACGTATTTCAGATATGTCCACCCAGATTGGTAAATTATTACCAAGCGGCCTCAGTTCGACTCCATAATTGGATAGCAGGTGCACAGAAATGCATTAAGATCAGCCAGATTTTTTTTTTAATTACAATGTAATTATGATGGTAAAACCTCGAATATTAATAGCAAGCACGGCTCTACCGCCATCGAAAATGAGAATAACCAACTATTTTATAATAAGAATAATAATAAGAATAATAATAGTAATTATTATTATTATTATTATTATTATTATGAAGATGGAAATAAAACCATGGTGATAAAGAAGAGAAGAAAAAATAGCAGCGTAATCTGATCAATAAAGATTTTAATTATAATGTTCGAATTGCGATAGCAAAGAAAGAAAGAAGGAAAAGAGAGAACGGAAGAGTGATAGAAGTAAATTAGAGTCAAATAAAGAGGCAGAAAGAAAGAAAGAAAGAAAGAAAGAAAGA
>CAHIKZ030000302.1:572500-855000 GCA_903632075.3 Acanthosepion pharaonis
CTTATCAAAGGACGAGTATGTTTTTGTGTAAGTGTTAATCTCGTAATGCTTTTCAATTTTCATATTATTTTGATTTTTAATAATAATTTAATACACATATAAAATTCTGTAACTTCCGTTCGTCCGTCCATCACACTCTCTAAAACAGGCATACGTTGACCAATGGAAACCAAATATTGGGGAAAAGTGTCAATAGGTAAGAGGTACAAAGTCTAGTTGGTCTTATTAGGGTGCGTAGCTTGTTACAATAATTTTCAATAACTCTTGGGGGAAAATTAAAAAGTAAAAAAAGAGTAAGAAATCCTAAAATGTGTTCTTGAGTGTTAAGAAATAAAAGGAAAAGAAAGGAAGTTTTCTTAAAAACTATTGTTTAACATGAAGTCCTTTATAATTTGTTTATACCGAAATTTAAATATTTTGTACGCAATTTTATTTTTGTATTTATTCATGAGTTTCCTCGTTTTTCTTTGATTTTACACGGTTTTTTTAAAGCTATTAATCCTCTGGTCTTCCACAAGTGTCTGTCTTATTTAACAATTGGATGGAGTTATTGAGTTGAACCTATTACTTGGTCTACTGTTTACGTTCTCATCTTTCGTGATCTGTCGGGCTATGTGCCCATACGATTAATCACCATTATTATTTTATCTTTCAAATTTATTTCCGATAATATCTTCTTGTTTAACGGTCGTAGAATGTAAATGAATGTAAAGCTGCTTTAAAAAAACGCAGTTTTTAAATGGAAGACAATACGTTTAGAAAAAAGAAAAAAAAGAAATGACAGATAAATTTTTGTAGAACTGCGTCGGTACTATCAGGATTAGTTTTTGGCGGTCACAGTCTTAAAAAACATATGATATGCCGATGACACAGGGTGATAACAAACATAGAAAGGAAAATTCAAGAATGTCTGCATTTGGGATTAAAGAAAATCAAGAAGAAAGGACTAAACACCAATGGCAAGAAGACAGAATACATAGTTGTTAGTAAAAGGAAAATTTGATGGTTTAGTTTAACGGCATAGGAGTTATTTAATGCCGAAATTTAAATATTTTGTACGCAATTTTATTTTTTTTTAGAAATAATAATGGTTTTTAGTAGTATAATTTTTACTAATTAATCCATGGATGGGGGGAGAAATGGATTCATACCTTTCCCAAGAGTACTTGATCATAAATGATTATAATGACTCCAACTGGATCTCGGATCTCCGATTAAGAATTCCGTGCAATTATCCATTACACCATCGGAACATCCAAGTTTACATCTGGTATTCTCAAGCGATTACTCATCTAGATACTGACTTGGTTCTACGTTGCTTAACTTCGGTGACCGTAAGGCCGCAAAAAGGAACAGCCCAACATGCAATTTACAAATTGGGGGAAGCCGATATCAAACAAGTACAGCAATTTAAATAACCGGGAAGCGTCGTAACAGAAGACGGAAAAAGCGACACTGAAATCCGAATGTACATTGGGATAGCGAAAGACGCCTTCTAAAACCTAAGCAAATGATTAAGAAACAGAAAGAATACGTTAGAAACAAAGAAAAGACTACTGAGCCGTTATGTAATATCAGTCCTCTTATAAGGCAGTGAATGTTAGACAGATGAAGAAGAGACGGAAACAGAAACAAAGAGTACCGAAATGTTGGGTAATATCAGTCCTTCTATATGGTAGTAAATATTGAACAATCTCCTCACAGATGAAGTTCTACAGAAGGATGATGAGCATATCATGCATCATTTATATGAGCAAGGACGAAATTTTAGAGAAAATGAATACAAAAAGGACACTTATACTCGACATCAGAAAAAGAGAGTTAAAATTTATTCGGTACATAGTGAAGAAAATGGGCTTGGAAAATTTGATACTCACAGGACAGATTGAAGGTAAGAGGGACAAATGAAAACAACACATAACCTACCTAGTTTGGTTGAGTAAATGGATGGCAGAATAAGGTTTATGAGTGATAAAAAAAACGACAGCATTTATTAAAAGCTACAAAAGATTAGAAATTATGGAGAGAGCCATGACCCTCAACGTCCTTAATGGACACGGCTCAAAGAAGACGAAGAAGAAGAAAGAGTGTAATGATGGCAAGAAAAAGAAAGTAGCGAAGGTGTATAATGATAGCAAAAAGAAGAAGAAGAAGAAGAAGAAGAAGAAGAAGAAGAAAAAAAATCGGTATTAATAGTAATTAGGTTTATAAAGATCCAGAATTAATAAACAGGAATGATACCTACTGTCCCACGGTAGAGTAATGGATATCGGCCCGGATTGAGGAATCGGAGAATCCATTACATTCGTTTACGTGCTAATATGCTTCTCCTCCCAACCCCATAGCTATGGGTAAATAGCAGGACGGGCCGGGTTCTATAGCCATGGATGACAACTTCAGAAAGATACATGATCATCTAAACGTGTATCACGCATGGCACATAACTGACTGTCCCCAAAACAAATGAAGGCTGGAGAACACAACGGCCGAAACGTTGTGAAAACAACAATGATAAGGAAAAGAGTACGAATATAAATAGTGTAAATAAGGATAACTCTTCATCCCAGGAATTCGGGCAAAACTTTCGCAATTATTTCTTATTTTTTGCTTTTCTTTGATAAACTCTCAATAACAACAATAACAAAAAGTAGACAAATGGGCTGTTCTCACCTCTGTCTCTCTCTCTCTCTCTGTTTGTCTATCTCTGTCCGTCTGTCTATCGCTCTGTTTGTCTGTTTGTTTGTCTCTCTCTCTCTGTCTCTGTCTCGTCCGATGCTTTAACTACCGAATTGTGTCTTCGTTTTCTAAAAGCATTAATACTAAAATAAGGGGATTTATTCCTGAAACCTGCCCAGCCTGTCGATGTCTTAAATTGTTTCACTATCAGGATATTGTTTCTTTCTGTTGATTTTGAATGTGTCTTCGATGAAATAAAATAGAACTTTAAATATTTTAAAGTATTTTTTTTTAATATCTGTCTGGATTGATAAAGCCGACCGCAGGACAAATATTTCCTCCATCTTTTCGAGCATTTAATACCGCATGAAATCAAAAGTAATTTTTGTTGTCATAACACAAATCAATTCAGTCGTCAAACCACCAAACATCGTAAAGAAAAAAAATAACCTGCTGTGTTGTATCATAACCCACCTTGCAGATAATTATTTTTTACAGAGTATCGACTTCGAAACTCTCTCGGTAGATATACTTAATGCTGCAGCTTCATTCCAGATATGATTATTAGTGATCACTTTTTCTGTCTATAACAGCAAAGCAGCAGCAGACAAACTGTTACGCATATAACGTAAGGCTTAAACTACAATTTCTAGTTTCACATGAGACAGAAGTATTAAAAGTTCAATTCCTGGCATAGTAAATAATTAAATCCCACGCATAGACTCAAACGGAAGTGTAGCAGTAAGTGAGCAGTTACTGAAAAAGAACATGGCGAGATATCCCTGGACAGGGATTGTGGGAAATAACAATATACCTTCGGAATTCGAAAACGTGTAATTTGGCTCCAGAAATAAATATTTACGCATGGTTGTATGTTGCATGTTCAAGAGTAAGAAATCCTAAAAATGTATTATTCGCTGTTAAAAAGGTAGAAGAAAAAAAATAAATTAAAGAAATATTGTTTACCGTGAAGTACTATAAAATCAAAGTATACCATTTGTCCATGCATTGAATATTGATGTCAAATCTTCTCTTGTGCTTCTGGTAAGAATTTAATGATTCTTGATAAAATAAAATTTAAAGAAAAAATGCAATGTTGTCGGTTCCATAAGCCGAAATATAGATTGCCTGTCACGATTCTATTAATATTTTTCTGATGAGCTTTCTCCTTTCATTCCTAGACTTTACGAATTTAAGCGGGTTACTAGATTTGTGGTAAGGTCTCATCATTTTACAGTTTAAATGGGGAGATGTTCTCGTTCTTCTGCTCATGTCTCGGGATATCTCGTCTAATTCTTATTTTATTTTTACGCTGTTCAGTTATGGCTCACCCGTTTCCACTAACTGCAAGTACACACAACCAATATAATAACATTATTTTGAGTGGATTCTCATATTTGAGCAGACGTCCTGTTTATTTATTAAACAGTATATTTATTTATTACTGTCAGCCTTGCTTTATCGCAAAAGTTCTTCATAGCTGAGTCGGTTAAAGCACATCGGATCAAATGACGGGCCCCCTCTGCCAAGGGTTTGCGTGGGTAGTTTGGAAAGCACATATTTTTCTCCAATATCCAGGCCAGTAGACATAAATTAATATGGCTAAATATGAGTATCCATTGAAATAAGGTTGAAAGTGAAAACCACCAGTATTTTGGCATAAATTGTACTGTAAAGGGTATGACGATAAACTACACCCGGCTGCAAATCCTCTGATCAGGAGATTGGAGGATTTGAGGATCGTGGAATCACCTCTTAATCGTTGTTGTTCTCAGGTTCACCCTGGGTGGTAGCACCTGTTAGGATTCTAGCTATGGGCAAATAGTGAAACCCCGAATAAAATGAAAACACTATGAAAGTATAAAAATACATTTTTATAGTAAAAATATTCGAAATGCATTTTTATATCCAAAAATATCCACAGCACGTAAAGCAAAATAACCAATAATACATTTTATAGCAAAATTACCAGCAATACATTTTATCTGAAGTTGAAGGCATACAATTTCATTCAAAATATTTACATTTCGGCAATAGATAACCCATAAAAGGTTGATATGTCACTAAAGAAAATCAACCAAACAATCAACATAAAAGAACTCTTTCATGATATTCACCCATATATGATTCTACAATCTCTCAAAGAAATCAAACTGTATCCCAAAATATAACTCCGACAAAACTAAAGCACAAAACACACATAATACCGCCTCTAGTAATTATGTCCACACAAACATGTATATGCACAAAATCAGAGTATCATCTACCATGTATTCAATTGTGAAAGCAGAATAACATATATTATAATTTTATTATTTCAAATGTCTAAAGACAATTAAACTTTGGCATTAAGTAACCCATGAAGGTGTTGATATGCCGTTAAACAGACAAATCATAAATTGCAAACTCATTTAATCAATCTTGGCAGAGAGCCAATAGTTAATAGTTAGATAACATATATCACATCTATTTTTCGTATTTTGTTCCATCTTAGCGACAACAGATATAAATATAAATATCTGATGTGGAAGCATCAATGTCACTTGATGTTTTCAATGTTTACACGAAGAATATTAAACATATTAAAATGTTTAAGTTCCTACAATATTATAATGATTTCGTAGTCACTGCGAAACAAATGGCTTGTAAAATATTTCTAAATAAAAGACAAAGCCAACGAATCAAAGTATATCGCAACAGCAATTGAAAATAATTTATCTAAGCTGAACATAATATTAGCCACAACTTCTAAAACAAATAATGACTTAATTAGGAGTAAATTTCGCATATCAGTGGTAGTGACTGCCACAAGAAATACATAGAAGAAACTGCGAGGAATTTAAATAATATGATTATATGAACATGATATGTCCCAGAAAGGGATATATTTGTTCGAAGTAACAAAGTGTAGCCGTAATGGTCTGGTCCTCGATGTAATGGTAGGCAATAGGCGTAGGCAATAGGTGTAGACGATAGGCTAGTTCATATACCTTCAAACCAGTCTGTATTTATGGCTGACACCAGCCAATCATATTAGTATGAGGTGGAATCCAGGTGCATGCATATTCATTACACAAAAGGGGCCTTTTAAAAACAACACGCTTAAGGCATTAGTTGAGCACTGTAATGAGTCTGACCATAATTTTCATTTAAAAATGCTACTTTAATTAAAAGAGGGAGCTATTTACTGAGATGAAAATGTATTGAAAGTAAGTTAATCGCTAGATAATCTACAGTAAATTCAAATTTAGGTTTCTGTAAAATTTCGCGTTTCTTGTCAGGTCTTCTGTTTTCACAGCGTGGAACACATAATAGCAAAAGTGAGATGAAAACATAAACAAAATGATGAAGATATTAAATGAAATCGGCTAGACCATATATATATACCCAAGCATATCTTAAAAATAAATAAAATACAATTCCAGCCTTCCCTTTCCTTCATTAACATGGGTAATCACATTAATGCAAGCATCACTTTAGCAGGATTAAATCTTAAAGGACGAAAAACGTTACACGAAAATATTTCGCCTTTTCACAGATTTTCTTAAAATTGTTGTAATATAAAAACTATTATATGTTGTTTTCCATTTTTTTATTCAACAAAATAATAAAGAACGAAAGCAAAATAGAAGATAGGCTAAAACTTTATGAGTAACAAAGGTTTGATTGTAGAAAAGTACAACTTTTGTTGGCCGCAGAGTCAAAGTATCTGAAATTTGTTTTTCAAAAGAAAAGCAATACTCAATGAAAATTGCTTATATTTCTAAGAAATTTTTTTTTATCACTGAAATGTTATTTTTAGCGGATTCTCGTATTTGATTGGATGCCTCATTTATTTATCGAACACTATATTCATTTATTTTCATCTACCGGCCTGGATTTTAGAGAAATATTATTAAAGGAAAAACGTGCGTTCTCCAATAGCGAATTTATACATTTTTTATTTCCTTGTAAATTTACAACAAAAATATTAAACACTATTTGTTTATTAGATTGTTTATCTAAAAGAATAATTTTGTATGTACAACATTCTAAAAACCAATACAATTGTATTAAGACTAATTTAATGCATTATTTATCATTTACCAATTTATAAAGAAATACATATGAAAACAATTTTTATTCATAAATTTATAAACATTTACTAAATTATTCAAATAGGTGAACAAACTCTGAGGAAATCCTTATTATTTACCATTTTATAAAGTCCGAATGGATTGGCACTTAGCAAATGCTTAGCCAACTGTTAAAATAAACAATAAAATAAGTAGCTTAAATAAACAATCTAATCAAAAACAGTGTTTATCATTTCTGTTGCTCAGTTTCAAGAACAAAAAATGTCTAAATTCACTCTCCTAACTTTAGATTTTATTACAATTCTAATATCCGCTTTTTAGAATAAAAATATTACAATTCTAATAATCGCTTTTTAAAGTAATAAACATTGTCTTCGTCAATATTTATTAAAAAAGACGAGATATCACGAGACATGAGCAGAGGAACGAGAACATCTCGCCATTTAAACTGTAAAATGATGAGACCTTACCGCAAATCTAATAACGAGCTTAAATTCGTAAAGTCTAGGAACCAAAGGAAAAAGATCATCAGAAAAATATTAATAGAATCGTGACAGGCAATCTACATTACGTCTTATGTACTAGATCGAAAGGCTAAAATAGCTCTAAGAGGATATAGGTTTATCTAAATTTGCTAACTTCATGGACTTGCAAAATTCTCGACCCAAATCATCAACAAGGGTTGTTTTCTTGCTCGCTCATTCAAATAATGACCTTAAGAAGTTAGTCGTACTGAGAACTCTTCAGGATCTCTTATTGGCGTACGACGTGATATTTTATAAGTCAGTGTGAGAAGCCATATGCTTTGTGCGCTCTCAGCTTGTGGCTTAGTGTCCAAACCAAGTAAATACGTATACACTCACATATCTTCTGATGGAAACACGGCTTCTTTTTTCATTTTTTTTTATCTCTTTTACACAGACAACAGAACATTGATTAAAAAACAAAACGCAAAATATGTTGGGGTCAAGTCAATGACCTTAACCAAACATAGCTTAACTCTTGACATTTCTTATTTTAGCCCGCGCTTCGTTGGATAAAAAAAATAAAAACGACAAACATTATGGCGTGAATAGCACTTTTTGTCCGTCTTTTTTGGAGAGGTGCGTGAAAATAACAATTAGTAATTAAATGTCACTCAATCTTCCCTTTCCTTCTCGGCTTTATTGTCTTTCCCTAACGATAAATTAATAAAAAGTAATAAAATTTGTAACGGAAAAAAAATTGCAAAACGAGAAAAATTACAAGACAAGGGCACATATCCTTTCTCAACTTGTAATGACGTTTATTTTCTTCATTTTGATGTATGTGTTTTAGGACAAAAGAAAGGCATTGTGATTACAAGGTGGAAAAGACATACATTTACATTGCTACTTGTATTATTTACATTATCCCGACTGTTATCCTCATCTTTATTGCCATATTTACAACATTTCGGGCGTTGTACGCTCCTACCTTCTTCAGGTGATTGGATTTTTAAATCTGTCTATATCTCTGAGATGCGGTATTATCATTACTTTTATTATTTACATTATTCGGATAGTTATGAGTATAAATTTTTTTAAAAATATGAGTCCATCACACACACACACACACACACATATATATATATATATATATGAAGAAATATACTCTGAAGGTGTGCTATATTTATGGAATAAAGTGCTCAATATCAAAGATAGAGCGTGTGTAAATATAAAAATGAACATTGACGTCAACACTTAAGGTTGAATTCAATGTTCACTTTATATATATATATATATATATATATATATATATATATATATATATATATTTCTATCTGTTGGAAAAATAGGTATATTTTCAGAGGAGACATATAAGGAAAAAGAAAAATAGGGGAGGCAAAAGGTGACAGAGTGAAAATGTACCTTTTTTTAAAAAAAAAATAGCAAAAAGAAAGTTATGTTTTATGTGTGGCCTGCTTAAAACAAAATTGTTCATAACCATTTTGATTCTCACCAGTCGAGGTGAAACTAAATGCACCGAAACGAATTTGCATGTTTGTTGTGAGTAAATAGTTTTTGTCTATATATATAGGGTGTAAACTATTTCTGTTTTTTCTCAGATTAGGTCATTTGCAGTGGTGTGCAGTAATACGCATCTATTTTCGAAGTGTATGACAAAACTTGTTATGTTCTTGAAAAATATTACGCCATCCGTGATTGCACCAAATTTTTACCACTGCCAGACACTATTGTCTCGACAAGTCGATTAGTTGTCCTGCGCTCATTGTCTGCTATGGACGCTACTACAAGGAAACGTACGAACACACTGGCAAGCCTTACCAGTGAGCAAATAAAATTACTATAGATGCGCCTGGAAACTCTCCCGATTGAAATCCAATCGATGGGCATACATGTGCACTAGGTCATGTTTCATTGAAAAAAGTAAATAATAACGGAATTATTCGTTTTGTGTTAATTAATTTGCACAAGGGTTTATATATATATATATATATATATATATATATATATATATATATATATATATATATATAATTGTTTCATCAATAAATTTGTATGACAGAAATCATTATCTCATTTTTCCTGTTTTGTCATTCACTTACCCATCATTATTATTAATGTATACACTTTATATTTGTCATATGATCCCATGAATAGAGTAGCAACTACAAGTTAGTTATTTTTTCCGAAGTTGGTTACGTAACCAGTTGGTTCATATTTTTAACACATGTACTGGATCCATAACAGAAGTGCTGTGTCTAGAAAAATATAGTCTAACATTGCTTATCCTTCTTCTGGCTGTTTTTTTTAATTCAGTATTCCTTCTCCAAGATTGGTTTGCTCATCAAGGCAAAAAAATCCCACAACTCAACTCTACTATTTAATCCATACCTGGGTTGGTTTGGGGATAAGAAATAGAATCTTACATTTCCGAGAGGTATTTGCACAAAAGTGGACGTTTCTAACTTGGTCGGAATTCGATCACTGGTCGTCTATTTCTCTTTGTTAATCGCCGTGCGCTACATCCATTATAAAAGTTAATGACATTTTACTATGGGAATGTGTGTATATCGATAGCGTCTTGGTCTTAATTTGTTACCAATCCTCGCATGGCCGGACCTGAAGCCTTAATATTAAGGATATGTGGACGCTGATATGATATTGCCTGATTTGTTTATAATAAGTCACGAAGAGGCCTCTTTACACGTGAATGAAAGGCTAAATTTGGGAGCGATCGTCCATGGAGGCGTTTTCGCGCGCAGGGAAGGCACTTACAGATATAATAAAATGTACAGGCAGGAGATGAAGGAATAATGGTTAAAAAAATGACAGATAATCATAGAATTAAAAATAGGAAACAAAGCTGTATATCTGAGAGAAATGCTATATTCACACTATTTACATTATTTGGACTAGTGTCCTCATCTTTGTCGCCATACATATCCGATCCTTCTGTATCTTGTCTATATTTCTGAGATGAGCTATTATGTACACTATTTACATTATTCGGACTATTGTCGTCATCTTTCTCGGCATATTTATTCGATCCTTCAGTATCTGTCTATATTTCTGAGATGAGGTATTATGTACACTATTTACATTATTCGGACTATTGTCGTCATCTTTGTCACCATATTTATCCGATCCTTCAGTATCTGTCTATATTTCTGAGATGAGCTATTATGTACACTATTTACATTATTTGGACTATTGTCCTCATCTTTCTCGCCATATTTATGCGATCCTTCAGTATCTTGTCTATATTTCTGAGATGAGGTATTATGTACACTATTTACATTATTTGGACTAGTGTCCTCATCTTTGTCGCCATACATATCTGACCTTTCAGTATCTTGTCTATATTTCTGAGATGAGGTATTATGTACACTATTTACATTATTCGGAGTATTGTCCTCATCTTTGTCGCCATATTTATCCGATCTTTCAGTATCTGTCTATATTTCTGTCTATATTTTCGGACTATTGTCCTCATCTTTGTCACCCTATTTATCCGATCCCTTCAGTATCTGTCTATATTTTGAGATGTTATTATGTACACTATTTACATTATTCGGACTATTGTCCTCATCTTTGTCCCCCACATTTATGCGATCCTTCAGTATCAATCTATATTTCTGAGATGAGGTATTATGTACATTATTTACATTATTCGAACTATTGTCCTTATCTTTGTCGACATATTTATCCAATCCTTCAGTATCTGTCTATATTTCTGAGATGCGGTATTATGCACACTATTTACATTATTCGGAATATTGTCCTCAACTTTGTCGCCATATTTATCACAATGTTTCGCTCGTTGTACGATCCGGCCTTCTTGGTTGGAATGCTGAACTCAACCCTTTATTTCGCTCACTGGGGTAGACTGTTCTATTTCCACGAGCCGTATTCAATGGATGTCAGTTATCAATTATCTCCTGTTAATTTTCCTCTCCAAGTTCTCCATTCTATTAAGAGGTGATAACTGATAACTGACATCCATTATACATGGCACGTGGAACTAGAAAAGTCTACCCCAGTGAGCGAAATAAAGGGTTCAGTTCGACATTTTATGAAAATACTATGCGCACTATTTACATTCGGGATATTGTCCTCAGCTTTGTTGTTACTATTCAAGTGTTATTTAGCGTGATCAACAATTTGAACAAAGCCAGCGCGCTCAAGGCCTCGGCTACCATGCCTTGTGACTTGGTGCTAGCACAGCTATCGACGGCTACAAAGGGTTCCGTCTACACAATTTCAAATACAAGGCTTGATTTAAACCGTCATATGGTTTTCAGGCACTTTCCAAATGTGCAGCTCGATGGGATCGAGCCTTCTGGTCCGATAACATCAGTAAGTCTCCATCTTAACAAATCGACCATGGTGAGATTCGAACCCGAGGCTCATGGTCATAATCCGAACATTCTAACCACTCGGCCATGTGCCGACATCTATAGTCGGACAATTGTCCTCATCTTTGTTGTTTTTATCACAATCGTTCAGCCGTTGTACACCCCGGGTCTTTATCAGCTATATATATATATATATATATATATATATATATATATATATATATATATATATATTCAGCGATCTGGATAAGCTGCAGGAATTCCGATCTGAACAGGTTTATTTAATTTTCAGGTGTTAGACTGGTTTCGTTTCACTGTCCATGTCTAGGGAAATCTCGTCTAGTTCTTAATTTTAGTAATGCTTAGACATTACTCGCTCCTTTTCCAATAAGTCCAAATACACAGACTGCCTGGCCCAGTGATTAAACTCGCAATTATTACGTTACTAAATTTGCGGACCAAATCTTCAATCAACTCAGCAGAGAACTTTCACCAATCGTGACGAACGGGTGGTCTTTCAGGGAGGGTCCCATGCCTTGGGTACCACTTGCGACTTCAATTCAGCCCTGACCCCAAATGAAACTCATACATCGCTAAAAATGCTGAGAAAATGGTTGGTTCTCTGTACCCATCCAGTAAGCACCTGGCTATTCTCTACCTTTACAAGAGCCAGATCACAAAGCACTTCTTGATGAGTAAAACTGTTTGATTGGAACTTCCTCCTTACAAAGGGAATACAGAGGAAATGTGGGTGATTCAACTCCATAAGCATAGCAAGGCATGTCCTAGTTGTAAAAGCCTGACATTGTAGAATGAAAGATTGGAGCTCATCTGAATATTTGCCATGAAAATAGCAACAGAGTAGCAATAGGCTTGCAATAGTTCATTGGTTGGTGAGTTGATTTTGTTTAGTGGCATATCAGCCACTATGAGTTATTTAATGCCGAAACCTAAATATTTTGAACACAGTTTTAAGGCTTCAACTACAGATAAAATGTATTATTGGTCATTTTGCTATAAGATGCATTGTTAGCAATTCAGCTTTAAAAATGTATTGTTGATAATTTTAATATAAATATTTATGGTTAATAATTTTTCTGATGTGAAAATGTATTGCTGGTATTTTTATACCTGCATATTTTAGTTTTTTCTTGTGGGGGGTCACTAGTTGCCCATAGCTTGGATCCTAACAGACAGAATTAGCATTCAAAGAAGTATCCCCATAAGAGCTTCTTCACAAAGCCCTTCTTGATGAGTAAAACTGTTTGATTAGAACTTCCTCCTTACAAAGGGAATACAGCGTAAATATGGGTGATTCAACTCCATAGGCTTAGCAAGACATGTCCTAACCGTAAAGGCCGGACAGTGTTGAATGAAAGAGTGGAGCTGCGCAGTTTTCCTTTTCCACTCTCGATAGAGTCCAAAAGATTTTCTGGGTGACAAATTAGTTTCCCCCTTCAAACTTTTTTCTCACAGAAGATACGTCGCATGCTTCTGTGCTGGTCTATCGCTATTTTCATGGAGACTGTGTCAGACGAACTACATTCCTTAATTCTACCAAGTCTGACCTTCATGGTTAACACCCGCCATGCCATGCGCACTGTAGCGAACCACCCTCATTCGTGACATTCTACCATCGTCAATCAGACCCAGAACTTTCACCAATCATGATGAATAGATGTTCCTTCAGTGAGGCACTCTGCCTCAAGTGCCTATTGGGACTTAAACTCAGCCAAGACCTCAAGTGGAACTCGTACATATGATCCTTCTGTAATGATAAGGAAAAATAGTCAGCTCCCTGTACAGCTGCTGCAAGTACCTGACTCCTCCTTCTGTCCTCTATCTTCCCAAGAGCCCGATCAGGCTGAGAATAGAAACCTGTTGCTGTATACGGGCAGGAGCTGCCCAGCATTCACTTTCCAGTCTCAATAGAGTACAATGTAGATGACAAGTTCTTTTCCATTGTAAAACCCCCTTTCTCACAGATCAATCATCACAAGCCTCTTGCTACACTATCACTATTTCTATGGAAAGTGTTCAGATGAACTACTTTCCTTAATCCCACAAGTTCATACATTCACAGATAAGACCCAACATGCCATGCATTCCTTTGGTCAGATGTAAGTTTCACTCAAGCAGCTTCTTTTGCCTCATGGAACCAACTCCAAAGAGAATGCTTCCTCATTTACTACAATCTTTACCTGTTCAACTCTAGCATTAACTGTTATCCACCACATATATTCACATAAGCTGTGCCTCTTACTCTGTAACCATGCATTTTTAGTTTTTTTCTAAAACTTCATCATTGCTCACATGTTCAGTCCATGGTATACTCAGCATCCTTCTGTAGAAACAAATTTTTGTTGCCACAATCCGTTTTTTCATGTGATGTGATTGTCCAGCATTCACTACTATGTAGGAAAACTGATATTACATAACAGTTCAATACATTTTTCTTGTTTATAATGAAATTTTCTTGCGTTGCTTAGCTTTTGGAAGGCATCTTTTTCTATCTCAATGCACCTTCAGATTTCTTTGTCGTTTTTCCTTCCTCTGTTAAAACACTTCCTAGATACTTAAATTTTTGTATTTTAGACATTGTACCATTGCCGATCAGACCTAGAACTATCACCAATCATGTTGAACAGATGTTCCTTCAGTGAGGTACTGTACCTTTGGTATCTATTAGGACTTAAACTCAGCCAAGATCTTAAGTGGAACTCGTACATATGATCCTTCATATGCTGGAAAAATCCTTCTACTACCTTTAAAGATGATCAGGAAAATGGTCCAGCTATATGGGTAGGGACCTGTCTTCAGCTCAACAGAGTCTAAAAGCATTGCCACGTCCTTGTGTATGAAAAAATTTTTCACCATCCCCCTTTCTCACAGATGAATCATCGCAAGCCTCTGGTTACTCTATAACTATTTACATGGAAAGTGTTTACTTTTCATTAATTCCACCATTTCTTACCTTCACGGCTAACCCCCGCCATACCATGCACATTGTAGCCAACCATCCTCATTCCTTTCCTATTCCCCTGGTGAGATGTAAGCTCTACTCAAGCAGTTTTTTTCCCCACGAACCGCTATCTTTCTAGATGCTTAAAGTTTTGCATTTTTGACATTCTAGCACCGTCGATCAGACCTAGAACTTTTACCAATCAGTGAGGCACTCTGCCTTGAGTGCCTATTGGGACTTAAACTCAGCCAAGATCTTAAGTGGAACTCGTACATATGATCCTTCACTAAAGATGCGGAAAAATGGTCAGCTCCCTGTACAGCTGCAGCAAGTACCCGACACCTCCTCCTCCTCCTGTCCTCTACCTTTACAAGAGCCAGATCAGGCTGAAAATAGAGACATGTTGCCATATATGGGCAGGAGCTGCCCAGCGTTCACTTTCCAGTCCCAATAGAGTACAATGTAGATTTTCCATTGTACAACCCCCCTTTTCTCACAGATCAATCATCACAAGCCTCTTGCTACACTATCGCTATTTCTATGAAAAGTGTTCAGATGAACTACTTTCCTTAATTCCACCAGTTCATGCCTTCACGGTTAGAACCCGCCATGCCACGCACATTGTAGCCAACCAACCTCATTCATTTAAGATTTTCGGTTTGAGTAGACGAATAGAATGGAACATATATCTCATCAGAGAAGGGAATGCGAAGACGGAGTGAAGAAAAGATGAATTCATACCTTTCCCAAGAGGTATTTGCTATTAAGTGAGTATAATAAACCCGACCGGAGTTCGAACTTGGCCCTCCGATTTCTAATTCTAGTTTTATCCATTACATCACCCGCCCATCTGAGCTTACAGTAGCTGGTATTTCTGTGATTACACATCGAGTTACTGACCAGGCTCGACTTTGCTTAACTTCTTGTGATCGTAAGAGAGCCGGCGATTCAACGTGATATGGCCGTAAACCTTTTGCACATGGAAAGGCGTATCTTTATCGATATGTCTACTCAAGCAGTAAACGATCGCATTTGCGAAAAAGAAACAACAACATAATAATTGAGAGAGAAGATTTAGTCATTCAACCTGTACTTGATCTCGCCAACTGCATGCAGGTAAACGTGACTTACGGTATTCAGGGATGAAGAAAAGCTTGTATACCGAAAAGATGCATATGGCATGAAAGTCAACGAATCTCAACCCGTGAACTCTTGAACTTGCCAAAAGTATGGCAGAATTATTTGACAGTTTCTGACGCGAGATGAACGAGGTCATGAAGTATTCAAACCCGTTCGGCTATAACAAGATGGCGTTTATATACACATCGCATCGCTAAAAAAAAAAAAATTTAGGAAGCATTTAAGTTTGAGTAAGTTCTCGATATCTCTTGGAATAAACGGATTTTGTTAGGCTGGCATTGAACATAAGAATCAAATGACAATTAAGGCGGTGAAAGCGTCCTCTAGAGGCCGGGCAAATAACTCGCGAGGAATGTCTTTGTCCTGGATTTTCCCAAGCAGCTACTCAATTAGAGAGTAATTAAAAACAAATCATATAAACAGATGAAAATTATAAGAACAAGGATTGTTCCCCGAGCGGATAATTAGATGACTCGACATAAATATATTTGGCGTTTGTTTTCCCAAGTTAAAATTGAATCAGATCCGAGACAATTCTTAGAAAATCATATGATTTTCTAAGCCTGGCTTAGACGTGGCACAAGGCGGAACATATGGGCCACCTAGTGAAGATCCCACTGACTATTCAATCGTAACTGATCTAGCGTGGAAAGCTTGTTAACCATTACACCACATTGAAGTTCCCAAATGATTTTCTAAGAATTGCTTAGATGTGGCACAAGGCCGAAAGTGTGGAGCACCCAGTGAGGATCGAAATCAGTAGTTGATTTAGCGAGACAGTCTTGCTAACAATTACACCAGATCAAAGTTCCTTAAAGATTTTCTAATCATAGCTTAGATTGGGCACAAGGACGAACTTGTGGAGGAATCAGTGGTGATCGAATTCACTACTCAGTCGTAATTGATCTAGTGAGACACGCTTGCTAATGATTACACCACATCCAAGTTCCCAAACGATTTTCTAAGTATAGCTTTGATGTGGCACACGGGCCGACAATCTGGAGCACCCAGTGGTGATCGAACTCACTATTTAGTCGTAATTTATCTAGCGAGACAAGCTTGCTGACGATTACATCACGTCGAAGCGACCAAACGGTGATTTTTTAAGCGTAGCTTAGATGTGGCGTAAGACCTAAATTATGTGGCACCCAGTGAGAATCTAACTCACCACTCAGTTGTTATTGATCTATCGAAACAAGTTTGTTAACCATTACCCCATGTCGAAGTTCCCAAATTATTATCTAAGCGTAGATTAGATGTGGCACAAGGCCGAAAGTGTGGAGCACACATTGAGGGTCGACATCACTAGTCAGTCGTAGTTGATGTTGAGAGACAAACTTGCTGACTATTACACCAAGTCGAAGTGCCAAATTCTTGGAGATTCCTGGAAGTAAAGAATATAATGATTCTCTTTTAACAGTTATTAACTGAGTTAGTATGAAAGTAATTTGAATTTTCTTTTAAATACTCAGCACATCAAATATTTATCTGAGGGAATTCGTAGTTTAACCAGAAGTCGAAAAATGCAACGGTTGACCTCAATCAATTGATATGAATAACTCACGTGAAATTTCGTTGCCATGTGTTATTTTTCAATATGGCAACGAATCTGAGAAGGATTCTTATAAATTACCGTAATTTCCTATGTATAATACACCTTCATCCATAATACGCACACCTATAATTGTACTGTAAGTGTGGGAAAATGCTTCTACTCATGCATAATGCGCACCCCTTTTTTGGCAATCAAACCCTATAAATTGAACATCTCCTATATATTTACGACCAGTGCTTCCTACTCTTATTTTAAAAAAATGGTTTCAAAAATTGAATAATATTATTCTAATTTAGTTTTATGATAATTCTTATTTTATTTTACGGCAATTTTAAAAGATTTTTATAACTGTGAATAATACGCACCCCTGATTTTCTTTATTATTTTTTAGAAAATTGCGTATTATACGTGGGAAATTACAGTAATAGATAATGACAGAGGAAGTTTCTTTCTAATTGCTCACCAATGTATGGGTCAAGTGCCAGTCAAGTTAGAATGTTACGGAATAAGTTTGTTGCATTAGCGTAAAAGGAGGATTTGAGAAGTGGAGTTTTTGAGGATATGTAGGAAAGAAAACGCTTATCACTGGACTTGAAGTGGTTCATATTTGTAGTGATCAAGAAAGCATCCTCTTGGGAGTCAGCTGCTCTTTGAAAATAGCTCTCCGAATGGAACTTCATTTCACTAATGGAATACAAAGAGAATGGGATGAAAGTTTTTTTTTCTTTTTTTTTTAAGCAAATTACACCCCAAGCAAGGCGGAAAGCCACTAGCACGCAAGGGTTTACAGAGAGTTGGAGCGAGAGCAAAGAGGAATGATGGAGGAAGGATTTAACAGTTTCGACAGTGAAAGGGTGAGAGCGAGATGCCAGACAGGTTGAGCGCTTAAATTCATGAAGTCTGGGAACCAGCGAAAGCAGTTCATCGGAGCAGTTACCTGAAAGTATTTGTAAAAAAGACAGAGGGAGGCTACGGCACGTCTGTGAGAGAGCGACTGCAAAGAAGATGCCAGATCAGATTAGATTGCATATCCGCCTTTGAAATTTACCGAGGACCTTGAAACATACAAGGGGCTCCAGACCATATACGGCAGCAATACTCCATGCAAGGGCGAATGGTTGATTTGCAGATTTGAAGGATCAATTCTGGGGAGAAAAATTTCCCGGTGCAGTACACAGAGCCGACTTTCCTTGCAGTGGCCGAAGGTATTGACTCAATGTATCCTTTCCATCTCAAATCAGCAGACATTGTGAGACGGAGCAGTCGCAAATAGGTGCTCTCGTGGAGTTGAGCGTCAGACATTCTAATGGGAGGCAGGGATAGTTCTCTCTGATGAGTAATAGAGAGCAGTTTTGTTTTTGAGGAATTAAAGTTAACCAGCCAATTCCTGGCCCAGTCCACAACCGATTGGAGGTCCTTTTCAAGACAAACAGTCAGGTTAGTTTTGTCGGCCACACTAGATTTTTTTTGATGTTTTTGAGGCAGGAGTAAATAGTAGTGTTGCTCGCACGTGTTCGAGCATTTGATAGGATAAATCGCGAGAAATTTTCTGTTCTGCATTTTCTTAAACATGTTGGGATACGGAAAATATTCTTGAAACTCGGGGAATTTGTTGAAAGCTATGGACCTGTCGCAGTGTCTGGCGAGTAGTGCGACAATTAAGACGCCTTTTCTTTTGTCCAGTGTCATGCTGGAAGTTGTCATGTTAATGCACACGATATGTGTCAAACAGAAAAAATGTCACGTACATTCTATTGCCTTCATTAATAACTACGACTTCACTAAAATATATCTCCGATTCACTGAATTTTTTTATTCAACATTAGGTCTTATTCTAAAAGTCGCGATATACGATTATGCCCATCAAAGAAGCTGTAAATAAAGACTGACCCATTAACTGAGAATGACAGTTCATATCACTTGGGGGACTGTCTTTACTCTCTGTCAAAATATTTCCGTCTGAGAGGAGCTCGCACTGCTAGATGTGATTTTTGCTTCTACTTAAGCTGGCAGGAAATAGGTGTTCAAGTTTAAGAACACTTAGCACCCAGTTTTGATGGCTTGCGACAAAGGTATGCACAATTTTCTGGGGTATTGATCCTAAAGGCCGAGTCAACTGAATGGTCAACTATTATGAAAACAGACAGATAAATAGAAGGAGCAATGCGAAGGAAAAGATTACGCTACAAAAATACACATCTCTAGAAGAAAGGTTTAAGGATGGAGCAAAAGGTTGGTTGAGTTTTGCTGAGCAGATAGGATCATAGGAAAATAACAGGATCATTTGCAGTCGCTATCTTCAGAAAGATATCACTCAAATTTCCTCAGCTATGGATAAATAGTACAATTGATTAATATTTTTATGACCTTTTATAGTTTATTTAAAGATAGAAAATATTTTTACATTGTAAGAATTTCTTTTGAGCTGATAATGATTTTTACTGATACACGCGCTACTAATTAGGCATTAGCTGAAGGAAAAGACGTGAATCTCTGCCGCCATCAAAGGTATTTTTGCGTAAGTGAATATGTCGAATCCGACTGAAATTGAAACACGGCTCACCGATTTCCAATTGCGATTCATTTACTATTACGCCACCCGCACGTTCAAGCTTACAGCAGGTGGTATTCCTAAGCGGTCATCTATCAAGGTACTGACCAGGCACGAGGCTGCTTAATATCGGAGTACAAGAACTGGTATTTCTACGGGATATGGCTGTAAGCCCGTTAATTACAAGGGCAGACTGTTATCTTTAAACTCGCTTGGCAACCACTCTAGGAGAATAAAAAAATTAAAAAAAACTTTAAAAAATGCAATGGAAACAACACCAGTAACAATTCGCGTCAGGATGCGACGCTAATCTCCACAAAAGAAGATTCATAATGTTTTATGATCTCTCTCTCTCTCTCTCTCTGTCTGTCTGTCTCTGTGCATATATATATATATATATATATATATATATATATATATATATATATATATATATATAAACACTTACAAAGTCATGAGATCATATTTATTTCGTTCATGTCGGAAAATTGACTATTTTCAGATCTCGTAATAAAAATGAAAAAAAATATTTGTATTACGAGATCTGAATAGTTGAGGTCATTTTTTCCGACTTAATGAAATAAATATGACTTTGTAAGAATTCCTATTTTTATAATAACGATTATAGCACTGCCTCTGACATAGAGCTCTCACTGGATCTATATCCTTTTAAAAAATATTCAGAGGGAAATTTTTAAATATTATATATATATATATATATATATATATATATATATATATATATATATACTCGTGGCCTGACGATTGCATGAAACAGACTGTCGCCTCTAAGTTTTGACTTCAATGTTCACTTTTAAATTTACACTCGCTCTATCTCTGATATTAAGCACTTTATCCAATAAATATAGCACATTTCTGAGATATATATATATATATATATATATATATATATATATATATGTGTGTGTGTGTGTGCGTGTGTGGTGTGTGCGTGTATGTGTGTGTGTGTACTACATGTATGGTGAAATTTCAGTCTGTTCATATCTATCTAAGAAATATGGAAAGAAAAACAGAAAGATGGAAGCATAATAAACAAAAAAGTTTTATCAATCTCATATTTTATTTACTTTTGTTTGAAAAACAAAGTCTTGTCGTGTGTCAATGATTGGCGATGATTTCAACTGGTTTCGCCAGCGACATATCCTTGCCGATGGCTCGTAGTCCGATCAAGCAGGAATTATCTCACCAGGAAGGACAACCAGACGAAACATGTGACTCCGTTCTCACGTTTGAATTGGAGGTTTGGGTAATCCAGGACGTCATTTACATGCAATGAATGACTTCTAGGTAAAGCTAAAGCTACCCCCACCATCCTGAGAGATACCTGAGACATCTCGTGCTGGGCAAGCATTGGCTTGTATTCAGACAAAACAAAAAAAAAAAAAAAGAAAACAGCTACTCAGTCAAATTCACAAAAGCTGAAATAAATTATTAACTGTATGTTTTAAACCAGTGCTTCCCAACCTTTTTTGGCCATGACCCACCAAAGCAAATATTAACAAAAATATTGTGTTACTAATACAATGCTGTTCGATAAAAGTGACTCACCTGATTTTTTTTACTAAATGTTCTCTTCTCCGAAAGTTTTGCTAAATTCAAAGGATAAGCGATCTAAAATCTGAAGAAGAAGCTTTGAAAGCTTTTTGAAGTTAGCAGTAAGTACTGTCAAGCATCCGTTCAGTATAATGATCTGGGGATGCTTTTCTTTTCATGGAAGTGGTTTCTTGAAACCTATTGAAAAAAACCCTCAAGAGAGAGCAGTACAAGAGAATATATAAAGTACAGGCTCTCGAGAAAGCAGTTGAGCAACATGCTTCATAAGTTTTCTATGGGGTTGAGGTCAGGAGATTTGGGCGCCCATGTCATAACACTCACCTGCTTCTCATCAAAGTATTCCTTCATCAACTTTGATTTGTGACAGGGAGTATTATCCTTCATAAAATTGAGCCTGGTGGGGTCGATTTGCACCCTTTCAGCAGAAGAGAGTAGACGGGAGTCTAAAATTCTCCTAATAATTTTTCCCCTCTTGTCTTCCTCCACTTTTAAGATGCTATTTCCCCCCTTAAAAAAAAAAACAAGAAAAAAACAAAAAACAAACAAACATTCAGTTGTATTTTAATAGCAGCGATTGATGTTTGTCGATGTGACGGTCGAAAGCCGCTTTACGTCATATTTATTTTATTCGAGGTTGTATTTATTTTATACAGGTTTAATCGGTAAATATTAAATTATGATCACTATATTAAAAATAGTTATATTATGGTGTAGTACTATATATATATATATATATATATATATATATATATATATATATTAATTAACATTTTTTATTTTTATACGATCTTTTTATAGATACAAATATTTAAGTAAATGCCGTTTATAATAAACATTATTAACGACATTTACAGGCCTGAATTATAAACAGAGTATTTACTTAAACATTTGTATCTACAAAAAGAACGTATAAACATGGAAAATGTCTTAAAATAATTGTCGGACATTGTCCATTTCATAATGTGTGACGTCATTTGTTTACATCTGGATACGCATTGAGCAGATATGAATGTACGAAATAAAATCAGGGAGAATTGTAGTTTAAAAACAGTAAAATCGATCTTGCTAACCGAAACGCTCCTCTGTGTCTAAATCGGTAAAGGACATTAGGCTATATGATAGTACCTTATACGATACAGGTTTGATTCCTGTCAGAGGACGCATATTTTCTATGAAATATTTCGGGCATTCAGCCCGATAAATGTAGTAAATATTGCTTATTTTAAACAGAGCATGTCCTTAAATATTTGTATCTATAAAAAAATAAGGTATAAACATAAAAATGTCTTAAAATAATTGTCGGATTTTGGCCATTTTAAAATATGTATATTTTAAAATGTAAACATATAAAAAGAATGTTAAACATAAAATGTCTTTAATAAATTGTCGGACTTTGACCAATTCTTAATGAATGACGTCATTTGTTTACATTTGAAACGCCATGAGCAGTTGTGAATGTACGAAATTCATGGAAGATTGAAGTTTATAAGCAGTAAATTCGACCTATCTTACCGAGCGCTCCTTTGTGGCCGAGTCGGTTAAGGCACGTCAGCGTAAAAGACGGTTCCGTATAGGATGCAGGTTCGAATCCTGTCAAAGGACGAATATTTTCTATGAAAATTTCTCGGACATTCAGGCCGGTAAATTTTATTTAATACTGTTTATTATAAACAGAGCATTTACTTAAATACTTGTATCTATAAAAAGAATGTTAAACATAAAAATGTCTTTAATATATATATATATATATATATAAGAGAAAGAATAAAATTCCACCGTTCGCAGCCTGTAATTTTAAAAAGTGTCCAATACAAAGTAGTCCAATATATTATTATTGTTTTTATAATTAGAGATTATAATAAAAACACGTTAAAATGGCTACACAAAAGCTTTGATGTTTCAATATTTTAGATTGTACTTCTTCAGGTGATGGTAAGTAAATCGTGATTAAATGATTTTTAAGGAAATTTAAAACGAAGTGTTACCTCTTTTCCGAAAGTTTAAGAAGGGATAAGTTAAGAATTAAAAATAGACTTGTGGGTATGTCTTGAATAATTAAATGTCAGATCTACGCTAAATAGAAAAGTAAGCTCATTGTTAATCGGTGAGGGAGTTATTTTCTTATGGCACAATATGTCAGAACATAGACCGGCATAAAAAAAAATAACGCACCTCAACCATCATCATCTTACTTCTCTATTACTATATATATATATATATATATATATATATATATATATATATATATATATATATATATATATATGGGGCTCAAACATAGTTATAATTTATTACATTGAAATCGTAATCACAATCCAATGGATCAGACCTACAAATTAAAAAAAGCCTGGACACTGAGTTCTAACTGGATTCTATCCTCTTAAGGGAATGGAGAATATATATATATATATATATAATATATATATATATATATATATATATGACTAATAATAGTTATCAATATATATATCGACCATATGTATCTTTTTATTATTGTAATCTCGGTCCAATTCATCAGACCTACAAATTCAAAAAAATCCTGGAAACTGAGGTCTAACGAGATTCACATCCACACACACACACACACACACATATATATATATATATATATATATATTATATGAATTATTTATACAAAAAAACAAATACAAAGGTTAATGATTTAATTGGCGAGAAATACATCGTCAAGAACAATTCAAATAATATACAATAACCCCGAACCTGTTTATGAATGAAAAGATCCTTGTTTTTATAAATTTCTGTTGCATGAGTTCTTATTATTTTTACAAGCTTTCGTCTGTTCATACAGACATCCTCAGGTATGGAATATATTTTGTTCTTGTTTTTACTCTCAGTAATAAGAGGACAACGAAAATATTTGTATTGTTGTAATCCGAAAAATGCTATTAGAAATGAGTTATCGTTTTTGGACCGTGCTGTCGCAACGTTAAGTTTGAATTTAAATTTTACAATTGTGCGTTCTTATACAAATATAGTGATAAGCGAATTCTTTTTTACTGGTAAATTTTCTGTCAAAGTGGCATGAACTTTATTGTTCAATAATTACTGTAACTATTTTTGTTTAAAACTGTGCATTTTTTGTATCTGTTATTATTTGTTGGATTATCTTATCTATTAGCTTCTTTTGATCATATACATTCACGTGCAACATTAATAAACGTTTTGTTTGCTCAATTCTGGGAATATTACTAAACCTTTCTAATAATTTGGCACGGTCAAATCACCGTGCTGATAACAAATATGTCGCCAGTTTGTTTACATTGCGCAGATCAGTAAGAAAATTTCAGTCATCTCGCAGGTTAATGTTGCCAACATTGTGTGAAAATTTTGTGTGAATTGATTGGACGGTTTTTGAAATATTAGAAAAAAGTTATCTTGATAATAATTTGGCACGCAGTGTATATATGTATGTATGAATATTGATCAAGATAAAAAATGATAAAACATGATAAAAAGCAAAGAGATGCAGATTAATGGTATGTTGCGTTTGGTCAGTTCCTATTGGTTAGATATGTGTCACGTGTAATGAGGTAATAAATAATTTTCTGATATGTGTGAGAAAGATTCTGGACGCTAAGTGGAGAAAAGAGAGTGAGACGCAGCAGGATATTTTGAAAAAATTCGTTTTGGTTTGATTTTTCAGTAAAGCATACCCCGTGCGTATTTTGTATATATCTTCATTGATTTTTATGTAATGGAAAGAAACAAGTTAGATTCATAAATAATGCATCCGTAGAAAAATGGTGAAGTAATGTTGTTATTTAAAAGTATGTTGATAGTTGGTAGTATCGCTGTAAATATGTTTTCATAATATTTCCTCTTTAAATTTTTATATGTTAACTTCCTTACATTTGAGACGTGTCTAACGAATAGAAAATGAACCAAACACATCATGGCATTAATCTGTGTCTATCTTTATCATTTCTATGTTGATCTATCATGAAGTAAAACATGTTGATCTTTCAGTAAATTAAAACATGTTAGATTGAGATTCATTTCATACTTGTTCTTTATCCATATATATATATATATATATATATATATATATATATATATATATATATATATATATATTATTGATGACCCTTTATGAACCCTTTATTTCGCGCACTGGGGTAGACTATTCTAGTTACACGCGCCATGTTTTAATGGATGTCAATTATCAGTTATCTCCTGTTAATTCCCCTCTGAAATTTCTCCACTGCCTTAACCGGGTATTGAACTCACACATTTTTATGTCCTGCCACTGGATCTAAATAATGCCTCTATCCACTGTGCCATGTGTCCTTGAGAGGAATTAAGTCCGACATTCCAACCTCCTGAAGAAGGCCGGAGCGTACAACGGCCGAAACGTTGTAATAAATATGGCGACAAAGATGAGGACAATAGTCCGAATAATGTAAATAACGTACATAATACCTCATCTCAGAAATATAGATAGATCGCTAAATACATTCAGATTATTTTAATTTTATAAACTATTAGAGGTTGAAACTTTTATTATAATAACCAAATATTTTCCATCAATATACCGTACGTAGCCTATTTATAACTATTTCTTATGGAACCCCTACCGAGCTCTTCCTGAACACTACAGTTCCAAGGAGTAACGCCTGCGAAACACTGTCTAGACAATAGATAATTAAGATAACTGAGCATTATTCAGATCAAAAACGTGTAAAAAGTGCATTAATTTCTGAGTCTTCCATAGTTAATTTGTAATATCGTGGGTGTAGAATAAATGAGAATATGTTTAAGCATTACGAAGCAAAAATAAAATCCTATGTAATGTATCTTATTTCTGAAATACAATATATTTGACAGGCTCAGTTCATGGTCACTGAAGTCCCGGAAGAAATAATAATAAGAAACATAATCTGAAAGACGTCTTTCATAGGTCCGTAAATTTAATAATCAGTATCTAGCTAGAAGGCGATGTTTCCTAGTAGATAAAGGAGTTTCTCCCTGCAAAATTAACGAGTAGATGCAGGTAGGAATGTTCTATCCTTCATTGTACCCTCTTCGTCACTGACAAGTTGTCAGCAACAATCCCCTGCTGGAGACAACTATCGATATATAACCCATTGCGTTGTAACTATTATTATTAAAAGAGCAATGATTCGCTCGGTGAAAGGATGTGTTTTGATTTTCAATGAGAAATCGAGATCGTTTGAATCTTTGGTAATGTCGTTATGAGAAACGATGAGACCCATTACAAAGCAACGATCATAGAGAGTCGAATAACACTTCCAGCCATATATATGTTAAAATACAAACAAATTTTCGTCTACGTTAATACAGCATATTACCCTCCCTAACAAAGTGCTAACCTCCAGAAGAGTGACTCATTTGCGCCCTCTGGGACTAACATTTTCAGCTGACACGAAGAATCAATTGCTAAATCTGCTGCTAAGAAAAATGGTTCACTAAATCGTTTGCCAGAATCTATCTTGCATATTTATAAATCATGCTCTTCCTTTCTCTGAATATTGTGGCCACATCTAGTCTGCTTGATGAAATCCAAAGAATCTGCAATGTTATTAGATTTAACCTGGCATCTCGACTTTAGTTACTTTCCAACCGCCGTAACGTAGCCCACTCATCGTGTCTTTTCTATAAATTTTTTTTTATAGTAATTGTTCCCAAGTTCTTTCTGCTATCGTCCGTAGACTTTATGTATTTAACCGCAGTACTAGATTGGCAACAAGGTCTCATCATTTTACAGTTGAAATGACATGTAACCATAAGTTCTATTCAAACAGTTCTTCTAAAGCATTTCTTGTGTAAATCGTTCTTCCAGCTTCTTGCTTTGCAGGCAACTTTGGTCTTCAAATATGTAAATGCAATGTCAATCATTATTTTCTGTCTTCTTAATTCTTATTCATTCATTGTTATCTTTCTTAATAGTGCTTTTTCTCATATTCTCTAACACGTTGTATTCCCGCTGCATCTTAGTAGCTTTATTGCCTTGTTTGGGGTGAGATACTACTTTTTAGATGTGTGAAATAGTGATAAAAACAATAACACCTTTGGTGATATCTGTTGCAAATATTATTTGTAAATTCACAATGTTTGGGCATTCTTCAAGTGATATTGGAAATATTTTTTGTAAAGATGAGGACAACAGTCCGAACAATTTTAATAATTACAATACCTCATCTCAGAAGTACAGACAAATAATGATAAGCTAATTATTTATATTATTCAGGCTGTTGTCATCTTTATTTTCAGATTCACCATGTTTGAGCAGTTGCACGCTTCGGCTTTCTTCAAGTGATATTTGCTGGAAATATAATTCTTAAAGATGAGGACAACATTAAAAACAATGTAAATACTTGCAATACCTCATCTCAGAAATATAGGCAAATATATAGATTTATACATTATATTTTGTCTGTGCTTGTCAATACCAGCGAGTGAATGTGGTTAATACAAGTGTTCACCTTATATGGTTTCGTGAGCAATAGATAAGCCGAAAGATGTAATCGCTTATGTTTCCTAGACAACGTAAAAGTATTTGACGCGATATGTCACAAGGATTTATAATATATCATATAATATGCCTTTGACGAACATAGGACAGCAAGATATCTTTGCGGTTTCTAAAACAAGCCAGTTTTTGAGTGAGTAGATGGCTGGCCTACTGCACGACTACCAATCGGGAGGATCAGGTTTTCAATTCAGAGTTGTTCTTCTTCTAGACCAATTGCCCCCACATGGTTATTTACACATAGCTGTCCATATCGTGTAACAACATGGGATAATTGTCCATGCTGCAAAATTTTTAATATCTATAAAAACACTAAACTAATTGAGTTTCTTTCTTCCAGGCTTTCAGATAAGACGTTTAGCCATCTTGACACCATTCATCATAAGACTCACTGAAAAACGCTTTGATTTATTTAGCTAGAAAGAGAACGGGTTAAAATCGTTTTGTGTCAGCCTCATTATATCTCATCAACTGAGCAATGATGGGAGGAAAATTTTATCAACATTTATACTCTGGTTTCTTTCTTCAAAGTTCATACAAGAACCATCAAAATAACGGTGAATAATTTTAAAAAACGCCGGAGCAGCAGAGAGAAAAACTGGATCAGGCTGACACAACAGGAAGAGGGATCATCGTTTGAACTTAGAGATAAATACATTGCTATTGTTCAAAGTCGATCTCAATAGTGTTAGAAAAATCGCCGATTATTTCAGTAAGATATATTTAATCACTTCTAAGATATAACGTTCAAACTTAGTCTATCAATTGGACAATTTTGCTTAATCTAACAATTGGACTATTTTCCTGTTACAGGAGACTGTTATTACATAACAGCTCAGCTGTCTTTCTTTGTTTCTAACGAAATTTTCCTGTTTCTTAATATTTTGCTTAGCTTCCGGAAGGCAACTTCGGATTTCAGTGTAACACTTTCTATCATCTGCTGAAATATTTAAATTGTTGTACTTCTTAGATCTCAGTGTTACTAATTTGTAATCAACATTTTCGATTGTTCCTTTTGCCAACAACCTACCATTCTGTTTTACAATTACTGTTAAGTCCTTCTTCCACCTTGATTTCAATATCCTCTCTAAAATTTCTTGTCGTTTCCTGTCCGTATCCGTTTCATTGATTGGTTGATTCGCTTTTTACGGTTTATCAACAACTAACGAGGTTATTTAAAGCCAGAAAATATTTTTAGATTGTAAGAATCTATTTTTTTTGCGTGACAGGTTTTATAATAATGGTTTAGTGATAGTAGAAGGAAGAGATGGAATCATAACTTTATATGGAGCTCGGCTCTCCGTTAAACAATTCCGAGTGATTATCCATTACACCATCCGCACATCCAAGCTTACAACATTTGGTATGTTATTCCCAAGCAGTCATTCATCTAGGCAATGATCAGGGCGTAAATTGCTTAACTTCAATTACCGTACGGGGAACCAGTTGGTTCAAAGTAATAGAGCCGTAAGCTTCTGGCACTGCTAGTAACACTGAATATAAAATATTAAGATGGTGGCTACCTCTAATGAATCATGGTAAAATTTCTCTTAGATTCAATATCCTAAAATAGCCTATTTTCATGTTCGTGTATAAAACTTAGTATTATAACATGTGTTCAATCACTGTATGTGACACTCTGCTATTATAGTCTGACTTTACTACATATCTTTAAAATGCTGGTATTACAGTCTAGATTCATTATATATCTGTAAAACGCTGGTATTACTGTCTGGTTTAATTACACATCTTTAAAACGATGGTATTATAGTCTAGTTACATGACGCATCTGTAAAAACTGGTTTGTTTTCATTACACATCTGTGAAACTCATGTATTATAGTCTGGTTTTATTACATATTTTAAAACGTTGGTATTATAGTCTGGTCTTATTACCCATGTGTCTCTGGTTTCAAATCTGTAAAACGCTGGTATTATAGTTTCATTCTGTAAAACGCTGGTATTATAGTCTGGTTTCATTACGCATCTGTAAAACGCTGGTATTATAGTCTGGTTTCATTACGCATCTGTAAAACGTTGGTATTATAGTCTGGTCTTATTACCCATCTGTAAAACGCTGGTATTATAACTTTCATTCAAAACCTGTCTATAATACGATGGAATTATAGCCTGTTCAATACGTGTTTGTAAAATATTATAAGCGGCATTCAATATCTATTTGTACAAATTGTCTTGAAAATTTCTTTCTCTTATAATCATTTAACCCCAATCAAGTCAATAAAAGCCATTACAATGCAAAGGATTAGTGAGTTGAAGTGTAAAAAACAGAAAAATGATCGGGAAGAACAAAAACAAAATATAACGATTGACATTGCATTTAAACTTTTGAAGATTAAAGTTGAGTGGGAAGCAGGAAGCCGGATGAAAATTTCACAAGCAATAATTGCAGAATAAGGAACTGTTAGCATAGAACTTATGGTTACATCTAGCAATTACAAATTTAAAATGATGAGACCTAAATGCCAATCGAGTACTACACTTACATTAGTAAATCGAGATACCAAAGAGAAAAGCATATCAGATTAATAAAAATAATAATATTCATAGAAGCTACTTTACGGAAGTGAGACAGTGACTGAAGAAAAGATGCCAAGTGAAATCCGATAAAATTAGAGGTTCTTTAGATTTTACCAAGAATCTCGAAATACAAAGCAAATTCGCCAGACTAGATGTAAGACCAATATTCGATGTACGTGCGACTTATAAATATGTAAGACAGATTCTGTTGAGAAAAAAAAAACGAAGCTCTGACGGAATTGTGAAGGGACATCCAAGATTTGTTTTACATGTTTAAGTATGGTACTTCTCTCGGAGAGATGACAGGTCAAATATCTCGTGAGAAACTATGTAGTATAACTGTGAAATAAGTAGATTTTTTTCCTCAACACACACATACTGCAGAGACGTACATATATATATATATATATATATATATATATATATATATATATATATATATACGTCATGTGACACACACGCATATATATATATATATATATATATATATATATATATATATATATATGGATTTCTATATTCAAATAAATTCCGAATGACACATTAATTCCTTTGTGTGAAAATCGAAGTCTTATTTGACGTCAATACAGTGTCCTTCTGCTTTGTATCGCTAATCTTTCGCGCCAATGGATCATAACAATGGCGGAGTGGGAAAAGTTTCAACATCTTAAGAATCCTATCCCGGGATATCACGATGAGTGGGTGATTGACCGAATCGTTCGATAAACTTGTCTCTTTCCATTTCAGTCAGTTTAGAATCGAACTATCGACTGTTTTCTGCCCAGCTGTTTGCATCCCAACTTGAAATAATTTATGTCTGAATTTCTGGTGGAACAGGTTTTCATTATTTCCACTATTCATATGCGGATTATATTCCTAATCCTAGCGGATTAAAGCGCTTATTTGTGAATTTAGGAACTGTGAGTTCAATACCTTGGATTCAGTGAAAACAGGGCGAGCAATAACTGACCAATACTAAATATACCTGTTAAGTATACCTAGACATCGCAAGTTGAACTAGAACAGTCTGTACCTCGTAAATTAAACAAAGGATTCAGTTCCGATCAACATACGCCTGATGACGACCGAAGGACATAACGACCGAAATGTTATGATAGTAACAACAAAGATTCAACTAGAAATACTAGTAAAGTTTCTCACCACATCGACAATGAAGCAAAGATGAACGACATCTTCAGATCGTTTTCAAAAATCGGGCGTACGGTCGAATTGTTAAATAGTAGTTTAGCTGACATTTTTAGAGGAAGTGTATCCCTACTCGGACTTCCTGAGGCTGACCTCAGGGATCAGTGGCAAGACAAAAAAAGGAAGTCGATTTTGATTGACTGAGCTAGCGTGGGAAAAGAAAAAAGAGAAAGTTTTTTTCAGTGAGTTGTTTTTTAACGGGCAAGCAATGTAGACGTGTTGTCTTTCGTGTCTGAAGCGGCCCCTCAGTGGAGGGACAGCGACCCCACTCGATGGTTAGAAGATGTTTACGTCGCTATGTTTAAAATTCCCTGTGTTGAAGTTTGTTTATGTCTGGACTCAATACATCTAGCGATCACCAGCAGTGAAGAAAAAATGCAATTTTATTATCGAATCAAGACCGTTGACCAAGACCACTCCCACCTGGTGGCTACGCAACAGAAAATTGGATTAGATCAGTCCGAACAATGTAAAATATGTAAATAATTGCAATACCACATCTCAGAATATATATATATATATATATATATATATATATATATATATATATATATATATATATATATCTATATATATATATCTATATATCTATATATATATATATATATATATATATATATATATATATATGTATAATATATATATATATATATATATATATATATATATATATATATATGGCCTGCCGATTTCATCTAGCACGAAACAGACTGTCACCTCTAACTGTTGACTTAATGTTCAATTTTATATTTACACACGCTCTATCTCTGATATTGAGCACTTTATCCCATAAATATAGCATACCTTAAGACTATATATATATATATATATATATATATATATATATATTTTTTTTTTAATATATATATATATATATATATATATATATATATATATATATATATATTGTCATTCACAGACAGACTGTTTCACTCTATCACAGCTCATCAGTGTGACTAGACGTCCAGTTTCTCTCGGTAGGATCGAAACCAGGCTGAATTGGCGTCAGTCGGAGAATCTATGTCCAAGTGCATTGCAGGGATGAAGGTGAATTTAAGCGTATTTATTTTTAGATAAACACCCAGTGACTGAGAGAGAACGTTACAATTATATATATATATATATATATATATATATATATATATATATATATATATATATATATATATATATATGTGTGTGTGTGTTATTTTAGAAATATAACTGATGCTGCAGAAGGCAGGGAGTATAACCGCTGAAGCGTTGTGACTATGGCGTTAAAGATGAAGACAACAGTTCGAATAGTGCCAACAATGTAAGCAATCTCATGAGAATATTTTGATAATTACAGCTCAGGCCTCATTGAACATATGGATAAAGATAATATAACTATTGTCGCTATTTTATCTACCGTTATTTGTAATTATGTTGAATATTAAATGCTTACTGAAGGCGGCTTTAGCACAATAATAGGCGAGGTTATATTATTTAAATATATCAGTTGTTATACTAAGGTTTTCTTGGAATTCATTCTTCGCCACCTCAGTTGGCTTTTTATCAATTCTCTTTCGTCAGTTCTTTTATTCAAGTCACAGTTTTCTTTCAGTAGATCCCAGGGCTAATCCGCGTCACCAGACAAAACGGCCTTTAACCTGATTGAAGAATTTATTAAACAAATGTCTTTCTTGCTGAAATTATACCAGGCGCTGTAATCTTGGGTATGCGTGTGGTATAAGTCCAGTTCATGTTGTCTTCGTTACAATCACTTACGCACACTTTGGTAATGTATGAATCCACCTCTTCTCTCTCCAGCTATGTGTTAATTAGTAAGACTTGTATCACTAAACTGTTATTAATTCCACTCGCAAAAATTTTACAATCTAAAAGTATTTTTTGGCTTTAAATAACCGGCAATGTGTTGATAAGCAATAGAAAATGAATGAATCAAATATAGATTAGCTACACAGGCATGTCTTTTAGATTTAGTTACACTGTCTGGAATATAAATATATAGAAACTGTAGCGAACACAAAATGAGGGATCCGTTTATATATTGCTTGTAATATAGAATTGATCCCCCACTTTATACCCACATTCTATTTTTTTGTTTGTTCATCAAATACTGATTAGGTATGGATGCATCTCCTCTCTCCCCAGTTATGGGTTAATTAGTAAGACTTGTATCACTAAACGATTATTATTTCCACCCCAAAAATCTTACAATCTAAAAGTACTGTTTGCCTTTAAATTACCTGAAAAGAGTTGATAAGCAGTAGAAAACAAATCGATCAAATATTTATTAGCTACACAGGTATGTCTTTTAGATTTATTTACATTCTCTGGAATATAAATTTATAGAAACTACAGTGGTTGCAAAGTTAGGGATCAGTTTATATATTGCTTGCAATATATAATCGATCTCCCACTTTATACCCACATTCTATTTTTTTGTTTGTTTATCAAGTACTGATTAGGTATGGATGCATCTCCTCTCTCCCCAGGTATGGGTTAATTAGTAAGATTTGTATCACTAAACGATTATTTCAGTATTTATAAATAATATTCAATTATTTATTAAGAAAGTACTTGAATCTTTTCCACTTCCCCGCAATTTACTGCTTAAATTAACGTTTCGAGCCCTGCGTTCCTGAACAATTTTAACCCTTCTGCCTGAGCTCCTGATCAAAATTCGCAAATAATTTATATGTAAGGTTTCACGGTAGATATAAAAATAGTTACAAGTGATTACCCAACCGGTAGCTTGGCATTAAGTCATTTTTCTTTACCACTGTTCAAAGGTGGCTGGGAATTGTCAATTTTCTCTACCACTGTTCAACTGGTGGTTGGGCATTATCATTTTTCTACCACTGTTCAACCAGTGGCTGGTGATTACGTCATTTTTCTCTACCACTGGTAAAGTGGAGGATAGGGGTTGAATGAGTTAAGAAAGAATGACGAAAAGGAATAAAAGAAGAAAAAGAAGCAGGAAAAAAACAAAATGCCGTCTTTCTTGGACCATATAAGAAAATACTTATTAACCATTTGAGCCCTGAGTTTCTGAACAATTTTAACCCTTCTGCCTGAGATCCTGAGTTGAAATTCGCAAATAATTGGTTACAATTATTTCGCGGTAGATATAAAAATAGTTACAAGTGATTACCCACCGTTCAACCGGTAGCTTGGCATTAAGTCATTTTTCTTTACCACTGTTCAACAGGTGGCTGGGAATTAAGTCAATTTTCTCTACCACTGTTCAACTGGTGGTTGGGCATTCAGTCATTTTTTCTACCACTGTTCAACCAGTGGCTGGTGATTACGTCATTTTTCTCTACCACTGGTAAAGTGGAGGATAGGGTTGAATGAGTTAAGAAAGAATGACGAAAAGGAATAAAAGAAGAAAAAGAAGCAGGAAAAACAAAATGCCGTCTTTCTTTCTTGACCATGGAGGAGACAGAAATAGGGAAAGAAAAGTAAGAAATACTTATTAACCATTTGAGCCCTGAGTTTCTGAACAATTTTAACCCTTCTGCCTGAGATCCTGAGTTGAAATTCGCAAATAATTGGTATACAATATTTCGCGGTAGATATAAAAATAGTTACAAGCGATTACCCACCGTTCAATCGGTAGCTTGGCATTAAGTCATTTTTCTCTACCAACGGTAAAGCAGTTGTCAGGCCTCAAAGGTTAAACGGTAAGTTATTCTTCCAGAACTTACCGAAAAGTTTTGACACGATGTGTTTTAGATTCTTTTGTACAAATAATTATTTACTGCACATTAAATTTCCAGTTTGAGAACTTTCTAAAAGACACTGTAGTACGGTATTTCGTCTACCATGTACAATTTCTGTATTCGCTTTAGTTCTTGTTAAATTTCCAAACCATAATTGTTACTATTTGCTAAAAGATGCAAATACAGAATATGAAAAATTGTGAAAACGTCAAGTTTCGTTGAATTTTGAAATAGTCACTCTTTAAAACCTGACGTCACGAATACCTTTACCTATTAGAGTCGAAGTGACAGTATATGCACTGAATTTTGTATCGTCTCTCTTTAAGACATGGCGTCACGAATCCTTTAAGCCAATTAGAGTCGAAGAGAGAAAATATGTACTGAAGGTGTAGCATCAGTTTGTGTTTCTATAATCAAACTGGTGGCATGTTTGATCAGCAACAAATTATTATGCATATAATAGCGCTGTTCTGTCAGTAACAAATTTCGACGACTGGCAATCACTTTCTTTATGATTTGCAAAGCAGTCTATAGTAAGATCATTAGCAAATACTTTCTATAGCAATTATATGCAATTACGAATCTCCATTTACATTATACGTGGGAAATTTGTTTTTTTACCTTGCAATTAAAAAATAAACAAATAAAATTTGATGTCTGGTTATTTGGTCAGATTCGCGGTAGAAAACAAATCGATCAAATATTTATTAGCTACACAGGTATGTCTTTTAGATTTATTTACATTCTCTGGAATATAAATTTATAGAAACTACAGTGGTTGCAAAGTTAGGGATCAGTTTATATATTGCTTGCAATATATAATCGATCCCCAACTTTATACCCACATCCTATTTTTTTGTTTGTTTATCAAATACTGATTAGGTATGGATGCATCTCCTCTCTCCCCAGGTATGGGTTAATTAGTAAGATTTGTATCACTAAACGATTATTTCAGTATTTATAAATAATATTCAATTATTTATTAAAAATTACTTGAATCTTTTCCATTTCCCCGCAATTTACTGCTTAAATTAACGTTTCGAGCCCTGGGCTGAGAACTTTTGATTATTCGAATATATAAACAGTCTAATCTCTTACAGTCCCTCTTTAAGACGATGCGTTACGAATCCTGTAGCTCATTTGGGTATAAGTTGGTGTGTCTAGGGCAGTATATTGTGTTGCAGCTCAGACGAGACACCAGATTCGTTGACAGGATGCAGTTTCTTTCAGCCAAACGCTTGTGGCTTAAAAATTTACCCTTCGGTCAGATCGTTACCCACGAGTGAAAAACAAAACAATTCTGGTCGTAAACCAGATTTTATTCTTAAGTAGTACTTAACTACTATAAACGAGAGAAGGCGGGTTTCGGCGTAAATGACGGGCTTTGCCTAATTCAGCTGCCGTGTTCTGTCTTTCTGTGTGGTCCGCTTTCTACCTTTTGTTTTCCTCGGCGCGGTATGGTCAGCGTTATAGACAACAGTTTTCTTTGTCCTGTCATTTTCGTCCAAAAAGAAAAATTAATCTCCCTTCCGTCAATTTTTCTATGTCTTGCTCTTGCAGTTTGAAGTTAACTCCAATTATTGATAGCCGTCGGTCGAAAGTAAACGTTCCGTATTGTTAAAAATATAGTCAGACTGTTAGGTTGTTTGATCAGCAATAAAATTATTATGCAAATAATAGCACTGTTCTGTCAGTAACATGTTTTGACAACTGACGATCACTTTCTGATTTGGTAATCATTCTATAGTAAAATCATGTGCAATTCATTTCGATTGTTAAACATTTAGTAATTAGTATTTATATTATGGGAACACTGAAACATAAATAAAAATAAAACCTGATGTTCGGTCAGGTTTGGAGAAATTGGTTAGACCGAGGATTTTCACCAGTTGTACACACACACACACACACACACACACACACACACACACACACATATACATATGTATATATAAAGGGTGTTTCATAAAGAGGGATCAATATCAGCAGTGTTATTGGTGAAATTTTATTTATTTCTCTATTGAATCATGTTATTTAAGTCATGACAATTATGTGTGAAAAATAATATCGCCCAAATGTCTGCCAAGGCTTCGGCGGCACACCTCCACTTGATGGTCAGAATTTTTGATGACGTCTCTGCATAGCTGCTCCTCGAGCTCACCATTATACCTTATTATCTCATCCTTCAGCTGTTTAATTGTTGTTAACTTGCTGGCATAGAATTTACTTTTGAGATGACCCCAAAGGAAGAAATCCAAAGGCGTCAAGTCGTACGATCGTAGTGGCCAACTGACTTCGCTGTTTTGAGAGATGATGCAACCTGGGAATTTTTCATTTAAATTCTGTTTGAACGTCCATATTCGTAATAGGCTTCGATAACTTTAACACGTTGTTTGATTGTTAATCTTTCCATGGTTGAAATTGCCAAAGACTTAAGTTGTTAAAACTGAAAGAAAATCAAAAATCATTAGACGCTTAAACTTAATTCACATTTAAAATCGCTCAAAGTTATTGGAACACCCTATATATATATATATTAAAGACATTTTTATGTTTAACATTCTTTTTATAGATACAAGTATTTAAGTAAATGCTCTGTTTATAATAAACAGTATTAAAAAACATTTACCGGCCTGAATGTCCGAGAAATTTTCATAGAAAGTATTCGTCCTTTGACAGGATTCGAACCTGCATCCTATACGGAACCGTCATTTACGCTGACGTGCCTTAACCGACTCGGCCACAAAGGAGCGTTCGGCAAGCAAGGTCGAATTTACTGCTTATAAACTTCAATTTTCATTAAAAAGAACATACAAGGTACTACGGTTAAGCTTTTTACATAATGTTTCCTGTGTTCTAACAAGAGCTTCCTTTCTGGACAAAGGGTGTGTAAAAACTGTCCAAATGTTTTATATTTCCGAGCGCTTTCGGCTATACCGATGATTCGATTTTTCAGTTTAATTGAGTGTGTGAGTTCTCTGTATGTCTTTGTGTGTGGTAGGGATGTTTTTAATTTCCGAATACGGTTAGCACATTGTGGCTTTGTTCGTAGTTAATATTGTTAAGAGTTATTTTTTCTTTTTTATTATTAAAGCTTCCATTATTTTTAGTCTTTTTTTTGCAGGTGGATGCAGTTAATATATTTGTGTTTTCTACTAGTATGTTTCTAATGGAGTCTGGTAAATTTGTGTGTGTGTGTTTAAATGGTTTCAAATGGAGCTGTGATCAAATAGGTGTAACGTAAGACGTTTGGATAAGGATGTGGTTGTGTAAAGTTGATGTAATTGTTTATGAGTCCGGTTTGATCAGGAAACACAGTTCCTTGGGGCATTTGAACTCATAGATAATGTTCGTTCTTTGTAATTTTGACTTAGTTGGTGTGTTGTTATTTTTGAGGATAAGGTTGGACGTCTTAAATTTTTTATAATAGATAATAAATTTGATTTTTTTATTCGGGTCAATTGGAGTTGTATATTTCTTTATAATATGCCTTAGAGAAGATTCGTCTTGTTTGTAATTAATACGCATTTGGTTTTTGTAATAAATGTGTATGTGATTTTTGGCTGCGTGTTCACTATCGTTATTATATACTTTGGGGAGAAATAGTCTAATTTGGTGGTCTATAAGGTGGTTAGGGAAGCCGTTGTGGATTAGGCTTTGTTTAACATTATTATGTTCTTTGATGAAGAGTAGGAAGACTTTAGCGGCACACCTACACTCGAGGGTCAGGATTTTCAGTAATCTTGTGAAAGCTAATGAGATGCTTTCATATTGCCTGCTCCAGAACTTTAGAATGCATGTTATTCTTACACTACAATTTTATATTCATATTTTTCCTTCTCGTAACTCAATCTGTGTTGCTACTTACCGCAACCCACAGCTGGTAAGAAGGGAAACTGATTCATGCCTTTTTCAAAAGGCATAAATCACTATGAACTTTAAAGTAAAATATCTCAAACATTTTTAATTCTGAGAAATGATCTATCATGTTTAAAGGGAACAAACATGAGTTTGTTTTTAATATAATTGCCATTTTTTATTCTTTATCCAAAAATCAAAAGAATAATTATGGCAATTTATTGACTGAATAAGCAATATGAAGAAACACATACAAATGTAACGATTATAATGGAACACAGGTAAGCATCAGCTATCTCTTTTAAAACGGCCGAGAGTATACTTTTACCTTTTACCAACAGGACTGCTGATAACCTCCAGGAGCATGGCACCTTGCGCCTTCAAGGACCATCGTATTTTGCTGACAAGACGTAAAAAGATTATACTGAATCAACTGTTTGTCTGCTGCTAAGAAATTTGTTGCTCTGTGTCAGGACAAACATTTTTTTCTCGCCAGATTCTATCTTAACTATTCATAAGTCTGCTATTCACTCTTGATCTTGCCGTCACATATAGTCTGGTGTTCAGGCAATATATTTAGAGATTCTCGATAAAACCCAAACACGAAGTTGCAATGTTATAGGTCCTAACCTGGCATCTCGGCTTCAATCATTTCCCCACCGCCGTAACGTAGCTTCCCTGGGCCTTTTCTATAAATGCTTTCACGGTAATTGTTCTGATGAATGGTACCTAGACGATATAATGTTAATCGCAGTACTAGATTTTCGGCAAGGTCTCATCATTATACTGTTGATATGGCTAGTTTTAATCATAATTCCTACGCTAACAGATTCATCTCTCGAATTTCTCGTTTTTTTCTTGTTTGCCAGTCAACTTTGATCTTCAAAAACTTTAAATGCAATGCAAATACTTATCTTCTGTTTTCTTAATTTTAGTTCTTTTATTGTTCCTTCTCCTTAATAATGATTTTTCTCATATTCGCTAACACTCGGTAACCCTTGTGCCTTAGTGGATTTATTGCCTTACTTGCGATGAAATTATAAAAGCAATCTAAGTAACTGTAAGTTAGCAAAATATGAAGATTTGCAAATTGGATAATGAGTGCCGAATTTTGGTGCCGAATTTTTTTATGGTCAGTTTCACTTCTGCATATTTATTTGGGAACTTGTTGAAACCTAGGTTACTGAATAGAATAATTACACGAAGGTTGGTAATAAACAATAATACTTAGGACAAGAACAACACATATAAGATTCGCCGGCGGCGCGTAGAAGTAGTCATCTGCTAGAAGTGAGTCAAGTGAATTCTATAATGAATCTCCAACTGCAGGATATCTCCCAACCGCCCCACGCGGTCAGATAGCCTCGTCTGGGGATCCTCTCAGCACGGAGGCAGAGAGTTTGACCAGCACAGACGAATCTCGAACAGCGGGATATTTAGCAACCGCCCCATGCGATCAGATGTGGCACAAGGCCAAATTAAATGTAGGACATCAGAGCCCGTAGGCTCGGTGATAAATTTCCCGTCACCCCGTATAAAACGGAGTCGGGTAGCTGTTTCCCGAGACGAGACTCTGCCCTGCGGCATAGCTTCGTCTGGGGATCCTCTCAGCACGGAGGCAGAGAGTTTGACCGGCTCAGCTGGAGACGAATCTGCAACTGCAGCCCAACATACAGTATTTGCTACTGTATTTATATGAATGGGGACATACCCATTATCGTCTGTAGGTATGCTACAACAGAAATATATTAGAATAATCCAGAACTCATACTGGGAGTAAACCGACGGTATACAGATAGAAAATGAATCCAATAAATACAAGAAAATAGAAAGAGGTGTAAGACAAGGATGCATCTTCTCGCCGGACTTATTTAACCTTTGCAGTGAGGTGATCCGGCGAGAATTATAAGTTCTACCAGGATTCTTTATTGGCGGTCACAATCTTATCAATATCATATATTCAGATGGGGCAGTGTTGATGGCAGATACAAAAAAAGAAAATACTGGATATCCTAAAGATGGTAGTAAGGGAAAGCAAGACGTAAGGATTAAACGTTAACTGTAAGAAGACAGAATATATGTTGGTTAGCAAAAGGAACAAACTAAAATGCGAACTATGAACAGCAAACTCAGATAGATTATTTAGAAAATATTTTCACAGAGGAAGGATAAGCGACATCAAAATCAGGACGTGCATTGGAATAGCGAAGATGCCAACCAAATGTTAAGCAAAATACTAAAAGATAGGAAAATTACGCTTGAACGAAAGAAAAGAGTGTTAAATGTTACGTAATACAAGTCTTCCTATATGGCAGTAAATGCTGGAGACTTTCCTTAGAGATGAAAAGGAAACTTGAAGCAACAGAAATATGGTTCTACAGAAGGATACTGAGAATACCATGGACCAAATATGTGAGCAAGAATTAAGTTTTAGAGAAAATGAATTTCACCACTCTTATCTAAAGTTTGACGGACACTTTTAGTGATAATTTAACATACGAGCAGTGGACCTTTAAAAGCGATAGTCATATGGTTTGTCTGATAGAAAACCCTGTGAGGTGAGATCCTTAACCAATTTAGAATTCGTTAGAGCCTCCAGTACTTTGCTAAAAAGAGGTAAAAGACTAATAAGACAGTAGTCTGGTAGATCAAACAATTCGCCCAAGTGCTTAAAACCAAGAACTATGGAAGAGAATTTCCAGCAAGCTGGAAAGCAAAAGACAGCAAGACATATGGCAGTGATACTCCATTTTTGGTCTAATCTGACTCGTGTGAGGTTAAAGCCCGGTACAAGGAGTTAGGTATTTTTGGAGCAATAGAATGAGTCAACCAAGACTTCAAGCTGCTATAAAGATGATGAGTCAAGAGTAAGAAGGCAGAATATATGGTGGCCAGCAAAAGGAACAGCCCAAGATGCAAAATACGAATTGGATACAGCAAATTCAAGTAGGTTATGTAGAAAATGTTTTGACAGAGAAAGGATAATGCGACCCCAAAATCTGGAAATGTATTAGAATAGCGAAGATGCTAAACAAAATATCAAGAGACGGAAAAGTTTTGCTAGAGTGTTGAAATGTTATGTAATACAATCCTCTTATGTGGCAGTAAATGCTGGACTATTTCCAGACAGATGAACAAGAGACTTGAAACACCAAACAGGATGTACAGAAGGATTCTGAAAATATGGCCTAAACATTGTGGAATCTTTAGAAATAATAGAAACAGAATAGAACTTTATATTAAAATTCAGAAAGAATCAATTGAAATTTCTGAAGTACATAATAAAGTGGATTTAGAGAAGGCAAGAGAGACAGGGGAATCCAGTAAATAACTTAGCTGACGATTGTATCTAAATGGTTGTTCCCCAAGTCTCCATCCAAGGCCCTTCTCTGTTCCTTATCTTCATCAACGATCTTTCTGACGTCATAGATTCCCAAATCGGCATCTATGCGGACGACACTACAATTTACTCCTGCCTCAAAAAAAAAAAAAAATCTAGTGTCGCTGACAGAACTAACATGGCTGTTCGACTCGAAAAGGACCTCCAATCGGTTGTGAACTGGGACCGGAATTGGCTGGTTAACGCCTCAAAAACAAAACTGCCCTCTATTAATCACCACAGAGATTCTTCCCTGCCCCCCATTAGAATGTCTGACGCTCAAATTCTCGAGAGCACCTCTTGCGGCTGCTCGATCTCACATTGTCTACTGACCTAAGATGGAACGAATACAGAGTCAATTGCTTCGTCCACCGCAAGGAATGTTGGCTCCCTGTGACGCGCCAGGAAATTTTTCTTCCCGGAATCGATCCTTCAAATCTACAAATCAACCATTCTCCCTTGCATGGAGTATTGCTGCCATATAGGGTCTGGATCCCCTTCAGTTTGCCTCGGGGTTCTTGTTAAGATCCAGAGACAGATATGCAATGTAATTGGCCATGATCTGGCATCTCGTCTGCAGTCGCTCTCTCACAGACGGGCCGTCGCTTCACTCTGTCTTTTTTTACACATACTTTCATTGTAATTTCTCCGATGAGCTGCTTTCGCTGGTTCCCAGACTTTATGTATTCAAGCGTCCTACGAGGCTGTCATCCCGCTCTCACCCTTTCACTGTTGAAACCGTTAAATGTAGCCGTCTCTTCTACTCCAATAGCTTCATGTCTCGCACCTCTCGCCTGTGGAACACCCTATATATTCCAATTGTCTTTTTTTTTCCAAACCTTCAGAATTATCCCGAGAAATTTAACAATATGTCGACATGGAAAACTTAAACAAATTCTTAGTAGAAAAAAAAGTAAATGAATAAAAGAATTGACAATATCCAGAATGAGGCTTACACAGGAGTGTCCCCTTTTTAGTATTTTTTATTTAAGTACAGACATTTCGCTTTTAAAGTTGCCTTGATAAAATCGGACTGACGAAACGGGTCGGCAATAACTAAGAAATATTATCCAATTGTCTTTTTTTATCCAAATTGTCTTGTCTTCAGAAATATTCTGAGAAATGAACTATATATATATATATATATATATATATATATATATATATATATATATATGTGTGTGTGTGTGTGTGTGTGTGTGTGTGTGTGTGTGTGAGAAAAGTGTATATAAATATAGATAAATATATATATAGGTATAATTATGTATATATTATATGCGCGGTACTTATTAGAAAGCGCTCAATATCAGAGATAGAGCTAACATATTTGGTTGGATAGATGTGAGTTTGTGACCCTGGGTTTCACGTTTTAATTTTTTAAGGGAGTGGTTATAGTTGCTCCAACGAGAGAAAAGTGTATATTTTAAAGAGAAGAGAGAAGTCGCTTTATGTTTTTTTCTTATAAAGTGGATTTTTTAAATATATATTATGTTTTATTGTCCATATTTTCGCTACACGGGTTTTCAGTCTTGTGACCTTAATCAGGCAAAGAGTGGTTATTTCCACATATTATTAAAAGGAATTAATTTTCCGATGTTTAATCATTGTCTTTTGTGTGTTGTAGTAATCCAAATTTTCTTGGAATTGTGGAGAAAATATTCTTCTGCTTAAATGGTAATAAAACAATTAGGATTGGTCAAAGAAAGGGCGAAGGAAGGAAGTCTTTGTTCCTAACCTTTTATGACCCCTGTATCATCTTAAACCTGTCTCCATTATTGTGAATTATGTGTGTGCGTTTGCTAGTTTGTGTATACATATTCCTTCTCCATATTGTTTTATTATAAGGATACTAAAAGAACTGAGGGATAATAGACAAACTGGAAGGAAACGAAGAACTACGATCAAAATACAATTTGATATTAAAAAGGGGAGGAAAAAAGGGGAGGAGAAGAGTAGAAAAGAAGGGGCAAAAGTAAAAAAAAAAAGACGGACAGAATAAACAGTTCCAGTGAGTTTAAAAAGGAAAATATAGACTTACATGCCACCCAGTAAAGAAAGAGAACGTATAAATTCCTCTTTTTGTCGGCACAAAGACGGTCGCTGGAGTTTAATGTATCCTACCTCTAAGGTGTGCAAACACTTTGTCCGGTGTGCTTTGCCCGAAATGAAAAACCACGAATCTGTGCATTATACGCACAGTCTGAATTATCGAAGAGGTGTTGACCTATTACGGAATCCTGTACCGTCTGCTACAAACGTGTATTACGGGTACTAATACCCTGTCTGATATTGCCAGGCACATGCTGTACAATACGCGTACCCTTTCACTGTCGAAACTATTAAATGTAGCCGTCTCTTCTACTCCAATAGCTTCATACCTCGCACCTCGCTCCTGTGGAACTCCCTTCCCTATTCCAGTTTCTCTGAGAGCTATAATCTCCAACTATTCAAATGTAATGTCAATAGATATCTCCAGTTGATCTATCCACTATCATTCTCTTTATTCTTTCCTCTATCACTCCTATCCGGTCTCGCTCCAAATCCTATGTAAACCCTTGCGTGCTAGTGGCTTCCCGCTTTACTTGGGGTGAAATGATAAAAAAAATAGAGGTTGGCAGAGATCAAGAAAAGTCAAAGAGCTAAAAATCCATGATCGTCCACTTCCTCTGTGGACATGGAAGATCAGACTGAAGGAACGACATTGAGTAACACCAAAAGATTTATCTCATCTGTCCACGTAATATCTTGTTCCGCTGATGACATATTTTTCTTTGTGAACAGATCAACATCTTTTATGATCCGAGGTTAAAAAATGAATAAAAAAAACGAAAAAAAAAACAAAAACTAAAACAAAAGAAACAAAAAAACACCAAGAGAAAAAATCGATCGACGCAACTGTCACGCTAATAAACTGGTGCGTATATTATACCGACATAAGAGTTGTTTCGACTTAAAGGCACATTCCAAATCCTTGTGATTTCTCATCTTCAGTAACAGAAATAAATCTTATCAGTCCACCCCAAACCTTGCTGTCCTTCGCTAACTCTTGAAAGTGCTGCAACACTTCCAATTTCTTCAAAGCTTTTACAGGTAATGGCAGGATTTTATTGATAGTTCTTATAATGTCATTCTTAATCAATGTGTATTTGATGGTATTTGATAGATGTTCGCTGTATTCGGCGAAAGTGTGTTGCATTGGTCCTCTCGAAGTGAAACAGCATGGCGTTATGAGGAGACTTTGATCATCCAATCGTAGCACATGGCGAAATAATTTCCAGCGTGATCGGATGACGGAATCAATTGCATTTGGGATGATGTGAACGCAGAGAAATCTTTTGCGATTAGATGTTTCAGCTATTTTCATTAGAATGAATCAACATTTACTTCCTCTTTTTCTATTATCCATAAGAGAAAATTGATTTCATTTCAACTAAGTCGACGCAAACGGCTAGAACATCTTTCCATTACAAAATAGAACCAGGTAAGTTTTACATACAGGGTGCGATGGGTAAATTGTCGCCATTTTATACCTTTTTTTTTTATTTCACGCATGCGCGTTGTATAATTTTTTTTTTTTTTTAGTTTGTCGACTACGCACCGTCTGTAAGAAAAAGAGCTCTATAGCGAAATTCACATGACCAGAAATTTGGAAACAACATACTGCACTCATTCAGAGTGTCTGTGTGTCAATCGGAGGAAAGGTTTGGACGATATATCCAGTCAGCATCATGGGGTTTTGAGTGAGTACAGACCTCAGAGCCTCCAGCAAGGCATACATTGTGCCTTGAGGAGGTAATGCTGCCCTGAGTAAAGAAGGTGGCTGTTGGAAGTTTCTATTTCTGGCAACAGGACTCTGAACTACGCCACACAAGCAGGAGAATCCAGTCATGGAAGTCAGACAATGTCTGTGACCACATCGCCCCTTACATTTGTCCATCTAAATCCCCAGACTGCAACACACTTGATTGTTATGTGTGGGACGCAAATGAGCGAGAGACCAACAAAACTCCTTGTAATCTCAAAGATGAACTGAAGGCAAGAATTTTGGCAGCACTCACCAACTTAAATTAGGAGACCGTCCAGAAGAGTTGCAGGAGATTCCAAAATTGTCAGGGGACTGGTTGAAGCCAATGGCGATATTATTGAATAGACTTACTCTTTATTATTTTAAGATATTTTTGTGTAATTTAGGTAAATATATGAGATGTCAATGTTATTTTTATTTTTGCATCATTTAGACGACAATTTATCCATCGCCCGTTGTACTTTGTACAAGCTGAAATTACAGATAATGTGGGCATATCCTTTGGCTATTAGATGTTTTCTTTTCTATAATCACATTTGTCTCCATCCCTGTATATCAGTCTCCACATAGTACAGTTAGACGTCAATTTCCCCATCGTTCATGGGATGCGATACACGAACCTTTAACATAAAATGATATCCTATTTTTTAAATATGCAAGGACATGCGATAAAACTTCTCGTTAACAGTTACTAATTAGCCCTGGGTATGACGATCAACTACATCCGGCAGCAGAAACCTCCGATTGGGAAATTGGGGGTTTTGAATAGCGCCGAAGACCTCGTAACTGCTGTTCTTCCTTGGTTCACCCTGACCCGGAGTGGTAGCACCTGTTAGGGTCCCAGCTATGGGCAAATAAAGAACCCTTAATCAAAAACAAAACACTATTAAAATAACATTTTTTTCGTAAAAATACCAGCAATACATTTTTGTAAAAAAAAAATTACCAATAATACATTAGTATACAATAGTAACATTGCCAACAATATCTATTTACACTAGTTACATTATTCGGAATGCTGTCCTCATCTCTGTTGTCATGCTCACGTCGTTTGTATGCTGTATGCTTCGGCCTTCTCGAGGAGGCATGGTCCGGTGGATAAAAGCGTTGGTTGAAGAAATCTAGTGACTCGACACAAAGAGTTGTGAGTTCAATACCTGGCCACAGTAGAGATGAACAAACAACTTGTAGAGTTGAGTTATTAAAGGGAAATAACTGAAAACTGAGATATCCAGAAAAGGCATGGCACGGGGAACTAGAACAATCTACCTCAGTAGATAAAATCATCGGTAGAACTAATCAGGTGACTTGACCCAAAGATTTGTCAGTTCAATACCTGACTACAGCAGAGATGAACAAAAGCTTGTAGGGTTGAGTTACTAAAGGGAAATAACTGAAATTGAGATATCCAGAAAAGGCATGGAACGTGGAACTAGAACAATCTACCCCAGTAGATAAAAGCGTCGGTTGAACTAATCCGGTGACTTGACCCAAAGATTTGTCAGTTCAATACCTGACTACAGCAGAGGTGTACGAAAACTTGAAGTGCTGAGTTAGTAAAGGGAAATAAATAAAGCTGAGATATCCAGAAGAGGCATGACATGTGGAACTTGAGCATTCTATGCTTACAACGGCCAAAACGTCGTGAATATGGCAGCAAAGACAAGGACATCAATCCAAACAGTTTAAATAGTGTAAATAATTACAATACCTCACCTCAGAAATATAGACAGATAATATGGATTTATAATAACATGAACAATACATTTTTAAAGCAAAACAACCAACAATATATTTTATAGTTGAATTACCAACAATTCATTTTAGAGGAAAATGACCAACAATACATTTCATCCGTAGTTGAAAGCATACAATTACATTCAAAATATATTTAGTTGAAGCCATAAAATTGTGTTCAAAATATTTAGATTTCGTTATTTAATAACAAATAGAGGTGTTGATATGACACTAAAATCAACCAAGCAACTGTTAATAATAACGTTAAAAATTTTGACAATGGCTAAGGGATATATTTGTTCGAAGTAGCAGAGTCGTTTTTGGACTACTGTAAGTGAGTAGGACAAATCTAGCAGGTAACCGTAATGGACTGGTCCTCATCGTAGGACAACATACAGTATTTACTAATGTATTTATGTGAGTGGGGACATACCCATTATCTTCCGTGGATATGCTACAACATTTATCCAATCGCAGCACACGTCTAAACAGTTTCCACCATAATTTTTCTTTGTGTGCTGTGTCCCTTCAGGTTGTAGGCAATGACGGCTCTCCACAATTTCCTGTCCTTTGTAGCCCTTAATAAACTTTGTCTTTTTGTCATTTTTCCTAAACCCTGTTCCGCCATCCATTTACTCAAGCTCACTGTGTATGTACTGCTTTGTTTTCCTCTGTCCGTCTTGACTTCAATCTGTCCTGTGGGTATCTAATTTCCCAAGCTCTCTTTCTTCATTTTTTTGCCTTAGGAATTTCAATGACACTTCCTTATGTTAAGTATAAGATGTTTGGCCATCTATTTACCCAATGACAAACAGCCAGGTGGGGAAGAGAATGACTTGTACATTTTACCTGCTCCAGTAAAACGAAACATGACTTTTAGTCATCATTGAGAACCATTTCTTACCGTTCATCTCCGTGGCTAATGCTAATCCCCAGGGAAGTACCACTTCCTTTCACATTTTTAACTGACAGAAAGTGGAATGATTATGTTAGATCAATAGCTAGGTTTAGTGCTAGGAAAGTCGATTCCTTATGTCGTGTTCCAGACAGTTTTTTCTCGAGAGAATCCGTGTTGTAAGTTTATAAATCGGCCATTTTGCGCTGAATACTGCCGCCATATATGGTCTCGTTTTCTTGCTATTTATCTCGATATTCTCGACAAAATCCAAAGAAGGATCTGTTATGTTATCGATCCTGAACTGGCATCGTGATGTTGATCAATTTTTCACCGGCATAGCGTGACTTCCTTCTGTCTTTTCAATGTAATTTTCATAGCCATTGTTCCGCCTTGGAACTTCGATCAAATGAATTGAAGCGTAATCCTAGATTGGTAAGTAAGTTTTACGATAGAGATTTCCAGATGTAACTGTAAGATTTATTCTAACAGTCTTTTTTATTTCTCGCATTTCTTGCCTGTCGTTCTTTCTTCCGATATCTCGATTTTTTTTGGTTACCTATGAGCTGCAAGAAATAAAATGCGAAATCAACCGCTTTCTTTTGTCTTCCTAAATCTTGTTCTTTTCTTGTCGTTTGTCTTCACTAAAGTTTTCTCATTTCCTATCAAACTAAGCAACCCCTTGCGTCTCACTGGCATTAACGGCTTACCTGGAGTGCAAAGATTAAAACATCATTAAATGATGCATAAAATAGCCCTATTCTAAAGGTTTCTAAAGGTTATCTTCATTTTTACCACAGTATATTTCCTTTTTAAGTGGCTTTCATTGAACAACGAATTAAGTACCGAGACTTTCTAAGAAATAATTAAAAGTTTGGAAATTAAGATGTCGAATCTTGAAAGTTTTCCGGCAACAAATATATTTAATTTGGTATGCCTTATAAAGACTAAAGTAGGTACCTCCACTAATTCGCGATATCTAAGGTTGAAAATCAAATTTTATAAATGAAAGACTTCTTGAAACTTTCATTTTAGCTTTAATTGAAAGCTAAAGGATTAAATTTACTATTTCCAGTAAGCAAAATACTCCGTATCGTGTATTTCAAACATAAATTCTATTGGTTGAAGTCGATTCATTGTTGGTGGGTTAAAAATAGCTAATTAGTGCCCCTTTTTAGCCATCTATCATCACAATGAATTTTTCTTTATTAAAAAAAAAAAAATCTTCCAAAAATAAAATATACTTTTCTGAAAGTTTGAGGAAGATTAGCTGATTTTAAATGTGAAGCAACTTTAGTTTTAGAAAGTAAAACAAAAAAAAAAAATAAATAAGGGGAAGCTACTCTTACTTGAATTATAAAAATTGTATTAAGTTGTGTGTAAAAGTTCCCAGCGCTGTTTCTTCTATGTGCCATGTCTTTTCAAGACATTGGTAATCATGGCTCTCCACAATTTCCTGTACTTTCTGACTCTGATCTGAGTAATTTTGTCTTTTTGCTATCTAGCCTAAACTATGGGGGGTTAAAATAGCTTATTTTTTAACAACCTGTCATCACAAGGAATTTTTCTTTATTAAAAAATCCTTGAAAAAGTTAAAAATAACAGAAAAGATTTTTAAGACAAACAGTAGCGCGATTAATTGCTTTTCAACACTTCGTAAATCAATTAATGAGCGATTTACGAGGTGTTGACACTTTTATTATTGTTCTAGGGAGACGTTTCCAATTTTATTTTCTATTCTAGTGATATTTCTAAAGTTATTTAAAAATATTTGCACATGCTGTCATCTTTTGCATTCTTACAAGAATATATAACTTCTAATAAGTACCTCCAATAATTTGGTATGCATAATGTTTAAATGAATTTTCATAAATGAAAAGTCTTTCTTAAAGCTTTTATTTTAGCTTTAATTGAAAGCTAAAGGATTAAATTTACTATTTCCAGTAAGCAAAATACTCTGTAGTGTATTTCAAACAGAAATTATATTGGTTAGGATCGACTTTTTCTATAATAGCATTTTTAGTCATCTTTCATCGCAATTTAATTCTCAATATTAAAAACATAAATTTTTAAAATATCACTAGAATAGTAAAAATTGTAAAGATCTCCCTAGAACAATAATAAAAGTGTCAACACCTCGTAAATCACTCATGAATTGATTTACGAAGTGTTGACAAGCACTTAATCCCGCTACTATTGGAAAATATTCTCCTTACTGGAAATTTAGGAAGGTTGATTTAAATCTACTGTAGTCATCGCTCTTATTTTATGATAATGCCTTGTATGGTCGACCATATTTTCCAAAATGGGCACGTTACATAATATTTTAGATACATAAAAATTTTTTTAATTATTTTTAAAATTTTCGTGCAAAATGAATTGTATTAAGTTTTGAATTTTTTATTAGTAAATATAATTTTTATTTAATAACAATATCACCTAACGACATTAAACTAATATAGAATTTTTAAAAGATTTAAAAAAAATATGTTACTTTATTTAAAATTAAAAAAAAAATGTAACAACTCTTATAGAAATGCATTATTTATAGAAAATACCACTTTTCGTTTTGTCCTTAATACAGTGTAACCCGGATATAAGAGAGTTGTCGGGACCGGAGAAGAAGTCTCTTATATCCGGGTTTCTCTTATATCCGGGTTTGGTCTATTTTGTTTACATTAACACAGGCTCTAATTTGGGACCAGAGAAAATCTCTCTTATATCCGGATTTCTCTTATATCAGGGTCTCTTATATCCGGGTTACACTAATTTTTTTTTATAAAAACAATTACAATCTTTTTTAATTACATAATATCAGCTTTATTGATTTTTTTATTTTATGATTCGAAGCAGAGTAGCAATTTGAATAAAAAAATTGATGAATTACATTCTCAAAGGAGTCCTTTTTTAACTAATAAAACAAATTTTTGGATGAAATTAAGTGTGTGCCGGTGCAAGGCGTAAAAGATTTTTAGAAATTTTTCATTCATTCGTGAATAAGTCTTTAAAGTTTCATTAATATCCGACAGTGTTTGAAAAAGTGAGGGGTGGATGGCCAAGAAAATCTGAGGAAAACATTGATCGTGTAAATCGAGTACCGCCATGATCTGCTTCGTGCAACTAATAGTGTCCATATAGAAGTGTAGAAAATTAGTTAAAACATCTCCTCCAACAATATCTACTCATCATTTCGTAACAGTTTCCACATATTTTTTTGTTCATTTGTTTTTGTAATATTTTTTTTTAAATTGTAAAAAGACTTTATGGACATCCTGGATGTAAGCATCATAAGAAAATTAAACGTATTGTTATGAATAATCAAGAGTGGCCTCCCCTTCTTTTGTTACTGTTGAAACTTGACTAATGCATGGAATAATAATACAACACAACATGTACGTAGAACAAAATGTATAGAAACAAGAATGTGTACACAATATTTACATATAGTCTTTTTTATAGTCTTGGGAAGACCATTCCTGGAGAATGGGTTGACTTAGTCGCAGTCGGGCAGAGTCTCTGGAAGGAATCTCTTGATTCCTTCCCTCGTCTTCCCGGTACCAACCATATTTATATGGTCGGTACTCCACTATGCAAATTAGGTGGATCCTACCACAACAGTTACTCTCCTCTTTGAGAGAGCTATTTCTGTTTACTGGGACTATAAAAGAACACTATCCACGAACCTTGTATTCGCAGTTGAATAAAGCCTTCTTACACATATTTTCTTTAAAAAAAACACAAAAAAGCAACAACAACATGCAATTCGAACCGGTTAAATGAACATTATCGAGAACAAATGAAATTAAGAGTCTTTAAAATTTCATAACCGCGATCATTTTATTTAACAACACATGTCCCTGTTTGCGGAGAAAATGAGGCACCCCATAATCTCTAAAATTTTGGCTTTCGTGACTACTGTCGTCTCTGTAAATAGGGTACCGATTGTGTAAGGTCTCTATTCCCTGTACCACTCTTCAGTCGATTTGAGGTGTTATCATCCTCTGCTGATAAAGGTGAATGCTTTGCCCTTAAATTGACCTCATACTCTTCTCATTTGTAGTATCCTTGCCTAACTTTCCACTTAGAACTGCTTCTCTGTTCAGAGATATGCATATAACACCTTACATAGTTTCTGCTATCATCTCTAACCTTGATATACACGAAGCATGTGAAACCAATAACATTCCTGAAATAGACCTTAAGAAGTGTGCTCCTGAACTGGCCCCTGTTCTCTCTAAACTGTATAAAAAGTGCCTCGCTGCCTCCTATTTTTCTGGCTTGTGGGAGATAATCGTCATTTGTTCCAGTTAAGAAATCTGGTGACTCGTCTAACCCATCAAACTATCGGCCATTTAACCCTCTGCCTCAGTTTGGCAAACTCCTCCAGGCCCCTATCAATGTTCGTCAGCTATCATCACAGAGCCTTTTCTCAGACTAGAAATACGACTTTCGTTTCTCCAGATCAACTTCTGATGTACTAACAATAATTGCGGAAAGTATCTACCGTGATTTATGTGAAAATGGTGAGGCCGGCGCTATAGCATTGGACATCTCGAAAGCTTTTGACGGGGTCTGGCATTCAGGTCTTCTGAACAGCTACTTTATCTCCGGGTACGTTCCTATCAAATCGTGAAATGAAAGTTGTCTTGAACGGCCACTCATCTACATCCTTTCCTTCTAATACCTGTGTCCCTCAGGAATCCATCATTAGTCCTACACTGTTTTTAATCTTCATTAACGACTTTCCCGATGAGATCAGCTCTCAACTTGGCATCTACGGTGATGACACAACCATTTCCTCCTGCCTCGATGGCTGATCAGTCAAACAAGCTCAGAATGGCAGAAGGTGTATAAAATGGCCTCAAGACAGTCGTCAATTGGGACAAATGACGGTTTGTTAATGTTAACGCCTTCAAAACAAAACTGATCTTCTTTAATCATCTGGAAGATCTGTCTCTGCCTTCTATCAGTATGGCTGATGCTATTCTCTAAGAATAGCGTCGGCCATTGCATCTTCTCGGGCTAACGTTCTCAGCTGAAATGAGGCGGAAAGACTACACTGAATCCATCGCCACATCAGCTCCTAAGAAAATCAGTTCATTGTGTCGAACGAGACAATTTTTCTCTCCGAAATCTATCTTGCATATCTACCATTCATCCATGATTAGAATATGGCTGTCACATATGGACGGCGCCACTGCTATTTTTCTGGAGCTCCCCGATAAGATTCAAAGGAGAATCAGCAATATTATTGGTCTTGATCTGGCGGCTCTGGTTCTGTCACTTTTCCACCGCCGTATGGTTGCTTTTTTGTGGCTCTTTTAAATAAATACTTTAATGGTAAGTGTTCGGAATAGCTTTACGCTATGGTACCTTTGCTGTACAAAGTTAATATTACAGTTTTGGGGGTATATTATGTACGACTAGTGAGCGAGTCAGAATGAATTATTTCCCTTTATAGTCGACCAATAGAAGGTTGACCAATCAGAAGCCGCCCAACACTGTATTCGTCGTGTATAAAGGCGGCCATCTTGTTTCCTCTACCGGAAGGACCAAAGGCGACCAGGAGAAGGATGAACTACACTCTGCTGTGATATCCACTGCAAACCTAAAGTACGCTTTCCTACTGTCTCCGAAATATTCACTGCCAACCTCTGGATTCTATACTCGAGGACCACCGTCATGAAAATGTCTAACAGTTAAGTGCAGCATTAGACTGGCGTTGAAATTTTATCAATTGATAGTTGAGCTGGCTAGATGTAGCCTTAAGTTTTATGCTAACAGTTTCTTTTCTTGCACCTATCGCTTGTAGGACTCCCTTCTGTCTCTAAGCTTTCCAGCCAATTTTAATCTGCAAAAATTTGAAAGCACTTTCAGTCGCTATCTACGGTCCTCCTGATGGCTCTTTTCTCTTTCTACTTATTATTTATGCTTCTGTTCCTAATTGCTTCCTTGAGTGCTAGTGTCTTTACTGCCTTTATTGGAGTGATAGCTGCAAAAAAACTCCTGGAGAAGATAGTAAAAGATAGAAAAAAAGTACCAACAATCAGTTGTACGAAGAGAGCATATATGGTAGTCGGCAAGAGGATCATACCAAGTTGCGAATTACGAATTGGAAATGCCAAAAGCAAACAAAGTACGAAGATTTAAATATGTAGGTAATGTTTTAACATAGGATAGAAAATATAACGCCCAAATCTGAAGGCTCTTTGTTATGGGGAAAGATGCCTTCTTAAACATAAACAATGCATTAAAAAACATGAAAAATTTCGTCAGGAACAAAGAAAAGAGTAATTAAATATTGTGCAATATCAGTTCTCCAAAATAGCAGTGGGTGCTATACACTCTCCTCGCAGATGTAAAAGATACTTGAATCAAATGTGGTGCTACAGAAGGATGCTGAGAATGAAACGGACTGAACATTTGAATAACTGGAAAGTTTTAGGGTAAATGGAAACATAAAAGACCGTTTACGTACTCTCAGAAAGGGAGAGTTATAAATGCTAGGGTGCTTAATGAGGAAGGAGGCTTGGAGAATTTGATATACACAGAACGCACTGAACGCAAGGACAGAGGAAAGTAATGAATAATCTATCTCTTGTGTCGTAAATAGGATATGTTGACACATATAGAAAGTAATAAGTAGTTTATTCCGGTGAATAAAAATGGCACACGTTTAAGAACACAGACTAATGTGATAAACAGTAAATCGTTAACTTCACGATATTTAACCGATATCTACCCACAAGGCGGTATGTGGCACAAGGTCAGCTTTTAACATAGAGCATTCCGAACTCGTAGACCCCTTATACGGCGAAGTTTCCTACGGGTCGGGTAGCTGTCAACCTCCTCAGACGAGTTCCTCTCCGTCCGAAGGCAGAGAGTCTATAAGCAGAGTTAACTGTTATCGTTAACGGTTCGGTATTTACTAAATATCCTCACGAGGCAGGATGAGGCACAAGGCCAATTTTTATGCGGGACGGGTCCAAGCCCGTGGCATCGGGCAAAAATCCCCCGTAGACCTCGTAATGACAGGGATCGCGTCTCTCTACCTCCGCAGACGAGACTCTGCTCTCTGGCATAGCCACGACTAGGTTCCTCTCCGCCCGAAATCAGAGAGTTCGAGGATCAGAGTTAACTGTAATCGGTAACTGTTCGATATTTAACAATCTCCCCACAAGGTAGGATATGGCACAAGGACAGTTTATACGTGGGGCTTACCCTACTAAAAAAAAAAATCAAATTTTCATAATGTTGTCAAAATACGACAGATTGACACACATGGAGATATAGAAAGTAATAAGTAGTTTATTACGGTGAATGATAATAGCACACGTTTGAGAACACAGCCTAATGTGATAAACAGTTAATCAGTAACTCTACAAGACGGGATGTGGCACAAGGCCGGTTTTTAAAGTAGGGATTTCCGAGCGCGTGCGCCCAGACGAAAATTCATCGTAGACCTCGCATAAACTGGGTCGTGTGGCTGTCTACCTCTCCAGATGAGACTCTGCCCGTAGGCATAGCTTCGTCTGAGTACCTCTCCGCCCCAAGGCAGAGCCGTCGACTAAGCAGAGATTTAACGAACTCTAAACGTTAACTGCTTGGTAGTTAGCCTAGGCTCCTGACAAGGCGGGATGTCGCACAAGGCCGGTTATTTACGCGATGGCGTTCCGAGTCCGTAAGCTTGGGCAAACATTTCCTGTAGAAATCGTATACATGGGGTCAGGCAGCTGTCTACCTGCACAGACGAGACTCCGCTCTTTGGTATAGCCTCGTCTGAGTTCCTCTCCGCCAGAAGGAAGAGAGAGTCGACAAGCAGCGTTAATTGTAATCGTTAACTGCTCTCCCTCAGAGAGAGAGAGAGAGAGAGAGAGAGAGAGAGAGAGAGAGAGGGCTGTTTCAATAGTCTTAGACTATTTCATCTTGTGGAGATGTTCAGCTACTCCACAACATTATCTAACAAGCTTGTGCTAAAGGATGGCAGAACAAAGACAGGAAGAGACAATGAGAAAGTTGTGGAAGTCCGTGTGCTAGCAGAGGGGATGAATGGTAACGGCTCATAGACGTTGATGATGATGATGATGATGATGATTTTATTTAAATATTTGAGGATTATTACGATTTACGGCTTTCCACAGGTTAGTTTTTCTAAATAAGGAAAGCGATTGCCTTTGCCTTCTCCACATTCATTTAACGCCATCTAATTGTGTCATCATTTAAACTGAAGGAACATGTTTGTTAGTAAAAGGGACAGCCCAACATGCAAATTACAAATTGGAGATGCCAAAGCCAAACATGTCCAACAATCTAAATATTTGGGAATTTCTTTTAACAGAGCACGGAAGGTGCGACACAGAAATTCGATGAAATATGCCTTCCAAAAGCTAAGTAAAGTATTAAGAAACAGGAAAAATATTTTATAAACAAAGACAAGAGTTTTGGAATGTTGAGTAATATCAGTTCTCCTATTGGGATGTAAATGTTGAATAATCTCTTCGCAGATGAAGAATAGTTGTGAAGCATCAGAAATATGGTTCTACAGAAGGATGCTGGGAATAGCGTGGACCGAACACGTGGGCAACGACGAAGATTTAGAGAAAATGGAAATAAAACGGAAATTTATGTTTAGAATCAGAAAGAGACTGTTGAAATTTTTCTGACACATAATGAAGAAAGAAGGCTTGGAAAATTTGATACCTTAAAGGACACGTCAAAAAGGGACAGAATAAATTAGTGTATAATTTACCTTTGTGTGAACTAATGGTAGAACAGGTTTTTGGAGAGATAACAAAAAGACAACATTTTTTAAAATCTACAACGTATTAAAATGATTCTACAAATCATGATCACCAACGTCCTGAAGAGACACGACACACAGAAGTATAATTTAGAAATCACGCACTTGAGATATCAGGCCTTTTAATTGGTCCAAATTTGATGTCTTACTAGAGAAATTTGTTTCTTATTCTGGCAGTACGAGAGCAATATTAGATACGGAGGAAAAATCGTGACGTCTAATGAGATTTTTTTATGAAGTTTAATTCGAACAACTGATGAGTTAGTTGGCATTCGTTTTGGCAAAATGAAACTTCTCTTATTTCTGTGAAGACCATAAAAATCATCGCGTGACTGGTCAGCTGATTTTAATCATAATTAATGCTTGGCGCCTGGAGGTTATGATGTCTGTCGTCTGTTTGTCCAGGAGAAAGAGATTGTGGCAGAAAAGCAAGTAGCCAAGCGGAAAATCGATTTCATTTTTTTTTTCGCTGTAATATTTTCTCATCGCTGCAACACGAACAACACGATCTCAAACTCGCAGACTTCTCGACACTGATCTAATTCAGTCACCGCTTTAATTGGGACACTTGTTAATAAAGACGCCTTTTAATAGGGACACCTATTGATTTGAGGCCTACTTCGAAATCCTGTAATTGTTCAAACAATTCACATTACTCAGAAACAGAAAGAGAAAGGCCAGAACTCTTGAAAACATAATTAGGAAGGTCGGCTGAGAGAAAATGATACTCACAAACATATTGAATGCAAAAGGTGCAAAGGAAGGCAGCTGACTATCCAAATAAGCGCTACTCAAAATGTGGTACGAATACCGGTGCCGGTACGAGGGGCATCGTCTACCGGTACGCTGAGTGTCTCCAGGAAACAAAGAAATAAATGAATAATTTTATGAATGTTCAAATAATATTTTCTCGGATCGTTATTATATAATTATTTGGCCCACACAAGGTGCCGGTCTCTCGCCTACTGAATCCGGCTGCAAGGCCTCTGATCAGAAGGTTTTGAGGAACGTGGAACCACTTCTTAATTGACAGATCCTGCTTGTCCCGAGGTGATAGAACCTGTTAGGGTCCCATTTATGGTGAAAGAGTGAGTCTCAAAGTGTGGTAAAATAACATGAAAATTTTAAAATACATTTAAAAAAAAAAATTACATAGAGAGATAATTTAACACTTTCACTGTTACTCATTTGTCCAGTGCTGCCCCCATCCGGTCAGCCATTTTTTAAAGAAAATGCCAAATTTCAACCTACATATTTTATTACACAGAAAACTGGCACCAGTGTGTTTTACAGCATTCCATTTTCATGGATATACCTGGGAATGACTTACCACATCAGTAATCGGTATACATATGATATCTTTTGAAGCATTGTCCTTTGTGATTTTACGATAGATTGCGCAACGGGACACTCATACCAGCGGTATGTAAAAAACGTAGGTTTCCGTACTTAGCCAGCTGGAGTAAGATAAGAAAAACAAAGATCTCCATAGTTATCAGCGGAAATGTTAAAAAAAATCACAACACTCACAAAATAAAATTCTGGCATGAAATGACCTATTATGAATTGATATGCCGTTGAAACAAAAAAAAAAAAAAAAGAAAAAAAAAGAAAAAGAAGTTGTATCGGGATAAAGTGTCATTGCCGACACTGGAGTTTGAACACAGATCACCAGTGAGCAAACACAGATGATTCCATTTCTAATAAATAGACCACGTGATCGCAAAGGTATTATATAGGAATAAAGTATCGCTGCCGACACTTGAGTTTGAACATAGATCACCAGTGAGCAAACACAGGCGATCCCATTATTGATTTAAGGAGACCACGTGACCATAGAAGAAACGCATATATGTAGGAAGTAGATGAAAACTAATGATCGCCATTTCTAGTCTATCCTCTATTACTATTCAGATCAGCATTTCTAGTTTATCCTCTATTACTATTCGGATCGCTATTCTCTATTCACGATACTATTTCTCTTTTCGGATCACTACACGGGTTAGTATTTGAGCGAGTATTATCGAGCAAGTACTATTAGTGCGAGTGATATTCAAAGGCCTGTGACACCAGTATTGTTCAACGGCGTTACTATGGTTGTATCCGCGATTGCAAAGTCTCTACTACAACGAGCATTACGAAATTGACAACGAATATTAGTTGGCATCACAAAAGTGGCAACGAGTTTTCGCTGACGTCACAAAAAAGGCATATATGGGAATTAGCGTGGCGTCTAAGAGACAACGATTCTCTATACTATCATCTGTACTATTTCTCTATACTGATCACTCTACGGGTTACTGTTAGGCGGTTACTATTCGAATAAGTATTACTAGTTCGAGTATTATTTGATTGAGTTACTACTAGTATCTGCGATTCCAAAGTCTCGACTACAACGAGAGTTACGAACGTGATAACGAGTACTCGTTGACATCCCAAAAGTGAGAACGTGTAAGCGTCTGACATCACCCCACCCACAAAAAATGTCATACTTGGAAAAATTTTTACGTCAGTGACTAGCCTTAGAATAAAAAAATATATCATGTCTTCATGATTATTATAAATAGTCTCAAAATTACTCTCAAATAGAAGATATCTAAAAAAAAAAAAAAAGCTAGGAGGGGCACAGCTCCCCCTCGAACCCTAACCTACATTGGAAAGCTTCGATTCCTGGTCCCACGCACGTTATATATATATATATATATATATATATATATATATATATATAATGCCGTTGCGCCATAATAAGATAGACTGAGAAGCACTGACCTACATGACTAATTAATGTCAAGGAATGGGTGGTAATGACGGCAAAATGACAATCGTTGCTGAGACGTGCAACGGGTACGAGGTTGTGGAGAGCCATGATCACTAACGTCCTGAAGAGACACTGCACATAGAATAATAATAAAAAGATATCATCTCACTGCTGGTCTAGTAGGCGACTGGAAGAATAGTTGTCTAAACTTCAAACACTTCTAAAATCAAGCCAGTAACTTTTCATCTACTGCGCTGACCCTGAACTCAAAACACTTACGATGAATACCTGATAACCCAAAGAGGGTCCTTACTTTTAAATGTCTATTTTCCAATTAAAAATCACACCAGACCACAAGTGGAACTCATGTATACAATCCATCGCCAAAGAATGAGCAAAAATGTTCGGCTCATTAAACTACCCCAGAACATACCTGAGTCTTCCTGGCTAGCTCTATCTTTGCCTGAGTCAGATAAGACCAAAAACTAGTAATGCTGTCATATCCGGGATGGAGCTGCTCAAGCCCCTATTTTCAGCTCTGACAAATACGGCTTACGCCCCTTTCTATTTTTGTGTCTTTACTGAAATAATTTTCTCTGCGCATGCAGGCAAATTCCTCCACGTTTGAGTTCTGGATAATTCTAATATCCGTATCAAATCAGAGGTTTCAAAACTTCTTTTCTCTGGGTCGCATCTTCAGGATTAAAATTTTCTCGCACCTCACCAAATTTTATGTGATAAAAACTACATTTCAAAATAAATAAAAAAACAGAGTGAGGATTAAAGGGGAGATAACTGCAGATTCAAAGTCAGAACAAATTTGACTTACTATATTCTTAATACTTGATATAATGTAAAAATATCACAATGAAAAATCGGTCAGTAAATATTTATAACTATTTTATACTGGGAATCATGCATGCAAGTACAAGTAATCCATATTTTAAATTTTGAAAATATATTTATTTTTGCCATATGAATGAAAATCAATGTTTCTAAATCATTGATTTTCATTCAGTCATTACGCCTCACCTGCTATCCTCTTCCATCGCACGACTGGGTCACGCCGCTCAGTTTGCGAGTCACTGAAATAAATCGAGCTTAACTAGCAGCTCAAACAGTTCTTATTCACATAATTGGTCAAACGCTTTTGTAAAATCTATAAAACATAGGTATACATCCTTTTGCATTTGTATTGCTCTTTCTGATATTATTCTGAACATAAATATTGCATTTCTTGTTCCAGTGTCTTTTCCGAGACTACGCTGTTCTTGTTCTATTTCTGAACTACGCGTTCTACTCAACAGAATAGGTTTTGTTATGAGGATAATAATGCCGACTGTCTGTTTTCAACAAGCCTCGTAGCCGGTAATTTGAAAATGGTTCTGCTTAAATCTTCCGGTATATCACCACTGTCGTATATGTCATTTATTACGTCTGTAATCTTGACAATGCCTAAATCCTCTAGGGATGCCAGCATCTTAATTACAATTGAATCTGCTACTGATTCTTTGTTGCTATTCAATTTGGTCAGTGTTGATTTCACTTTGGACTTTATCTGTCCCTCCATATTTTTATATTGCAGATTTTCATATTTCCCTTTTTATTCGTTCCATTTTTGAAGTATGAAGTTGAAGATTTTTTTAATGTAGAAATTTATGTTCGGTAGGATAGACCAAAACGTCTTAATGATACCTAAGACAATAATAGCCCGAACGTTCCATATTCTATCTGTTTCAGCTCAGAAGCCGTTGTATTATTCTTATTATTATCTTATATGTTTGGTTTCTGGTGTATACTCATTTCTTTCCGGATCCTAAAGTTAGAAATGGCGCCATGACATTTTCCACTGAGCAGATATGAAAAAAAAACAAAAAAAAAACAAACATATTTTACATAGAGAAAGACCTTTATAAGTCGTGATCTGTACTTGTGGGTAGCATTTTTTGTATTTCTTAATCCATCTACACAGGATTTTTTGTATTTTCTTATACCATCTACCAGAGATTCCTTCAATGAGTCGTTTTCATTCACTCCGAGGGCTCCAACTTGTTGTGGAGTGATTTCACAGTTGAGGCTTGTATTTGTACTAAGTCGGTCCTAAAATAGGTTCGACGTACAAAACGTTAGGAACTTGATATAGTAGGTATAACGCAGAGTAATCTAGTTGTGGTCGCTGATACTTTAGTATTCGACTAACTGTCGTCCAACATCGACTGACTGACCAACTCACTGAGCGACCGCCCTCGTTACTCTTACTACTCCTACTTATTATAGGTGGGAGAGTCTATTAACTATAGAATAGGTGTGTTCCACTATAACACAACTACAAGTGGAATTGTTAATATCCTCATGAACCACATTTTTGAGATTTCGATTTCAAGGTACTTGTATTTTGATAGTTTTTTGAAACTTTTCAAAGACACATCGCAGTCTACAGGGAGTACCAGGTCAATAAATAAGCATATTTTGTCTTTGCGATCTGTAATCACGATGCCAGGGCGATTAGCTTTGGTTGTTCTGTCTGTATGTATTGTAATTATTATTATTATTATTATTATTATTATTTTCCCAAACAAGAGTAGAACAATAGTTATTTATTATAAAGATGTTACATACGAACAAACAAATACTCACGGCAAAGATGCATTTTTGTTTCTTTGTTCCTGAACTGTCGAGATGCATTCGCATCGAAACAAAAATGCATCTTTGTCGTGAGTACTTGTTTTTCCTTATGTTACATATTTATGTATATATAAGGTTAAGGTACGTCAGGCTATATAACGGTTCCGTATAGCATACAGGTTCGATTCCTGTCGGAGGTCGAATATTTTGCATGAAAATTTATCGGACATTCAGGCCGGTAAATGTTATTAATACTGTTTATTATAAGCAGAGCATTTACTTAAATATTTGTATCTATAAAAAGAACGTATAATCATAAAAAAAATGTCTTGAATTAATTGTCGGACTTTGTCCATTTCATAATGTGTGGCGTCATTTGTTTACATTTGGATACGCCATGAGCAGATATGAATGTACGTGAAAGATTCATGGAAGATTGCAGTTTAAAAACAGTAAAATCGACCTTGATAACCGAACGATCCTCTGTGGCTAGATCGGTTAAGGCACGTCAGGCTATATGAGGGTTCCGTATAGGATACAGGTTCGATTCCTGTCGGAGGAAGAATATTTCTCGGACATTCAGGCCGGTAAATGTTGTCAATACTGTTTATTATAAACAGAGCATTTACTTAAATATTTGTATCTATAAAAAGGATTTGTATCTATAAAAAGAATGTATAAACATAAAAATGTCTTAAAATAAGGAGGACGGATATTTTCTATGAAAATTTCTCGGACATTCAGGCCGGTAAATGTTGTCAATACTGTTTATTATAAACAGAGCATTTACTTAAATATTTGTATTTATAAAAAGGATGTGCAAACATAAAAATGTCTTAAAATAATTGTCGAACTTTGTCCATTTCATAATGTATGACGTCATTTGTTTACATTTGGATACGTTTTGAGCAGATATGAAGGTACGTGAGAGAATCATGGAAGATTGTAGTTTAAAAACAGTAAAATAAATAATACTCAGAATTCTGAGTTTCACAAGCATCGCTGCTGCTTTTTAAGAATCTTCTTCTTCATTATATACCGTGCCCACCTGAGGACGTAGGCGATCATGGACCTCCACATTTTCCTGTCCTTAGTTATGTTTGTCTTTTTGTTATTTCTCCCAAACGCTTTTCTGCCATCCATTTACTGAAGCTCATTAAATATGGTAATTTTCTAAGCATCGTTTACATGTGGCACACGGCCGAAATCATGGAGCACCCAGTGAGGATCCATCTTGTTACTCAGCTGCAATTCATCTAGCGAGACAAGCTTGCTAACATTTACACCACGTCGAATTGCCCAAAACTCATTAAGTATGTTATGCTTTGTTTTCCTCTGTCCCTGTGAGCGTTAGATTTTCCCAGCCCTCTTTCCTTATTAAGTGTCCCAGAAATTTCGACTATCTCTTCCTGATGTTAAGTATAAATTTCCTTTTTGTTTTCATTCTCTCCACGTGTTCGGTCTATGTTATCCTCAGCATCCTTCTGCAGAACCACATTTCCTATGCTTTAAGTGTCTTTTATATTTTAGAGGATAATCGTAGTATCACATTTTAAACAGCCATTTCTAGATTTTTTTTTATCACGAAGGGTACCTACAAAAATGGGACATCTAAAAATTATTATTATTATTATTATTTTCTTATTTCCTTCCGGATCCCAACCAGAGACCTAAGGTCAGAAATGTCCTCATTTTCCACTAAGCATTTTTTGTAAAATAGAAACGGAAGCGAATAAACTGAATCCCGTACTCGTGTTTTATATTACTTGTTTTTCTATTGTCCTCATTACTTTTTGGCATGGGGTGAAGACTTTTGCATCCCCCTGTGTATCTTTTTAAACACGACAAAAAACAAAACAAAAAAAAAACAGGTAATCCCGCTACACCTTATTAGGTACGAAATGTGAATAACAGTTCATTGCACAATCCACATTCAAGCAATTGAGAAAATATTTAAAAATAACCTCCAAAAAAACCCTTACATTGAATATATTTCCTAGAGTACATTCTGTTTTAATTTCACCTCCTGTAAACTCTTATATTTTAGTTCCATTGTTACCTTGCTTAGGTGGCAAAGCGATAAAAAAATAATTAAGAAAACCGCTAATAACCAAGAACGAATTCTGAAAAGTTCTCGACTTGATCCGACCCGACCCGGCTCGACCCGACTCGACCCGACTCGACCCGACCCATTTCCTAACTTTTATCTAATGACAAAATAGCAGTTTGGGTTTTAATCTCTTTTTATTCAGGCTGAGAATTTATCAGTCTACTTTCCCACTGGTGTGAAATTCTAAGACCTACATTAAGGGGAGGAATAAATTTAACACGAAAAGTTATTAAAAATATTTCATTGATCTTCTTTTTGCTAAAATCACGAAACCATTTTTTGAATATTTCCTTTCCTTAATATCGTATCTCTTCCCACTCGACCCCACTTTAAGCTTAATGGAACTGGGAATAGTGAAGATTAGCCATAAATTTTTGGCACTATAAATCTTTTCTTAAATGATTTTTTGCATTTTTTAAATCTTTGCTTGTGTTTTTTTTTATTCCCCATTCGCTCGTAATTCTTATTTTTTTACGAATTGTATTATTTGTATCTTTACGTCTCCAGCATAATCAAGTTATTCCAATCGCAGTGTATCAATTTTTCCAACGAAATTGAACTTCGATCTTTCTGAGCCGTAAAACTGGAGTCAGACAAGCGAATGACGAATGAATATATGAAACAGATAAAAAAAAATTATGAAAAAGAAACATATATAATCACATGTTGTAAAATCTCGTCACGTTAGCGAGAATCTCGTGTCCAGCCAACCGTGAGCAATATAAGATTTTTTCATTCTTAAATAATAGGCTGTATTAATAATCATTTTTATTTTCGTTTTGTTTTTAATATTTTCCCCCTGTCATTAAAAAAATATATAAAACTTGGTTAATACTTCTTAACGATTATTTTCTTTACTCCTTGAAGACATGAGAAATCGTTCGAATACATAAAATTCATTTTTTTTTTCGAGACGTGTCCCTCATATAATTTGTTTCGATTTCTATTCGCTTTCAGGATGTTTAGATCAAAGTTTATTCCCCATAAAATCGATTTCTAATGATTACTGCTCTTCAACTAACTAACGCAAAAGAGAGTAAGAAAAATAACAAAGAAAGACGCTAATTTACCCGTCAAAAATTGTCGCCTGCACGGTTATATGATTGCTACAAAAGACCTTTTCTGGTGACCATACAGTGGCTACATTTATTCTAAGATATTTTATAGATGATATGACTTAATGAGTGGATGGGGATAAGTGACATAATTGGTGCATGGATAATTTTGTAAAGAAATGAGATGTTTTTTGAAGCTGGTTGTAAATTTACCCAGCTAAAATGGCCGGACGGACAAATTGGGTCCTATAGCCTTTTATCGCAACCAGTCTATGAAAAGGAAAATTCAAACCACCTGCTGCCTTGTATGTCCTGCTTTCTTTGGCATGGGCTACAAGAAGGTAGCTGAACATCTCCGGTGCAAAATGAACCGGCAAGTCATTGCACTGTTCTGTCTGGAATGTCACTTTGAACCACAATTGTGAGATGGAGGGGGGGAGTCGTGACAACAGAAGCGGCTCAAAATGCGCTAACTGAATAAGAGGAATGAAAGGAATGTAAATTTACAGTTCAAATTTTACCATATTGTCATTCCATTTGCAACTATTATTCCCATATATATTTATTATATTTTAACTATCATATTTTGTGTATCGCAGAGAGAGAGAGAGAGAGAGAGAGGGGGGGAGAGCGAAAGAAAGAGAAGACAGAGAAAAAGATAGATAAAATAGTGATAGATCTGAATTTAAATGCTATTTTTATATTCCATAATTACCAAATGAATGATTCATCTTGTATATGTTGTGTGTACTTCCTGTCGTCAAGAGAGTTTTTTTTTCCCTGTTCTTATATAGTCCGATGATAGGCTTCAAATGAAAGCCTAAGTATAATATCTTTTTTGCTGTGTTCCCCTTGGTTGAGAAATGGCATGTGGTGTAACTACTACGATATTCGCGTAAAGGCGACGCCATATCTGATTTTACTTGCCTATTTTTAGACCTGACGAAGTTGTAATTTTGGAGGGAATTTTAAAACGTAGTTTTAATTCATTTTTCTGTAGTTTCAAACTCTCAGTACTTAAAATAAATGTACATGATCTGATGACAGAATATCGGTTCTGGTACTATGAAAAGAAAACTATGACACATATAAATTCGATATTTAATTTCCTTCGAAGTAATCACCTTCTGAAGACACACACTTTAAACAGCGTCGTTTCCATTGACAGAAATATTCCTAAAACTCTTTTTTTTTTTTTTTTAATGTCGAGCAGTTGTCTCACAGCATTTTCTTGGATTTCCTCACCAAAATCTTGTTCTTATCAAGTGAGATTTCATTTTTTGGAAATAGGAGACGTCGCAAGGAGCGAGTTCTGACAACTATAGGGTTTGTCGGACTGGAGAATGTTGTACTTGGCTGAAAACTACTGCAGAAGACATGGTGACTAATGGTAACTCTGTTGTATCATTAAACATTTTTATATACCTATACACATATATATTTCCATATTATAGATCGTACTCGATTAACTTATGACGTGTGCATATATAATTTCACCTTTGAAAGTATAAGGCGTGGTTCTAAATGCATTAGTTATATAGTCTCAATCCATAATTATTGTAAGATTGTGAGAGCTAAGTATATTCCATTACTTTAATAATATATTCTAACGACGGATTTTTATCCCTAAAAAGAGTTACCCCCCTTTATACACAGCGTTTAAAATAATTTTTATAATTTTAACGAATCTAACAATATGAATTATAAATAATTAACAATAATATTATAGGCAACAATAATAAAATAAACACGTGTTTACATGCAATTTTAAGTCGACATGCCGAAAACGTGAATTTCACTATGCTTTAACGGTCACCTTAAAATTGCGTATTCGCATGAAACTCCGACTCGTCCTATCGACATTGGATATTGTGTATATTCACTAATATATACTTAATAGCGTTGAGCACTGTTTTTATAACACCTGAATATATATATATATATATATATATATATATATATGTGAAAGTACATATGCATATACGTATGTCTTTTTTAGCATATCCATACCTATACGCACCCGAAAAAAAATTCTGTCGAGTAGTTTAGACGGAAATCGGGAATTTGTAAACAGTGACAGCTACTGCTGATAATGCAAAAGCTCTTTTATGAATCGAACAAGCTGGGTCACTGGAGTGTTTATTCAAAAATAAATACGTAAAAATTCACCTTCCTCTCTACCTGGAGCTTATGGATTAGGGGAAAAATCTCCGACTGGTGCCAAATCAGTCGGGTTTTGATCCTGGCTTGAGGCAATCGGATGTCTATTCATTCAGATTTAGCTGTGATTCCCTGAAACTATCTGTGGATGACAATATCTGTCTATCTGTCTATATATATATATATATATATATATATATATATATATATATATATATATATATATATATATAAATTTAAAAAAAAACAGACCACTTTAAGGCTGCGTTTGTAATAATTTATTTCACCAGAGAATTTTATTTTCTCTGGATCTTCAGACTTCACTTTCAAAAGGTGAAACGAAAAATGAATTTAAAATTTACATTTTTGACGGGGTGTATTAAAATTATATAAGTTGACATAGAAGGTGGTGAGGAATGGTGTGAGAGACATGGTCGAGTTCAGAGTTTATATATATATATATATATATATATATATATATATATGTGTGTGTGTGTTTGTGTGTATCTCTGTGAGTGTTTGTGTGTACGGTGCTTAATTCACTCGATAAATAGATACAATTCTTTTAGATTATCGTATGCATTGGCAGTGAAAACGATCGACAAATTTAAATGGATAAGTACCCAGACAAACAAAGAAGACGGAAGACGCTTTGAAAGGAATTATTGTGCCAATATTGAAAAGGTAGAGATAGCGTTCTAATTTGTGGCCATTGTCCTGTGTCTATTCGGTTCCTTCCATAGACGGGGAAAGAAAATCATTTTTAAAAGAAAATGTTAAGAATTGAAGAAGAAAAATATTATGAAGAAAGTGAAGTCGCCATACAAATCAATCAATTTTGTACAAAAAAAAAAAAAAAATGAATTTTATTAAAAAAAAAAAAAATGGAAGTTTTTTTTCTGTCTACGCTAGCTAAAAGTTGGGTTATCTTAAAACTGAGTGGAAACTAATTTAAAAAATAACTGATCATTTTTTCTAAAGCCTTTATCCCTGATTTAAACAAAAAATGAAAAACACAAATATTTCTTTAGAGAGCTGTATTTCCTTTCATTAAAACAACCGACAAATATTGAACGTCGAATAAATATAAGGAAGACAACTAAACGAAAACAGGAATCTGGGGAATTTGATAAAAATCAATAAAAATGTATCTTGGAATAAAACTTATAGATTTTCTTCATACAATACAGATATAACTTAATAACTAAAGAATATTTATTTAACTGGAACACTAAAAAAGAATAAAAAAAAGGTTTTTTTATAAAATAATGTAAAGGCCCAAGAGTCACTCGAAGGGTTACAGAGTAAAAAGCGCAGTTTATGGAGTTTTGTGAGGGAAAAAATAACGTTTAACGCTAATCTTGAACAAGTTAAGATTGTAATTATAGGTGAATGATCTCCTTGGGCGTCGATTCCACAAAATGGCGGTTCGTGGAACGAAGCTGTTTAAGCGCAACTTACATCGAAAACTTACTGAAAATTTGAGTTTAATACTCTATACAAAATATTTCTCCTTTTTTTCTTTAATGTTCACCCACTACAAGGGCTGGTGTCTACTCGAGGTAGAGGGTTAGAGACAAGTGTCATATTTTACGCGTATAGGTCGGGAAGATAACGGTTAACCCTAGACTGGAACAAGGTAAGATTGTATTAATCGGGAAATCATCCTCATAGGAGTCGATTCCACAGAGCTGTGGATGGCGGGAAGAAGCTGCTAGTGTGCATCTCACTCCTCACCATTGAAATACGGAGGGAATCCGGCTACGTCGCTACAAGGTGCGCTACATGTCGAGTCTTAGCTCTGAAGAGCTGAACACTTCCCTTGGGAATAACGATAGATCAACGAGAAACTTACGACGTTTGGTCTGAAGGAAAGAAGTTGCAGGGTGGAAAATAGTTCATCACCCACAAAGACGCGGCGACGCTTTTGAACTCTATCAAGATAGGAAAGTGAAAATTATCTTTTATTAGTATGGCATAAGGCCATATCAGTAGAGCACCCTATAATTTTTAAAGGATATTTTTAAAATCTGACATTATTTCTAATTCATGTGTCCGGCTGAGTTGAGGAAGAGACCAACAAAACTCTTTGTAATACAAACGATGAGCTGAAGTTAAGGATTATGGCAGCATTCACCAACTTAAATTAGCAGACCGCCCAGAAGAGTTGCAGGAGGTTGTGTCTGGAGGCCGTGGTTGAAGCCAATGGCGATTTTATTGGATACATCTACTCAATAGAATTTCAAGATATTTTGATGTAATTTTGGTAAATATATCTGTTAAAATCAGATGTCAGTATTATTTTCATTTTGGGGTAATTTAGATGACAATTTATCCATCGCATCCTGTGGTAATAACAAAGCAACCAACAAAGAGCAAAATCATTATATTTGTAAGGATTTCCATGACGAGCCATATAAGCATAATGTGTCTTTTTCCTTTATTAATTTCACCATAATAGGTTAAATCATTTTTCGTATTTCAAGATTTAATTAAAAGTTTTAAAAAAATATATACGAAAAGCGTTTATTCATCAAAATATATCCCATTATATTCTATTATCTTTTGCTATCGTTTTCCTAGAAGCTCACTTCCACCCTTAGACTACTTTGATTGTTTGAAGGCAAAAAAAAAAAAAATCATCCACATTATTGAACATCCGCCCGTGCATAAAATGAGCTCAGAAAACGTCCTGATCTGATGGCTCAAAGTCTGGACGGTCGGAGCTCGAGGCAGCACTTCTAGTCTCTCAACACACACATATTTGCGCTTGGTCACATTGGGAGAGCGTATCTTTTAAAGAATCGTCTAATCGCTGTATAAAGATTAGCGATCAAAGCATAATCATATGGGATAAACTCAGCGTGAAACAACACTCAACATGGACTTTTGCTCAAACCGCCTTTGGTTGACAACAGATTCTGAAGCCTGGTCGGAAGGACATCACTGATTACTCTTACTAAGATTTCAAAAATCGATACATTTCTCAGCCCCCATCCATTTTCAATTCGGCGATAAAAACGAGCCACTTTAGTATTTGCGAGCAATTCTTTGGAAATAATCTCACATTGTTGAGCCTGGTCATTGGTCAGTTCTTGAGGAACTTCTCGACAGCGTCTGTTCATAAGTCCCAGCTTATGCAGATCTTGATTGATGGTGCTTTGTGAATCACCAAGTTCTTGTGCTTACGTTTGGCAATTGTTCAGCCATTTCTATCAAGGCACCGCCTTCTACAACAGATCTCCCTGACCTCTGCTCGTGGTTGGCATCACATTCTTTGAAACGTCTAAACCCAGTTTTGTGCCGCACATTCGTCGACAGCTCCTGGGCGTTCCACATCATTAATTACTTTTGCTGCTGCTACTCAGGACTTTTTTTTTTACACAGGGAGCAAAATAATGATTCTAATTGCAATTTTTCACCACTGTTTACCAAAGCGGTAAAATAAAGAATAAATAATTATTGTTTATATGCTATTGTTGTGAAGGAGAATATTTCCCTACAAGTTTGGACTCGGTCATCGGACGAAAGACATAAAAATACTCCCACATCAAGAGGAGTATCAGGAGGAGCAGTAGCAACAATAGCCTTTGCTAAAAACAGTCATTAAGGTTAAACATTCTCTTCCCTAGTTTTTATCCTACATTATGTTAACCTGTACCAAAAGGTAATTAACTTGTTACACCAATTCCGGTTTTCTATTGTTGTTTTTTATAACTCAGTTACACTATTAATTCATTCAAAAATGGAAGAAAACGAATGGCATTAGAAATTATATTTATCAAAAATGTATAATTACATTTAAATTAATATTCTTTTCTGTTGTAGAGTTTGTGAAGAAAAACTTTTAAAATTTGTTTAAGTTGGCATTCCATTAGTTGGTGTAATACTTGGATATCTTTTTATTAATTGTTGTGAAGGAGAATATTTCCCTACAAGTTTGGACTCGGCTGCCGGAGGAAAGACATAAAAATACTCCTACATCAAGAGGAGTAGCAGCAGGAGCAGTAGCCTTTTCTGTACACAATTATTCGCGGCTAAACATTCTCTTCCCTAGTTTCTTTTCTACATTATGTTTCTCTGTATGAAAAAGTTTGTTTTGTTTTACGGCACATCAACCTCAATTGGTCATTTAATACCGACTACATTTTTTTCTTTTGTTTTTTTGGTAATATTTTTGTTTTGTCAAAAACCTATTTCTGTTAATATTTTTTTCCTCAAAAATATATAGCTGGTAATATTATTTTTTCAAAAACGTATAGCTGGCAATATTATTTAAAAAAAAAAACGTATAACTGGTAATACTATTTTTCCAAAACGTATAGCTGGTAATATTTTCCCAAAAATATATAGCTGGTAATATTATTTTCCCAAAAATATATAGCTGGTAATATTATTTTCCCAAAAATATATAGCTGGTAATATTATTTTCCCAAAAATATATAGCTGGTAATATTATTTTTCAAAAACGTATAGCCGGCAACACTATTCTTTCAAAAATAAAGTATAGCTGGTAATATTTTTTAAAAATCTTACAGCTGGCAACATTATTTTTTAAAAAAACGTATTAACTTTCTGTTGGACGTAGTTTATCGTCATACCCAGGACGCGAATGTAGTTTATCTTCATACCCAGGATACAGATATAGATTATCATCATACCCAGGACGCGGATGTAGTCTATCGTCATACCCAGGACGTGGGTGTAGATTATCGTCATACCCAGGACGCGGATGTAGTTTATCGTCATACCCAGGATACAGATGTAGATTATCGTCATACCCAGGATGCGGACGTAGTTTATCGTCATACCTAGGACGCTGATATAGTCTGGGTGTTAACTATTTACCGATAGCTGGGACCATTGGTATTCCCAAGCGGTTATCTATCTAGTTATTGATCAGGCTCGACGTTGCTTAACTGCAGTAGTTGTATGGGAACTGATATTTCAACGTGATATGGCCCTAAGCTCCTGAGACAAAGAGGAAGCATAAAGAGCCAAACATTGCTTAGAGGTAAAAAGAATAGAAAGTAGGGGAGAGCCGTCATCGTTAATGTTCTGAAGGGACAAAGCAGAGAACGACGATGAATAGATCTTAACCAGTATTCTGCGAGTGGAAAAAAACACATAAGAAATTTTATTTTAGAACAAGATAAAATAAAACAAAACTTGAAATTGAAGTAATGTTATGGTCCGGTTCCTTGTACCACGGTTATATTCCAAGGTAGAACCAATAAAGTCTCGATCAGTATCACTATTCCAATGTCTTGCAGTAATTGTCTGAACGCGACTTTGTTTCGGACTGCCTCTGACTCGACTCTTGACTCGACTTGAACTACTGACTCACGATATTGAGTCACCCCCCCACACACACACGAGGGTGTCATGTGGCACAAGGCCTTTTTAACGTGGGCATTCCCAAGCCATTAGGCTCGGCCAAAAAATAGCCCATAAACGGGTTCAGGGCCGGTTTTACCTCCCCGAAGAAGACTCCGCACTTCGGTGTAGCCTCTTTCGGGTTCCTCCCGCCCGTAGGAAGAGAGTTCAAACCGAGCAGTCTGTTCAAAAGTGAACGACTGACTCACGATATTGAGTCACACCCCCCACGAGGGTGTCATGTGGCACAAGGCATTTTTAACGTGGGCATTCCCGAGCCATTAGGCTCGGCCAAAAAATAGCCCATTTGAACCCGTATAAACGGGTTCAGGGCCGGTTTTACCTCCCCGAAGGTGACTCCACCCTTCGGCGTTGCCTCCTTCGGGTTCCTCCCGCCCGTAGGAAGAGAGTTCAAACCGAGCAGTCTGTTCAAAAGTGAACGACTGACTCACGATATTGAGTCACCCCCCACGAGGGTGTCATGTGGCACAAGGTCTTTTTAACGTGGGCATTCCCGAGCCATTAGGCTCGGCAAAAAAATAACCCATTTGAACCCGTATAAACGGGTTCAGGGCTGGTTTTACCTCCCGAAGGTGACTCCACCCTTCGGCGTAGCCTCTTCAGGTTCCTCCCGCCCGTAGGAAGAGAGTTCAAACCGAGCAGTCTGTTCAAAAGTAAACGGCTGACTCACGATATTGAGTCACCCCCCCCACTAGGGTGTCATGTGGCACAAGGCCTTTTTAACGTGGGCATTCCCGAGCCATTATGCTCGGCCAAAAAATAGCCCATTTGAACCCGTATAAACGGGTTCAGGGCCGGTTTTACCTCCCCGAAGGTGACTCCACCCTTCGGCGTAGCCTCCTTCGGGTTCCTCCCGCCCGTAGGAAGAGAGTTCAAACCGAGCAGACTGTTCAAAAGTGAACGACTGACTCACGATATTGAGTCACCCCCCCCACGAGGGTGTCATATGGCACAAGGTCTTTTTAACGTGGGCATTCCCGAGCCATTAGGCTCGGCCAAAAAATAACCCATTTGAACCCGTACAAACGGGTTCAGGGGCTGATTTACCTCCCCGAAGGTGACTCCACCCTTCGGCGTAGCCTCCCTCGGGTTCCTCCCGCCCGTAGGAAGAGAGTTCAAACCGAGCAGTCTGTTCAAAAGTGAACGGCTGACTCACGATATTGAGTCTCCCCCCCCACTGGGGCAACATGTGACACAAGGTCGGTTTTTATTGTGGGATTCCCGAGCCCGTGGGTGGGCCAAAAATAGCCAGTTTGAACCCGCATCAGCGGGTTCAGGGCCAGTTTACCTCCCGAAGGAGACTCCGCCCTTCGGCGTAGCCTCCTTCGGGTTTCCTCCGTCCGGAGACAGAGAGTTGAACCGATCAGTCTGTTCAAAAAGTGAACGACTGACTCACGATATTGAGTCTCCCCCACTAGGGTGTCATGTGGCACAAGGCCTTTTTAACGTGGGAATTCCCGAGCCATTAGGCTCGCAAAAAAAAATAACCCATTTGAACCCGTATAAACGGGTTCTGGGCCGAGTTTACCTCCCCGAAGGAGACTCCGCCCATCGGCGTAGCCTCCTTCGGATTCCTCTCCGTCCGGAGACAGAGAGTTAAACCGAGCAGTCTGTTCAAAATGAACGACTGACTCACAATATTCAGTCACCCCCCCACGAGGGTGTCATGGCACAAGGCCTTTTTAACGTGGGCATTCCCGAGCCATTAGGCTCGGCAAAAAAAAATAACCCATTTGAACCCGTATAAACGGGTTCTGGGCCGAATTTACCTCCCGAAGGAGACTCCGCCCATCGGCGTAGCCTCCTTCGGGTTTCCTCCGTCCGGAGACAGAGAGTTAAACCGAGCAGTCTGTTCAAAAATGAACGACTGACTCACAATATTCAGTCTCCCCCCACGGGGTGTCATGGCACAAGGCCTTTTTAACGTGGGCATTCCCGAGCCATTAGGCTCGGCCAAAAAATAACCCATTTGAACCCGCATCAACGGGTTCAGGGCCGGTTTACCTCCCCGAAGGAGACTCCGCCCATCGGCGGAGCCTCCTTCGGGTTCCTCCATCCGGAGACAGAGAGTTAAACCGAGCAGTCTGTTCAAAAATGAACGGCTGACTCACGATATTGAGTCTCCCCCACTGGGGAACCATGTGACACAAGGTCGGTTTTTATTGTGGGATTCCCGAGCCCGTGGGCTCGGCCCAAAATATGCCCGTTTGAACCCGTATAAACGGGTTCGGGGGTTGATTTACCTCCCGAAGGAGACTTCGCCCTTGTGCGTAGCCTCCTTCAGGTTCCCTTCCGTCCGGAGACAGAGAGTTAAACCGAGCAGTCTGTTCAAAATGAACGGCTGACTCACGATATTGAGTCTCCCCCACTGGGGAACCATGTGACACAAGGTCGGTTTTTATTGTGGGATTCCTGAGCCCGTGGGCTCGGCCCAAAAATATGCCCGTTTGAACCCGCATCAACGGGTTCGGGGCCGGTTTTACCTCCCGAAGGAGACTCCGCCCTTCGGCGTAGCCTCCTTCGGGTTTCTCTCCGTCCGGAGACAGAGAGTTAAACCGAGCAGTCTGTTCAAAATGAACGGCTGACTCACGATATTGAGTCTCCCCCCACTGGGGGAACCATGTGACACAAGGTCGGTTTTTATTGGGATTCCTGAGCCCGTAGGCTCGGCCCAAAAAATATGCCCATTTGAACCCGTATAAACGGGTTCGGGGCCGATTTACCTCCCGAAGGAGACTCCGCCCTTCGGCGTAGCCTCCTTCGGGTTCCTCTCCATCCGGAGACAGAGAGTTAAACCGAGCAGTCTGTTCAAAAATGAACGGCTGACTCACGATATTGAGTCTCCCCCACTGGGGCAACATGTGACACAAGGTCGGTTTTTTATTGGGATTCCCGGAGCCCGTGGGCTCGGCCCAAAATATGCCCGTTTGAACCCGCATCAACGGGTTCAGGGCCGAGTTTACCTCCCGAAGGAGACTCCGCCCATCGGCGTAGCCTCCTTCGGGTTCCTCCATCCGGAGACAGAGTTAAACCGAGCAGTCTGTTCAAAAATGAACGGCTGACTCACGATATTGAGTCTCCCCCACTGGGGAACCATGTGACACAAGGTCGGTTTTTATTGTGGGATTCCCGAGCCCGTGGGCTCGGCCCAAAAATATGCCCGTTTGAACCCGCATCAACGGGTTCAGGGCCGAGTTTTACCTCCCGAAGGAGACTCCGCCCATCGGCGTAGCCTCCTTCAGGTTCCTCCATCCGGAGACAGAGAGTTAAACCGAGCAGTCTGTTCAAAATGAACGGCTGACTCACGATATTGAGTCTCCCCACTGGGGAACCATGTGACACAAGGTCGGTTTTTTTTGTGGGATTCCCAGGCCCGTGGGCTCGGCCCAAAATATGCCCGTTTGAACCCGTATAAACGGGTTCGGGGCCAGTTTACCTCCCCGAAGGAGACTTCGCCCTTCGGCGTAGCCTCCTTCGGGTTCCTCTCCGTCCGGAGACAGAGTTAAACCGAGCAGTCTGTTCAAAAATGAACGGCTGACTCACGATATTGAGTCTCCCCCACTGGGGGAACCATGTGACACAAGGTCGGTTTTTATTGTGGGATTCCCGAGCCCGTGGGCTCGGCTTAAAAATATGCCCGTTTGAACCCGCATCAACGGGTTCAGGGCCGAGTTTACCTCCCCGAAGGTGACTCCGCCCTTCGGCGTAGCCTCCTTCGGGTTCCTCTCTGTCCAGAGACAGAGAGTTAAACCGATCAGTCTGTTCAAAAATGAACGGCTGACTCACGATATTGAGTCTCCCCCACTGGGGGAACCATGTGACACAAGGTCGGTTTTTATTGTGGGATTCCCGAGCCCGTGGGCTCGGCTTAAAAATATGCCCGTTTGAACCCGCATCAACGGGTTCAGGGCCAGTTTTTTACCTCCCCGAAGGAGACTCCGCCCTTCGGCGTAGCCTCCTTCGGGTTCCCTCTGTCCGGAGACAGAGAGTTGAACCAAGCAGTCTGTTCAAAATGAACGGCTGACTCACGATATTGAGTCTCCCCCACTGGGGGAACCATGTGACACAAGGTCGGTTTTTATATTGGGATTCCCAGAGCCCGTGGGCTCGGCCCAAAAAATATGCCCGTTTGAACCCGCATCAACGGGTTCAGGGCCTGAGTTTTACCTCCCGAAGGAGACTCCGCCCTTCGGCGTAGCCTCCTTCGGGTTCCTCTCCGTCCGGAGACAGAGAGTTGAACCGATCAGTCTGTTCAAAATGAACGGCTGACTCACGATATTGAGTCTCCCCCCACTGGGGAACCATGTGACACAAGGTCGGTTTTTATTGTGGGATTCCCGAGCCCGTGGGCTCGGCTTAAAAATATGCCCGTTTGAACCCGTATAAACGGGTTCAGGGCCAATTTTACCTCCCCGAAGGAGACTCCACCCTTCGGCGTAGCCTCCTTCGGGTTCCTCTCCGTCCGGAGACAGAGAGTTGAACCGAGCAGTCTGTTCAAAAATGAACGGCTGACTCACGATATTGAGTCTCCCCCACTGGGGAACCATGTGACACAAGGTCGGTTTTTTTATTGTGGGATTCCCGAGCCCGTGGGCTCGGCTTAAAAAAAATATGCCCGTTTGAACCCGCATCAACGGGTTCAGGGGCCGATTTTACCTCCCCGAAGGAGACTCCGCCCTTCGGCGTAGCCTCCTTCAGGTTCCTCTCCGTCCGGAGACAGAGAGTTAAACCGAGCAGTCTGTTCAAAATGAACGGCTGACTCACGATATTGAGTCTCCCCCACTGGGGAACCATGTGACACAAGGTCGGTTTTTTATTGTGGGATTCCCGAGCCCGTGGGGGCCCAAAATATGCCCGTTTGAACCCGCATAAACGGGTTCAGGGCCGGTTTACCTCCCCGAAGGAGACTTCCGCCCTTCGGCGTAGCCTCCTTCGGGTTCCCTCCGTCCGGAGACAGAGAGTTGAACCGAGCAGTCTGTTCAAAATGAACGGCTGACTCACGATATTGAGTCTCCCCCACTGGGGAACCATGTGACACAAGGTCGGTTTTTTATTGTGGGATTCCCGAGCCCGTGGGCTCGGCCCAAAAATATGCCCGTTTGAACCCGCATCAACGGGTTCAGGGCCGGTTTTACCTCCCCGAAGGAGACTCCGCCCTTCGGCGTAGCCTCCTTCGGGTTCCTCTCTGTCCGGAGACAGAGAGTTAAACCGAGCAGTCTGTTCAAAAATGAACGGCTGACTCACTCCTTGCCTACTCCTGAGGTGCAGTATTTATTAAGTATGGAATAGTCCATTATTATTATTATTATTATGGGTAAGATCTCATAACAAATATTATGAACAAAAGTAAATAAATCAGTGAAAAAAAAAGGAAATAAAAAAAGAACATGTAGAAAGAAAAAACAAGAAATTTAGAAATGTAGAAAGAAGGAAGGATTCTGGAAGGAGAACAGATTATTAAAAACATCTTCAAGCAATATTACAGTCTTGAATCTTTAAGACTATTGCAAAATCTGACATTAATTTGCCGTCAAAAATAACAGTTTTATCATGCGTTATCTTGATGTTTGGCATAATTTTTCAATATATCTTCACATAAAATTATGTTACAATGAGAGATTCAAGAAGTGGACATCAAAGAACCAATGAAGAAGTTTAATAATTACTAAGGATAAATATATATATCACTAAAATTTTATCTTTTATATTCGGAGTTATATTTTCCGATTTCTTTTTGAATTTGTAGGTCTGATGAATGGCATCTTAATTGCGATTCCTGTGTAATAAATTATAACCATGGAATATGAGTGTTTGAGGTTTTATATTATATTCTTACTATGTCCTGGACATTGCGTTCTACCTAGATTCTATCCTCTTGGGAATTTATATATATATATATATATATATATATATATATATATATATATATATATAGGTAAGTATACTCGCCTCGAAAAACCTTTGAATTTTTGATTTGCCAATAATCAAATCAATCTCGAACGAGAAAAAGTTTTAAAAAAAGAAAGAGCCAGAACATGAAAGTCTGTCGAAAAAAATCACACAGATGCAGGTTTGAAGCCCAAAGAAAAAAAAAACCGACACGAGTAAACAACTAACTAACAAAAGAGCTCAATACAACCGTAGAGCAAACCTAGTCAAACCTAGTGAGCCAGACAAACCTACCCATGTTTCACCTAAGGATATATATATATATATATATATATATATATATATATATATATATATATATATATATATATATATATATATATATATATATTATATATATATATATATATATATATATATATATGTGTATATATATATTATATTATATATATATATATATATATATATATATTTATATATATATATATATATATTGACCACTAATATTATCAATATCTTTATATCTATCTATCTGTCTATCTATCTATCTATCTATCTATCTATCTATCTATCTATAGATTTAGATATGACATGTAAAAATCTATATCCACACATTTTAGCTAGACACAGACATACACACATACTTATAAAACGTTGTTTAAAATCTACTATAATTATGAGAAGAGTGTGCTCTGCATCGAAGACAAAATGGCCTTATTGCTCTAATAATCGCAAAAAAAACAATGATACTTCCGATGATGCTTGCTTGTTCGGTAATAATAATTGTCAGACCTTGTTAGGTTATCTAATGGCGACGTAAGTCGGTATTCTTTTTCAAATCAAGAACTAAATATATGACTTAACGAACAAAAGTAAGAATGAAATAATAAGTTTAATCTGTCTGAATTATTTAACATCAAGAAAATGTACTTATTTATTTTTAATTTTTATAAGTTGTTTTTTAAAAATGTTTTCAATGTAATAAAATTAGAATTTAAAAATACACTACAGCCAAAGAGTTTGGGTGTACCTGTATTTTTTTAAAGCACACCTTAAAATGAGATATTTGTGTAGTTTTAAAGTAGAATACGAATTTTCAGTAACTATAATGTATAATGCATCTTATTTTGACAGAAAATAAGCACTTACCTGCAAAAAAAATATATCATACAACAGACTCATATTTTGTTTTCATCAATAAAACCACCACCTGTTTTAATTACTAATTTACAAATTCTCGGCATTCTTTTCAACAGTTTTTGAAGAAAAGTAGATGGCAGACCTTCTATTCGGGTGCTATGCAATGTTTTTTTTCCCAGAACGAAAACCAGATTGGTTTGTGACGTATTGACTTTCATAAAACAATAAGATAACATTTTAAAATTGACTTTGCTAATAAAGATAAAATTACGCTGACTAGATTAACAAGTTTTTCAAACTATATTATACATCTTCTTCTGTGTAATGTATCCCTTCAGGATCATGGCTCTCCACAATTTCCTACCATTTTTAGTTTTTAGTAAATTTTGACTTATTGCTGTCTCTCCGAAAATCTGTTCTCTTATTTATGTTCACAAGTTTCTTAGGTTGGTTACATATTGTTTTCATCTGTATATGTTTCCTTCAAAATACCCTTTGAGTGTCAAAATTTTCAAGCCCCTCAGTTCCTTACGTGCCGTAAAATTTTCAACTGTCTTTTTTATGTTAAGTATAAGCGTCCTCTTTATTCCTTTTTCGCTGAAACTTTGTAGTTGCTTACATGTTCAGTTCATGGTCTTCTCAACATCCTTCTGTTGCTTTGAGTCATTACTTCATTTGTTATAAGATTATCGAGAACTTATAAGGCGACCGATATTATACAGGGTGTTTCAAAAAGAATACGCCAAAATCATCACGTGATATGTAAAAATCGAAAAAAATTACAAACCTCTAGCATGAACACATGTGTTATATATACATTCAAGTTTCATTTCATGTTTTATAAGTGCTCAATATGGCCACCACCGGCAGCGCGGACAACATGAAGCCGATATAAGAATTCCTCCCAAACGCGCCTCAGCATGTCACGGTCCACCGTGTTGATTGCAGCTGTTTATTCGATCTTTCAAGTTATCGATACTTGCTGGAAGTGCTGGAACATAAACTTGGTCTCTAACATACCCCCATAAGAAAAAGTCACACACAGTGAGATCCGGGAATCTGGCAGGCCTAGTACAGAGAGCAAGGTCTTTAGCACCTCTCCTCCTAATCCATCGCTGAGGCACGTTTTCATTCAGATAAGCTCTAACCCTGAGATGTCAATGGGGTGGTGCTCCATCTTGCTGAAAAATGAAGTCATTCGAATCTGCTTGCAGTAAAGTGAATAGCCAGTTTTGGAGCATGTCGAGATAGGTTTGACCTGTTTGTAGCTGCACCGGAAGTTATACTAACGACAGCAGTGAAACTGACACCCAATCAAACTTTGATAACTACTCTATCAAATAACCACTGATTCAGTCCACTACAATGCTATAGACCTGAAAAAAACAGCGTAATGATTTTGGCGTATTCTTTTTGAAACACCCTGTATAATACCCATATAATCTTTTGTTTTTTTAACAAAATTTTCCTATTTCTTAATATTTTCCTCAGCTTTTGGGAGGCATCTTTCGCTATCCCAGTATTCCTTCGGATTTTGTTGTCGAACTTTCTGTCACTTGCTAAAAATATTTCCAGATATTTATATTGTTATAATAGTTTTATTTTCTACAATTTCTAATTTGCAGGTTCATTTTGCTGACAATCATACATAGACCGAGTGGTTAGAACATTCGCTTTCTGACCATTAGACCCGGGTTCGAATCTCACCACAGTTAATTTGTTTTAGGAGATTTCCTGATGTTATCGGTCTGGAGCGTACGGCACCTTTGGAAAGTGCCTGAAAACCATACTACGTGTTGACCTTGTGATTGAAATTGGATGGACGGAACACTTGGGAACCGTCGATAGCTGTGCTAGCACGAAGTCAGAAGTCATCGTGACCCAGGGTTTGACTGTGCTGGCGTTGTTTCAGATTGTTGATCATACTAGATAACACGGTCTCTCCCAGAAAGTGTAACATGCTTTTTTTTGTCATCATAATATTTCGAATAAAACATCATGTCCCACGGTTTTAACCATGTATGATAAAATTGATTCAATGTATAAACAACTAATTTTTAAGCCAATTTAAAAAAGATCTACCAAGTGTGGCCCCAAATTTTTGAACTATATATATATATATATATATATATATATATATATATATATATATATATATATATATATATATATGTGTATGTATATATATATATATATATATAAAGGGCAGTTGTAAGTATGCGTGTGTGTTTGTGTCCGGCTAAAACTAATAGACTTCAAATTTATATAGAGATTCATTATCACCCGAGCCAGATTTCTATAAAAATTATCATCGCAAGCATTGCATTTACGAAGATATTTTAAGTTAAAATGCTTTAGAATGCATTCGAAATTCTACGAATTAAAAAATCTAATACATATCTAATACAAATACTCAGAGAGGCCGGCCATAAATCAGAAACTTCTGACCCCACCCCTGCGGATGTTGAACAAACGCAAATGTGGCTTGAGTGAGCCTCTGCAGTAGGGATTGGTTAGCCGCCCTAGTAAACTGGTATCCTCGAATTCTTTATTCTTGTAATTTGTTCTTAGTCCTTTCAACTCACTTTCCTTCCTTACTTTCTGTAGGAATTCTTGTAGTTTCTTTTCCGTGACTGCTAACGCTACTATATGATCTGCTGATCTTATGTTGTTAAGATTGAGTCCACCAATTATATAGTCTTGTTATGACTACTAATTCTCTCAAAATGGCCTCACTGTCCGGTGAGAAGACACTTCGTTGTCTTACCCAACTATCTATCTTTGTACATTTACTGAATTCATTTTCTCTCCGTACTCAGACGATTTGCTGGGAGTATAGACTCTGGATTATTCTAACATCCTTCTCAAATATATCACGGTTACCTAGTAGCTAAAACACTTCCTTGTGACGTGAAATGAATAATATATATATATATATATATATATATATATATATATATATAGCAATAGTATATATATATATATATATATATATATATATATATATATATATATATATATATAAATATAATATTATAAGCCAATATGTATATATTGGGAGTGAATATACATATGCTAACTAACAGGAACACGCACGCACACAGGAATAGGGAGACATCTCTCATCAACACATCTATCATCACCACCTATCATATCAAACCTAATGGTTTTATTAACGCTTAGGCAGAAATTCACTTTTGATAACAGTCCAAAAAGAGTTCAAGGTTCACTAACAGATGCAGAAAACGAACAAGGATACATTAAAAGAAAATAACGAAAATTTATTCCTTTTAAAAATCTATTCTTTTTATTTGCTGAAGAAGGTCACGAGACCGGAAACACGTGTAGCAGAAATATGAAGAATAAAATATAATATATATACTAAAACAAATCCACATTATAAGCAAAAACATTTGCGTTTTTTTTTTTTTAAATACACATTGTTCTCTCGTTGGAACAGCTATAACATTTTCTCTATATACATATACATACATTCATTGAGACATGTTTTATTGAAAATTTGACAAGTTTTGTCTACTTATTTTTAATTGGATCCGTTCATTTTCATAGTTAATCGATTTTACTTATCTATTCGATAGATTTTTACCACTTCAGAAGTTATAGTTAATGGCTATTTCTATTTGAGTAGACGTTACATTTATTTATCAAACAGTATATTTATTTTAGTCTAACAGATTAAATATACGAGAAATGTTATTAAAATATATATATATATATATATATATATATATATATATATAAGAACTATGAATGAAGATCTACATATAAGATGTTTTTCTTATTTTGTCAAAAATGCTGATTCACACACCTCACAAGTATGAGGTATATTTATGTATTTATAAAATGTATTTATGTTGATTTAACAGAATTTATGTCAATATATATATATATATATATAGGGGGGAATGTGTATGTATATAAATATATATATATATATGTAATGTTTTATATATTATTTAATATATTACATATGCGCGGTACTTATTGGAAAGCGCTCAATATCAGTGATAGAGATAACATATTTAGTTGGATTGATGTGAGTTTGTGACCCTGTGTTTCAACCACACATTTTCAAGGTCCGAATACAGAGACATGATGTGCTCCGTGCCACAAGGTCCGCAAACGACGTACGCAGTTTTTGAATTCATTGTTGTCCTTCTTCTAGACCAGTTGCCATCCAAGGCTATAGAACCCACTCTGTCCTGCTATTTACCCATAGCTGGAGGGAGAAGAGGATTAATACCTTTCTGATATAATGGAATATACATACACCTGTGTTCCCCCGTCTGGAATATGATTGGCTGGTGTCCGTCATAAATACCGACGGACGTGTAGGAGAATCAAAGAGCCTTAGTCTGAGAGCTAAGTCTATAACGACGCCCATTCGACTATGCCATTGATCTACACTTCTTACCTGCGACTACGACGCGTACCAGTCGATTACTGCTACCGTATTCTGCTTGGTTATAGTAGCCAAAAGCACTTATCTACTTCGTTCAAATATATCCCTTTCCGGGACATATCACTTTCCCAAGGGTATTTATTAGCACGTAAGTGAATCTAATGGATTCGACCGGAATTCGAACTCGATTCTCTGACTTCTCAAGCTATCCACTACTTCAGCGTGCCTCCACAGATATATATATATATATATATATATATATATATATTACGATAAACGTGCAATCAATTTACAAATACATGAATTATTCACACAAAAACTAATGCAAAGGTTAATGATTTAAATGGCGAGACATCCATCATCGCAAACAATTCAAATAATATACAAAAACCTCCGTATCCGTTATGAATGAAATGATCCTTGTTTATATAAATTTCTGTCGTATTAGTTCTTATTTTTACTACAAGCTTTCGTCTGTTCCTACAGACATCTTCAGGTATAGAATAGATGTTGTTCTTGTTTTTTCTCTTAGTAATAAGAGGACAACGAGAATATATGCATTGTTGTATCCGAAAATGTTTTTGTATATTATTTGAATATTCGTAATTGTTCTAGCGAGATAAGCTGGCTAACCATCACACCACATCGAGGTGCGTATATATACTTTAGGCCGTGTGCCACATCTGAGCTACGCTTGGAAAATCGCTATATATATATATATATATATGTTTGTGTGTTTTTGTGTGTGTGTGTAAAGTGGCATGAAAAATAAATCCATTGCTTCTTTAGAAATACTTTAAGGAATAAATAAGCAGAGAAGGACATGACTTCAACACTTGTAAGAAAAGAGAAGCTTCAATAAATTCATTCAAGCGTCACAAGAATTCGTTTCAGCAGAAGGTAATATAAGTTTAGGGTTCTAAGTTCTAAACTCAGGATTGACCCACTTTGAAATTTGTGCTGTAGTAATTGTGAGTTCTATCTCTGGGTCGGGTAGTGCAGACATAGACACAGTGAAAACAGGGGGTGGGGGCAGTAAAAGAGCGATAATAAATAAGACGAGAATTCGGTAGATATTACTTCATTTGAAGACCTTTAATCTAAAGTTTATTTTATGTCCACCTATAAACAATTATATGCGATTCCACTTTATTATTATTATCATTATTATTATTATTATTTTTATTTTCTTTAATTTCTGGCGTTTACACATTTCTTTCCGGGTCCCGCCCAAGGACATAAGTTTAGAAATGGCGTCATGACACTTTCCACTGACAAAAAAAAAAATAAAAACAAAATTACATAAAGCCCTTCGTAAGTTATTATTATTATTATTATTATTATTATTATTATTATTATTATTTTCTTTGATTTCTGGCGTTTACACATTTCTTTCCAGGGACCTAAGGTTAGAAATGGCGTCATGACACTTTCCACTGACAAAAAAAATTTACATAGATAAAGCCCTTCGTAAGGTGTGGGCTGTACTTGTCAGAACAATTTTTTGTATCTCCTTGAGGCATGGACTTCCAGGAATCCCTTCAATTAGTCTACTGCAATCTTTTCCAACCAGTCCTAGGCCTCCAATTACAACAGGGATTGTTGATGTTCCCATATGCCACATTTTCGAGTTTTCTATTTCAAGGTCCTTGTACTTTGACAACTTTTTGAATATCTTCAAAGATACATTGCAGTCAGCAGGGACTGCTATATCAATAAGGAGGCACCGTTTTTGTTTGTGGTCTTTAATAACAATATCTGGCCGGTTGGCCTTGATTGTTCTGTCAGTGTGTATTGTGTAATCCCATAGAATTGTAACAGGTCCTATCTCCGTAACCGAGTCTGTGTGGTGTTCATACCAGTTTCTTTCAGTTTTTTTCTTCTTCTTCTTCTTCTTCTTCTTATTATTATTATTAGTATTTTTATTATTATTATTGTACAGGCTTCCCATAAAGTCTCCTTATTATTCAAAAAATTATTACATTAGCAAATAAGCTGACAAATATCGAAGTATTTTTAACTAATTTAATACACCTCTATATGGGCACAATTAGTTGCATGATGCAGATCAAACGGTAATCGATCTCTTGCCATGTTCGCTGTAACATAGACTCATTAACGGTGTCAATGGCATCAGTGATCCTTTGCTTTAGATCAGTAATGTCTCGCATCTTTGTTTGATACACGATATCATTAACATAACCCCCATAGGAAGAAGTCCAGGGAATGAGTTGGCCAAGGAAATGGGCCATACCTTTCAATCCATCAGTTTGGATATATCTGATTTAGGAAGCCACGAACATGCAGTCCCCAATGGCGTGATGCACGATGTGATGTAAATTGGTGGTTGATTGAAGATCAGCAACTTGTGGTGCCACATCAGTTACCTTTGTAATATATGTTTTACGTTGTAGAGAGACTTTATATATACTCTGTATATCTATTGGCCCCTGAAGATATTTTGAAGGTAGAAACAAATGACTTAACTTTTATCTTCATATTCGCTGCCACGTATGTTGGGGCATTTATTATGACATGGCATTAAATCCGGATAACCTTATTTTCTTCAATTTCTTTTTAGAATAGACAATGGGACTTATACTAAGTTAAAACTTAACTTAATGTTGCGAAAGGGTAAATGATAGTCAGCCAGGACTCTTTGCAAATTACCCCCCCTCTCATCGTTACCTCTGTTTTTGTTGTTGTTGTATGTGTTATATGTAATAGGAGTAGGTAGGCTTTCTTACCGCCCGGTCAACACTCCTCCCCCTTCTCTTGGACATGAGTAGAGGCTTACGCCTTGTTTCTTGTTTAGGAAGGGGTTTCCCGTTCTCTCTCTCTCTCTCTCTCTCTCTCTCTGTGTATATCTCTCTCTCTCTCTGTATCTCCAGTTGCCTTGATTTATTCACTACTCTTCTTCTCATCCTTTCTTCTATCACTCCTATCTGATCTTGTCTAAATTTTCTGTAACCCCTTGCGTCCTAGTGCCTTCCCTGGCTTGCTTGGGGTGAAAAATATAAAATATATATATATATATATATATATATATATATATATATATATATATATTATAAATGGACAAAATCCGACAATTATTTTTAAGACATTTTTTTTCATCATGCGTGACGTCATTTGTTTACATTTGGATACGCCATTAGCAGATATGAATATACGCGAGAGAATCATGGAAGATTAAAGTTTAAAGGCAGTAAATTCGATCTTGCTAATCAAACGAATCTCTGTGCCTCGATTGGTTAAGAGTGCGTCAGGCGAATGATGGTTCCGTATAGGATACAGGTTCGAATCCTGTCGGAGAACGAATATTTTCTATGAAACTTTCTCGGACATTCAGCCCGGTAAATGTTGTTTAATACTGTTTATTATAAACAGAGCATTTACTTAAATATTTGTCTCTATAAAAAGAATGTATAAACATAAAAAATGTATTAAAAGTATATATGTGTGTGTAATATATATAAGGTGTCCATAAAGGTTCTTTACAATTTAAGAAAGCTAATAAGCAGTCAAATCTGTAGAAATTGTTACAAAACGAGGATCAAATATTTATTGAATTTTTAAAACTAATTTAATACACTTCTATATGGGTAGCATTAGGTGCATGGCCTCATCAATGTGACAATGGCATCAACGATTTTTGCTTTACATCAGTGATGTCTCGCATCTTTGATCGATACACGATATCTTTAAAATAGCCCCATAGAAGCAAGTCTAGGGGCGTGATATCTGGTGGACAAGGTGATCAGGACATTGGGCCATCCCTTAATTCAACGGTTTGGAAATGTTTCATTTAAGAACCCATTTAGGAACATGTAGTCCCAGATACGGTGATGCGCCATCTTGCTTTATAGTTTCATAAAGAGTTTTCTATTTTTGCAGGATTTCGCTCTCACATTTATTTCTTGTACAAACCTTAAAACGATTTGTGATTACATAATATTATATAATCACTATATAAATGCCTTCATATGACCCCATTATATGCTATTTCTCTTCAAGACGTAAGCGATCACGGCTCCTTACAGATTCTGTTTGATCATCGCCTACGATGTAACATGAGCTTTAGCGAAGGAGAGGACAGTAGTTTTTCACTGATTTTACCACGGATATGAATTCAGCATAATCTGTCATCTAAACTATTTAACCCGCGTTGGAAGACATTTATCTATTGAACAATGAAAAACTTCCAACATTATTTGAGCTACAGAATTGCACTAAGTTAAATTCTCGTTATCAGCGGTTAATGGATTTTATTCAAGATTGATTGGTTATCAACACTTCGCAGATTATTTAAAGCCAGAAAATATTTCTAGATTGTAATGATTTTTGGAGATAATTATGATTTGCTTGTCGCCAAGAAAGAAAGCAATAAGGAAAGAAAGGAAGAGAAGAAAGAAGGTAGAAAATGAAAAAAAGCAAAGAAGGAAGGAAAGGAGGAAGAAACAAAGAAAAGAAGAACACAGATAAAGAGGAAGGAGACGAAAAAGGATGGAAGAATTGCAGAGAAGTTAAGGGAGGCAATGTATTGAAAGAGAAAGTTGGATTCGAAATAGGAAAAAAGAAAGAAAAGAATAGAAATGGAAAGGAAGGAAGGAAGGCAGGAAGGAAAGAAGGAAGGAAGTAAAGAAAGAAAGAAAGAAAGAAAGAAAGAAAGGAAGCAAGGAAAGGAAAGAAAACAAAAAAAATAAATGAAGGAATAAATAAATAAAACAGGAAAGAAAGAAAAAAACAAAGGAAGGAAATAAGAAATCAGAGGAAGAAGAAATAATAAGGAAGGAAGGAAGGAAGGAAGGAAGGAAGGAAGACGGAAAGAAAGAAAAGAGGAATAAAGGAAGGAAGGAAAAGAAGGCAGGAATGAAAGAAAGAAAGAAAAATAAGGAAAGAATGAAAGACATGAAAGGAGAATGAAAAGAAAAAAGTAAAGAGAGAAGAAATGAGAGAAAGAAGGAATAAAAAAGAAATAAAGAAGGAATACAAAGAGAAAAAAAGAAGTAGAAGATCGGTGGGAAATTGAAAAGTGTGTAAAGAAGTTTATTGATTTATATTCTCCGTGACAATGGAAGAAACTAATTCACCATAGTCATGTAGGTCGTACTTTGTTCACTTTGTTTCGTCTTATTGATATTCTCAGGCCGATAAAACCAATGACTCGTAACGAACAATCGGTTAACCAAGCAAGAAGCGAGCGAGAAGAATAAAAACAGAAAGCATTTTTTCATGAAGGCAGTAGGAAAAAAAAAAAAAGGTTGTTTTGTGGGGAAAGAAAAGCGTCAAACCTTCAAGGAAGATTAGAAGAAAGAATAAAATAAAATAGATGAAGAGCAGGAGGAAGCGGAAGATAAGGAGGAGGAGGAGGAGGAGGTAGAGGAGAGAAGGATAAAGAGTAGGAGGAGTAAAACGTGAAGAGGGGGAGAAGAAAAAGAAAAGGTTGAGAAGAAGAAGAAGAAGAAGAAGAAGAAGAAGAAGAAGAAGATGAAGATTAAAATGAGGTGAATATTAGAGAAAAGAAAAATGATAAAAACCCTTGTAAAACACCTTGAAGAAAAAAAAAACAATTGCAACAAAGAAAATAGAAAAAGAAACAAAGAATGAAAGAAAGAAAGAAAGAAAGAAAAGCCAAGCAACAAGGAAAAATGATATAGAAAGGAAAAAAGCGAAAAAAGAAAATAATTAGAAGAAGCGAAGAAATAAGAGGTCAAGAAGAAGAAGAAGAAGAAGAAGAAGAAAAAGAAGAAGAAGAAGAAGAAGAAGGAGAAGAAGAAGAAGGAGAAGAAGAAGAAGAAGAAGAATATAGTGATAGAGAAAATGAAGAAAAAGCTAAAATTGAGGAGGGGAAGATAAACAAGAGAAGAGAGAGCATGAAAGAAGAAAGTCGCGAAAAATATGAGGAAGAAGCAAAAAGAAACAAGATGTAAAATAGATGCATGCGGAGAAGAAGAAGAAGAAGAAGAAGAAGAAGAAGAAGACGGAAAGAAGAAAAAAATGGAAGAAGAAAGAGTCCAAGAGAAGTCTGTGAAGGGAATTTATAAATAGAGAAAATGAAGAAAAAGAAAAAGATATCAGATTGAAATGTGAAGAATAAAAATGACAAAATAAGAAAGAAACGCGAAATATATAAAAAAATCAAAATAAAATTAAAGTGTCAGTAAGTCATAGTGAGGGTAAAAATAATGAGTTAAGTTAGTAGAAAATAATAATAATAATAATAATAATAATAATAGTAAAAATAATAATAATAATAATAATAATAATAAAAAGAAGAATGAAATGAACAAGAGAGAGGAGGAAGCGATAAAAATGAAGTAAGAGTAAAGAAGAAAACAAAAAGAAGTAAATAAGAGAGAGAATAAAAATAAATAATCGAAAGTAGAAATATATATCTATATCTATCTATATCTATATATATATATATATATATATATATATATATATATATATATATATATAATTAAGGAAGGAAGGAGGAGAAAAGGAAACAGAGAAAGAGGTAGGAGAACGGATAAATGTGAGAAGGAAAGTGGGGTGGGATAGATGACAAAGAGAAAGAAGAAAGTAAAAAAAGAGAGAAAAAAATGAAAGATAAAAAAGGAAGGAAGGAAGGAAGAGCAAAAGAAAAATAGAGGAAGAAGCAACGTTAGAATCAAAATGGGGAAAGATGAAAGAAACAAAAAAGAAAAGGGCTGATAAAAAAATGGAATAAAAGAATGGAAAAATAGAAAAAAAGGCAAAAAATAAAATAAACGAAAATGAAATGAAAAATAATGAAAAAAAAAACGAAGCGGAAGATCACTGAGAAAAAATAATATTCAGGGAATTACCCGACACCACCCCGTTGCCCCAACTCCGCCGCCTCTTCTTACTCAAAATGGAAATGTAGTGAAGGTGGTTGAGTCAGGCCAGTCGTTATCTGAAGACAATTATTCTGAATCCTCTTTGATAGAGTAGATGTCACCAGTTCCTTTGAAGAATTATGGCTAAGTGGAATGGTTCAAGAATACTTTCTTCGTGAAATAACAGCTGTCATCAAAGAACATCTTCCAGTCACTTTCGTTTTTTCATGGTCAGTATTTTTTTAGTAGTTTTATTTATTTTTTAAAATCTGCCATTTAACACTACGCCACCAATTATAGATGAAAATCCAGCACATACACACACACACACACACACACACACACACACACACACACACATATATATATATATATATATATGAAATAATAATGATAATAATAATAATAATAATAATAATAATTATAATAATAATAATAATAACAATAATAATAATAAGTCTGAAACTGAAGGCTTTATTCTTGCAGCGCAAGACCAGAGTCTTTTCACTAGGAATTTTCAGGCAAATATCATACATAATAATGTGGATCCAAAATGCAGGTTCTGTGACAAATACCAAGAAACAATAGACCATCTAATCTCAGGATGTTCTATACTTGCCTGAAAATGAAATATAAAAATCGTCACGATAGAGTGGGGCAATACTTACACTGGACAATGTGCAAACACTTTGGAAAAAATGTAAGCAAACACTGGTATGAACATCGGCCAGCGCCGGTTACAGAAATAGAAGATGTCACCATTCTATGGGATTATACCATCCACACAGACAGAAAAATTGAAGCAAATAGGCCTGACATTATTGTCAAAAACCAGAAACAAAAAAACTTGCCTACTAATTGATATGGCTTGTCCAGCGGATTGTAAACATAGCAACCAAGGAATTTGAAAACTATCAAAATACAAAAGACCTGGAAATTGAAATAGAAAAAATGTGGAAATTGAAAACAAGAATAATACCAGTGGTAAAGGTGCACTTGGAATTATAAAAAATGGAACAAAACAACACATTGAAAGAATCCTGGAAACCCCAGCTTAAAGAGACATACAGAAAATTGTCTTATTAAGTACAGCACACACACTAAGGAGAACTTTGTCTATGTAACGCTAGCAACTTCATCGGAGATAAAAAAAAAAAAAAAAAAAATTAAATTAACATGAAATGTGGCCATAACAACACCACGACCTGCCTTAGGTCTTTCCGCAGACTTGGTAGGTAGTGTGTCCATAGCAGAGAAATAATAATAATAATAATAATAATAACATATTGATATACATCAATATATATAAAGAAAGGTATGTCAAGGTGAATAGAATTTTTATCAATAAAGCAACCAATAGATATCTAGCACAATAATTTGAAGAAAAGTTTGAACAAATTATTATATGAAAAATATTAAAAGACCAAGAGACTTATCGAAGATCAACTCAGAGTTTCGCTATATTTCACTTCAGGATCCAGATAAGAATATTATATTATTACAGAGTTTTCAATAATTCATGCAATATATATATATATATATATATATATATATATATATATATATATATATATATATATATATATAACCTTGTAGAACTCTCTTTTCGGCTTCTAACTTTCCAGTCAAGCACAATTTTCGAAAATTTAAATGCAATGTCAATCGCTGTCTTCCTGTTCTTTTATTGTTTTCTCTATTTGTTAACGCAATACTTTTTCTTACATTCTTTTTCACTTAATAGCTCCCCGCGTGTTTGTCGGATTGCGATGGACTGATTATATATGTGTTGGATAATGATATATATATATATTTTTTTTTTCTATAAATTTTAATATACGAAGTAGAGATTTGAAAGAAAAGATGCATGACAATTGTCAAAAAAAGGTTTTGTGAGGTGTTTCATCTGACTGGGTTTGTTTACGTACACACACACACACACACACACACACACATATATATATATATATAACGGAAAAATAAAATAAAATAAAAATAAAAAAATAAATAAAATGACAATAATTTAAGCAAAAAAAAATTAACCCCAACAAATTACCAAAAGATAGGAAAATCTAAATGGATCTTTCACTACAGAATTAATAATTATCGCAATCGAATTAAGTCGACACCCCATGAAAGATTATTACCTGTAGAACATTCCCGCCTAGAAAAATACAATTTTAAAACCGATGCCAAATTCACTATAATTATGAGAATAGAAAAGTTCAGAGCAGATAACATTAGAAAGATTTTAGAGTTCCATGAAAATAAGTGGATACAACGTTTAAAAACGCACTATCCAGACGGACTTAATCACAAATTTAACAATATAGATAGTATTAATATATAACCCCACAAATCAGGACCTACCCAGATTATTCACCAACACAAGACAGAAATATGCTTACGGAAGTGTTGTGGACTCACACTTATACATACACCCACATGAATATAAACACTTACACACATCATACTCGCTCACTCCCTAATGAGCCAAATAATGACACACATCATTAGTAAGATGCAACCTTACACACATCATATTCACTCACTCCCTAAGAACCAATTAACACATACACACACACACATATATATATATATATGTATGCAGAGAGAGAGAGAGAGAGAGAGAGAGAGAGAGACAGAGAGAGAGTAAATTACGTGTCATTTTTCTGTCGAGCTTCATTCCTTAGTCGCACCACCCCTGACATTAACTGGAATACCCCATGTCACATCCACAAGAGTGAATCAGCCACATTCCCTGCGTATTAATACAGTAAGAAGTAGGTTTCATTTGGGTAGTTTCTTCCCAGACCAAATTAGTAGAACAAACGCCGAACGGGATTTTTTCACAGTCACTACAAACTTAATCTCTTAAAGTCTAGGGTTAACTCTTATCTTTTATGCATAACAACATAAAGTTCTCTTTTGATCCTTTCTTAGGCTCATATAATACCATAAAATATTCCTCTACCTTGAGTAACTCTTGTGCCTTGTATCTGGTGGATATTAGCATAAAATTATATACACGGAAGAATTAAGATGGAAATGAAATAAATCTAAACGAGAAGACAAATAAAGAGAAAATGAAAACGTTTCTTCGGCAAGGCGTTTCAATCATGATTTACAAATTCCCATCAAGGGTCGAAACATATGAACTGAAACATCAGTGAAGAAAAATAATATCTGTTTCTTAAAAAGAAGACATAGAGAAAAATACAATCTGACGAAGATTTTAAGTAAACAATGTCTATGAAATATAGTCGATGAATTCATATAAATTAATAATTCACGCACACACACAAACACAGAGAGGGAGAGAGAGAGAGAGAGAGGGAGAAAGAGAAAGAGAGAGACAGAGAAAGAGAGAGACAGAGAGACGGAGTAACAGTGAGCGAGAGAGCGAGAGAAGAGCCATGTATATAAAGAAATATTTTATATATATATATATATATATATATATATATATATATACATATGAAATTTTCTCAGAGTTAACCTGTAGAAAAGACAATATTTATAAATAAAAATGACAATATTCTCCACTAGTGACAATAACTGACGTTATTTTCAGTTAACAATATGAAAATAGTGTCTTCTAAATTCCTGCAGTTGCTAAGAACATTCTTTTTTTGTTATTATTAGCTACGTTCTTTAATTAAATTCATTTCGTTTTTTGCTTTGAGAAAGTCCACATTGGACGAAACGCGTAAGCAATAACTAAAGTATTCCTATTGCTATTTATATATATATATATATATATATATATATATATATATATATATATATGAAAATAAATACATATATATATAAATGTACCTATATATACACACACACACACACATACACACACACACACACATATATATATATATATATATATATATATATATATATATATATATATATATATATTTATGTTTTGTATGTGCGGTCGATTTCGGCTATACTTAGCCATTCTCAAGGACGATTTTATTTTATCTATCATGGACATATAAAAACATTTGGACACTTTTTAAATAATTTACGTCCAGAAAAGAAAAAAATATAGGAAGACAATAAAAATGAATTATATATATATATAATATGATACCTCCATAATATTCCTGTCTTATAAAAGTCCCCTAATTTATGAAAGCTCGTTTGATTAATTTTTATTTTTAATTTTTTTTTAATTTTAAATAATTTGGGGTATAGCTTGTTTTTCCTAATAGTTTAACCTATCCTATATGTTGTAAATGGATAGTTTATTCTAACTTTAAATTGTTTCACCCTTAAATCACTCTTTACTTAACAATATAAAACCCTTAAATCTATTCTTTCCTCATATTAATTTTCTAAATACGATTTATTGTTAATCCTATTATTACGTATTTGGTGTTAGCATAATTTGGTTTCCTTAACGGCAACCTGAATTCCTTTATATATAATTAAATTTTTTGGTCATAAACTTCCTTTTCGAGTTCTCCTTTACTTTCAATTCAACACCTCACTCTTCATATAACCTAAACTTAGGATCATAATGTGGGGATTGATTCCAACAGGCCTCTTCCCCTTTTAGAGAGATACATCACGCCCTCTCCTTTTTATCTGGCTGAGTCCTTATTTGGGGTAGGCTCGGTATCTTTTCCTCGACTGCTATCAAAATTAAATTCTAAATCCCTGATTCCGCGGCCAGGGTTGAAGAACACTGGCGCAAGGTAGGGCTAGTTGAAATAGGCTATACCGACATGAGGTAAATTTGTATTTTTGCTGTGTAATATATTTTCTCTGTTATAATAAATACATTGATCTCTCATTTTGAATCAGTTTTAATATTTCATATCATTAGGCTTCATTTGGTTTGGTTTAGGTTTGGTTTACTCGTTTAACGGCATATCGAACTCAGTGGGTTATTTAATGCCGACAACATTTATAGGGTAGTTTCGTATGAATAGAGTATGTATTCTTTGGTTTAGATTGGTTTGGTTTATTTTGTTTAACGGCATATCAACCTCAATGGGTTATTTAATACCGAGAAAATTTTTATTGGTGATAATATTTTGTTTTGTCAAAAATCTGTTTCTGGTAATATATTTCCTTCAAAATTGTATTGCTGGTAATAATTTTTTTCAAAAAAGTATTGCTTGTAATAGTTAACTATTTGCCCATAGCTGGGACCCTAACAGCTGCTACCACCCCGGGTTACGGTGGACTTGAGAACACCAGCAATTAAGAGGTGGTTCCACGCTCCTCAAAACCTTCTGATTAGAGGCCTTGCTGCTGGACGTAGTTTAACGTCTTACCCAGTACGCTAGGCTTCATTTGGATTATATATATATATATATATATATATATATATATATATATATATATATATATATATATATGTGAAAATGTATGACGTTAACAAATAAAAATATGTAACAAATATATGGATATAGATCAAAATTTTCAGTATGAAAGATAACTAAAATTTTTAGTTCTGTTTCAAGATTTTGAAAAATTTCATGATCAGTCTTACTCTTATGTCCATCGTCTTTCACATTAAATATAGTAAAACAGTATAATTTGTATTAATTCAAAATGTCGGATCTATATCCATATATTTGTTATATAATACATAATCAAATATATATATATAAAATTTTAATATAGTTATATGGTCACCATCGATCTGAAAAATTTCAGTTGTATTCTAAACTATGTCTGTTTTGAGTGGCACAGTCTAACCTCAGTGAACTTTCATATTTCATAAAAGATGTTGGGTAATTAACATCGTATTCACACACACACACATGTTGCATTAATATATAGTTTTAATGTTAATTGATTTGTTTTATGAATATGTCCTCAAAAAGAAGATGGTCTACTTTTTTTTTTTAGATCGAAACGTCCGACGTTGACATTATATTAACATTAAAACAGCATAATTGCATATTATATGCTACAATTTGTTTTTTGTTTGTTTTTTCAACCTATATTTTTCTGTTTTATACTGTCGGATCTATATCCATATATTTACTATAACATACATAATACATAATACATACAAATATATATATATATATATATATATATATATATATATATATATATATATATATATGGTCACCATCGAGCAGAGACACTGTTTCATGCATGAATGCTGTATTAGAAAAACTATGAAGATTGCGTTCAGGCATGATAGTGACGTCAGCCTGTCTGCTAGTCGTGCTATTTTAACCTCAGTGAACCCTTTCGGATGAATCTGGTTAGATTTAGCCCTCGTCACACGCTTCCAACGTCTTTCTAAGATGTTGGGTAATTTTACACATCAGTACATATGAGGAATAAAAAACAAGTATGTGTAAAATAAAATTAAAACTATATTTTGTTACTTTATACATACAAACACACACACACACATACACACACACACTTAACATCAGTTGTCTGTTACATATATATATATATATATATATATATATATATATTATGGTGCATTGAAACTCAAAAAGGCTTAAGAGCTGAAAGATTTGGGTGAAAATCTCCGGCATATTGTCAATCCCCTTTCTTTGTTTTCGGAAATATATTTCCATTTTTAGTCTTCTTACCCCCATCTTTACAAAAGCCAAGAAGTTTTCCTACTCCTTCGCGTCATACCTTCCTCTTTTTTTTTTTATCTCGTTTTTATCAATCGGCTTTATGCTTTTACCCTTCCTTTATTTTTTGATTTTTTTTTGTCTCGTGTCTGCCCAACTTTCTCAATACAACGAGAACTGATTACATTCACTTGTCTTTCAGAGACATTAACACAAGCGGCCAGATGGAAACCTTTTATCCTCATCGGGATTAACACGTCTCTGATAATATGCAGTGAGCTACAATTTTGTTTTTATTGGAGTATCGGGCGAGGCCAACATTCAGCAAATTGAATAACTGTATCAACCTCAACCTTTCCATCCAAAGTTGTTTTTTTTCAATTTCTCTCTTTTTCTGCAGCCCTGGTTTCTATTCTTTCCTACTATTATTAAAATACTAAGCTCTGTTCCATCTTCAATCAAAATTTTTTTTTAGATTCCAAACAAAATTTCGCTTGATGATGGAACAGAGATTGGTACTTTAATTCAATTTAATTCAAATAATTATATTGTTTTTTTCTGCTTGATGATGGAACAGAGATTGGTCTTTAATTTCTCTTGTTTTTGAAACATGAGAACTCTTATGTAGCGATGGAATCATATTTCTAAATAAATAATTATATATATATATATATATATATATATATATAATGCCCAGTTTATCGTTTAATGCATTGATTTGGTAAAGTTCAGCATCGTGTTTGGAATAAAAGGTGGGATTTAACAAAAACGAAAATCCGAGTGCACAAACCTGTTGACCTCACCCCCCCACACACACATTTGTACGGATCTGAGTCTTGGACTCCATATCGCCCACACGTAAATTAGTTGGATGTTTTCCGCGACGACTGACTACGCTGAGGGCATACACAGGAAGACAAGATCACAGATGGCGATCCATTTGCACAGTGCAAAATTGGAACACATCGAGACTTTTCTGATGTAATCTCAATTGCGTTGCGCTGAGTATGTCAGAATAAGCGACAATAGAATACCAAATGTTCTTATGTACAAACAACTAATGTAGTCAGGCTTTGAGAAGGTGAAGAGTAATCTTGAAGCTGTCAGAGTAGCACATAAGACGTTTGAGCTGACAGCCATGGACCAAAATGTGTGGTGTCTATATTGTTGCAATTGTATGAAAGACTTTGAACTCAGACACCTCTAACAAGGTCATGACACACATTATCAGGCGCGCACACACCCACCACAAATAAATTCTCACGTCGTCGTCATCCGTCCGTCTCGAGAGACGATGGAGTAGCGCGATGCGCTACGAGCCTGGGCGGAATAGTTGGAGAACTAGGGCTGCCCAGACGTCTAGTTCTCCGTCTCGGCCTTGCTAGCAGAGTCCAAAGGAGAGGATAAGCCAATACAGTTTGGTACCAATGCGGCTGCAGGAGTTGCCGGAGGGTAGCACAAAGTGCCGTCCATCCGCCTTAGGGGCTCCACTCAGGGTTTGAATTCAGAGTTATCCTTCTCCTAGACTAGTTGCCACCCAAGGCTCTAGAACCCAATCTATCCTGCTATTTACCCATAGCTGGAGGGAGAAGAAGAGGATTCGAAAAACCCTCGAATTTTTGATTTGGTAATCAAATCAATCTCGAGGGAAAAAAAAGAAAGAGCTACAAACATGAACTGCCGACAAAAAAATCGCACAGCTCACTAGGTGTATATATATATATATATATATATATATATATATATATATATATATATATCCAGAGATGCACGCACGCACACACACGCACACACACACACACACACACACACACACACACACACACATATATATACAACCATGCCAATATCCACGCACGCACATTCTCACACACACACACACACACATATATGTATACATATACGTAGATACACAGATACATATATATATATATGTTTTTAAATTCATTTGCAATTCTTTATTTAACGCAAAATCATTTGCGATGCATTCCTATATTAATATCAGTTATAAAACATACTTGTAGCAAAATCATATCTAATGCATTTCTATAGTAAAATCATTTAGAAAACGTTCCGATTGTAAAAAATATTTATAATATGATTCTTTAGCAAAAGCATTTGCAGTCCATCAGGATACTCATTTCAATAGGCAATGCGTTCTCATATGAAAATTATTTACAATGCATTCGTATAGTAGAATAAATTTAGTGTATCCTTTTCAGTGCATTCCTATAGTAAAATCCTTTTCAGTGTATTCCTATATTAAAATCCTCTTCAGTGTATTTCTATAGCAAAATCCTTTTCAGTGTATTCCTATAGCAAAATCCTTTTCAGTGCATTCCTATATTAAAATCCTTTTCAGTGTATTTCTATAGCAAAATCCTTTTCAGTGTATTCCTATAGCAAAATCACGCGTCATGCACACGTATAACTAGAATTTACCAAGCGTTCTTCAAGTAAAAGAAAATTGCAATTATTTTTTTGAAAAAATTCTATAGTAAATAATTATCTTAGTGGAATTACTTACAATCTATTTCCTCTATAATCCTAAAGGAAATGCAATTATTCTTTGAATAAAATTCTATAGTAAATCATTATTATAGGGGAATTACTTACAATATATTTTCTCTATAAAACTAAAGAAAATTGAAATTATTTTTTTTGATAAAATTCTATAGTAAATAAGTATTTTAGTGGAATTACAATGTATTACCTCTATAAAACTAAAGGAAAATGTCAATAAATTATTTCCCCTATAAAACTAATTCCAAAGATATTTCTTCAGCAAAATAGTTTGCACACAGTTTGATACATATACCATTAGAATTAGAAATGAAGAAATATATTGTGTTATTTGTTTAAGATATCCTGCCCGTGGTATCATCACTTATATTAGCCGCTAGTATCTATAAGGCATTTCAGAGGCATTTAGCCCGTCACCAATGCTATAATTCGTCTTGGATTATTGCTTTCATCTTTGGCAAAAATCTGCCTATTCCTCCTCTGGTTAACCCCCGACGATTTTGTCTGATCCGGCAAATACCCAGGTAAATCCATCGCATCGTTGAAGACTTAGTGATTCCTTAGCCTGACCAATCACCCCTGCTCATTGAAGCAGGCTGAAATTACGACCGGATACGTTCCAAGCAATCCATCAAGTGAGCAAACGAAATGAAGCAGAGAAAATGCAAGATGGCTGCCGGACCATTTGTGTGCAAGGGTAAAAGCAGAGAAGGCAGTAAGCCAGCCAGCACAGTGATTTTGATGAGTGCCTGATCGACCTGATCGATTATTTAATCAAGTGGGCGTTATTGGTATACAGGTTAGATATAGGTAGTTATGTAATCGCAGGGAGCCGTGTGCTAGCTTAAATGACACCGTCATCTTCCGGTGAGAGATGGCCTATTAAAAATCTCTGTTTCCATCCAAGCACCCTTTGAATTATCTTTCTTTCTATTTTTCTAAATCAAATAATTTACATGGAATTTCAAAGGTTGCTAGTACGAATGATCTCATGGTTTTATCACTCTCTATTCGGCCGATTCGTACATCAGCCTGCTTCATTTATAATCATTGAAAAAAATACTGAGAGATGCTACCGAGTAAAACAGGAAGTGGAATCATTTTGACAGCTTGTTAACCATTGATTCGTGTCAATGGACACTCAACTTTGGTTTGTTTTGTTTTATGGCATATCAACCTCACTGGGTTATTTAATGCCAACAATTTTTTTTTTTGCTGGTAAATATTTTTTTTTTTCAAAAATGTATAACTGGTAATATTTTCCCAAAAATATATTTCTGCTATTAAAATTTATTTTTACACATTTATAACGTTTTGACTCCAGTTTGGGGATTAACAATTTGCCCATAGCTGGGACAACGAACAGGTGCTACCACCTCGGGTCAGGATGTATCTGGGAAACCAGCAATTAAGAGGTGGTTCCACGATCCTCAAAACCTCCTGATCAACGGCCTTGCTGCCGGATATAGTTTATCGTCAAATCCAGGACGCATCATGGGGGGGGGGTCTTACCCCTCTGCAGAGATGTATTCGGCGTATTATTAAGCCCCAGCCGACAGGGCGACTCATGGTATATGGTTACTGAGCGAGATTGTTGTATGGAAATGGGAATGAGGAATTAAGAAGTACATATTATGATGACATCTAAAATAGATATCATTTGACCCTGAACTGAAGAAACGAAGATTGTAGTTTTCAGGAAAGTATTCCCTCGGGAGTTTTTTCTACAAAATAATAGTTCTGGGGAAGAGGTTTTCAAAATAAGACGAACGGAATGGGGATGATTTGATACCTTGAACATGTAATATCGAGCCCAGGTTCTAAGCTTTTGTAACTAACGAATATAAACTGTCTGAACCTCTGCTATAGTAATAGCGTAATATAGTAATCAGGCAAGAATTGCAGCTTGGGGAATAATTCTTTATTCACAAGGCCACACAATCGCATTTGGACTCTGTCGAGGCTAGAGTGTGAGGACCGGTCATCAATAGCCAAGATATCAAATGCGTTTTAAAATGAATTTTCCGTCATCAATGCAATTATTATATTGTTGAGAGTCCCGATGATAGATTGAAACATTTTAAATTACGAAACTCAGAACTTGGAGTTGATCTTCGATAGGTATTGGGCGGCATTACTTGTAAATCGATATATATATATACCGGCTGTAACAGCAAAATTGTCCAACACGTGTAACAACGCGGGATAATTGTCCATCCCAAAAAAGTGTTTAATATCTACAAAAAAACAAAAAAACAAAAACAAAAACAAAACAAGAAAGAACACTAAACTAATTGAATTGAATTTCTTTTTTCCAGCTATTCATATGAGACATTTAGCCATCTTGAGACTATTTTTCGTATGAATCACTAAAAAAAAATCTTTTGAATTATTAGGCTACAAATTTTGTCAGCCCCATTCTATCTTCAGACTGTCGCCTCTGAGTGTTGACTTTAATGTTCTATATATATATATATATATATATATATATATATATATATATATATATATATATATATGGGAATGTCAGTGTACCACCACTAAAAGCATTCCGAGCCGGAGCCGAACCCGCTATCCTGAAATATTGGATTCCCAAATCTTCTTGACTGTGATTGTTTAGGGATTCCGCCATCTTGTCTTTTACTGATAGAAGCATTTAAAGGAATAAAACTCACTAACTTTCAATAGCTCATGTTCAAATGAAAGATTACTGCTCTCAAATTACAGTTTTTAAAATAAAAATGTCCGTGTTTTCAACTTTGCTCATATACACCGTAGCCCAACACATCGTATCATTCTGGAAACAGGCCGACTTCGTGAGCAAATTTAAATATTCCCTATCGTATTCGGACCCGCAATCCTGAATGTTTTGATTTTTAAGTATTAATTACTGCGATTATTTTCGGCGATATTTTAGGTGATTTTTTGCGACGAATTTTTTTGACGGTAACAAGTTTTATAACTTGGAAATGAATTTGGGAATAATCGAAATTAATTGCAAAATCCCGCGAAAGCCATTCATGAAATCAAAATAATTGTTTATACGGAAAGTAAGGACATCCGTACATCAAATATCTTTAAATTTAGTGGCGGCAGAAGAATTATCGTTGAACGTTTACAAGTTAAACTTAAATATTAATGCGATACTTAAATGCAGCGATCTATTTTGAGTACTTCTGTAGTTTATTCTTACTTATCGTATACGGCTGCAGTATGCCTTGCGAAAAGAAATCTCCGGCAAAAGAGGACATGTTTGCAATCAAAAGAGCCGAGCCTGCTGCTGCGAAGAAAAGAACGTCCTGTGCAAATGAAAACCTAGATAAAACGGCAGTCGAAAATTGTTTTAATGCTGAGAATATGCAAAGTCTTAGGGACCCTCAAACTTCAGAAAAAATCGAAAGCCCAATCAGAATCCCTCTGCACGTGCTAGTTTAAATGCCGCCTGATAGCGAGGCTTTTAAGATAGTATGTAACAAAAGACAAATGGGGAATTTCCCGCCAAAGCGTTTCGTTCCTTGAGGCACTTTATGAATGCAAGAAAAAAAAAAACTGTTTCCTCGCATGATAGCTTGATTATAAAGAATTGGGAAGTTCCTTGTGCTTATGTTTTATTCTATTTATCCAATTTTCGGACGTCCGGGTATGACGATAAACTACATCCGCGTCCAGGGTAAGACGATTAACTACGTCCAACAGCAAGGCCTCTGAGCAGGAGGCTTTGACGATCGTGGAACCACCTATTAATTGCTGGTGTTCCCAGGTCCACCCTGGCACGGTGTGGTAGCACCTGTTAAGGTTCCAGCTATGGGCAAATAGTTAACCCTAAAACTGAGGTAAAAAGCATTATGAACGTGTAAAAATAGGTTTTAATACCAGAAATACTTTGTAAAAAAATTATTACCAGAAATAAATTTTTGAAGAAAAAACTATTACCATCAATACATTTTTGAAAAAAAAAACATATTACCAGCAATACATTTTTTGAAAAAAAAAATATTACCAGCAATACGTTTTTGGAAATAATATTATCAGCCATAAAATTTTGAGGAAAAAATATTACCACAAATAGATTTTGGACAAAACAAATAATATTACCAGGAAAAAAATATTGTCGGCAAAGTTGAGGTTGATATACCGTAAAAAAAAAAAAAAAAAAAAATTCGGATAATGTTTCGAGTACTGGACTCAAAGTTGCGGCTAAACTGTCCGAAGTTCATATTTTCAGGTAATTTCGATTTCCGCAGTTATTATCAAAAAACGATATATATATATATATATATATATATATATATATAGTTTTTTTTTTATATTTGTGTTAAAAGAGACGGTCTGATGAGTTGATATCGGACTCTCGATCTTAACGAAATAAATATCACCAGAGTCTTTTAAGAGTACGTTTTCATTACAATAATAAATTATTATTGCTCTGTTTTTGACATTGAGCTCTCCCTAGTTCTATATCCTTTTGGAATTATCCATATGGAATACCACATATTATCATTATATATATATATATATATATATATATATATATATATATATATATGTGTGTGTGTGTGTGTGTGTGTGTGTGTGTGTACTTATATATACATATATATATGTGTGTGTGTATATATATATATATATATATATATGTATATATGCGAGTGTGTGTGTGTATGTGCTTGTGTGTGTGTGTACGTGTGCGCTTTATTTTTAGTGGAAGAACATATTTCAGTAGACTCTTAAGTTATTTATTAAACGCTATATTAATTTATTTTTGGCCACGCGCATGAATATTACAGAAATGTTGCTAAAAGAAATATTCGCCTTCCAGCACGTTTCCAACGTGCGTCCTTCTTGTCAGGAGAAACGGTCGTTAGACCCTATGTGTTTCTATAAACTCATCGACGATGGACATTGGCGATTAAGCAGTGCTGAATAATGCCTTTAAGCAAAATCATTCAAGTAATAGATACTCGAAATCTTATATCTGCTCAAATAAGAATATCCACTAAAAATAAAATAACGTTTAAGTGATAAAATCTGTCGAAATAAATAAAAATCCATTACTACTTTAGAAATTGCTTTGTTTATGTTTGGATATACCACTAGATATAAACATTTCTAGAACCTATCTATCTATCTATCTATCTATCTATCTATACTAGCAGCATGGCCCGGCGTTGCCCGTGCTTGATTAAAAAAGAGGACTACTCATACAGCAATCGCTATCACTTCACTTAAAATATTTTTGCCCTTCCTTGCCTTTAAAAGGAGTGCCCTTTGCCGTGCTGATGTTGCTACATGCCTTACTTCTTGCCTATCTCACACAGCGAATATTTTCTAAGCTCTATACTAAACATTAAAACTGTTACGAAAAAAGAACTAAACAAAATGAACACAAAACGATCAGCTTTAAAAAAGGACTCGTAACTGGAAAAATCGAATGAAAAAAGAATGTTAACAACAAATATTTTTCACACCCAACCCAGTTCTGCTGAATCAGAATCAACGTTGAGTTTAAGCAAGCGAATGAGCCAATTGCAGTAAAGTGCCATGCAGATTTAAATTTTTCCCACTTGTGACGAATGCAGCTATTGATTTTTTGCATACTAGCATGCTACTTAACAATCGTGTCAGTCAGCTGTTGGCTCTCACGCTGGCCAATAGAATCTTCCTGCCTATTCGTGGCAGTCAGCTGTTGGCTCTTACTCTGGCCAGTAAAAAATGACCGCAAACTACATGAAAACTGCCGTAGAAGCATGAAAAAATCGATTATTTCCACTATCGATGGGAGTTGGGAAATGCAAAGTCGGTTTTTGGCTTTCCGCTAACTTGGAGCATGTGCATGTAAATTTTGGTGCAAATCCGTCGAAATTGCGGCCGTGCATTCGTTACACACACACACACACACACACACACACACACACATCCTGCCTTTTATAGATAGAGATATAATATATATATATATATATATATATATATATATATATATATATATATATGGGGGAGGAGGCGTGTGTGTAGAGCCCCGCTTTAGAATTGTCGAAAAACGATAATAGACTTAAGTACTGTCACTGAAAACTGATATTTTGTTCATTGACTAGCTCCAGATATTTGAATTTTTTGTATTCATATATATATTGACCAACCAGATGACGTCATACGAGACACGCGGTATTCTTTGAATTGGTAGATGATTACATATTTCTTTAATTTGAAGATTATTATTTCTTCTTTTATACATATATATTCCGCTACACACACACACACACACACACACACACACATATATATATATATATATATATATATATATATATATATATATATTGATGGAGAGGCCCGGTGGAGTAATGGATAGCGGCTTGGATTGGAGAGCCGAATTCGAATTATAGTCGAATCCATTACCTTGGGAAAGTTATGAATCCTCTTCTTCTCCCTCCAGCTATGGGTAAATAGCAGGACGGACAGAATGGGTTCTATAGCCTTGGATGGCTACTGGTCAAGGAGATGGACAAGTCTGAATTCAAAACCTGCGGAGGGTCGTTTGGTGACCTTGTGGCACGTAATGCACCAGGTCTCTGTATTCAGCCCTTCAAAAGGTGTGGATGGAGCTGCACGAAACCTTCACCATTATAATGGAATCTCATGTGCTGTTGTCGGACTGTCGGTTTCCTAGGAACTGATCTGCTTGACCATCATACGTCGAATTCGACGGGAGAGTCGAGTATATATATTGATGCATATTTCATTAAATAATATAGACAAGTTTTGTCTATTTATTTTAAGTAAGTTCCTTTCATATTGTCTGATAACCTTAATAACATTATCACTGAAACATGAAAGAAAATCACCATATTGATACATGTTTTTTAATCCTCTCAAAGCATTCGGCTTACATAAGCCATTATCAAAGATGACAATTACATTACAATATATTAAACAATACACGGACAAAACAATAATGATAGTCTGTTTTTGTTGCATGAAAGATTTCCAAGCAACAACAAACTCTGTGTGTGTGTGTGTGTGTGTGTGTGTGTGTGTGTGTGTGTGTGTGTGTGTGTGTATATATATATATATATATATAATATCATAATGAAAAAAATATACAAAGAATTAGCAATGTTAATGTGATTAATTACAAAAAACTTTGCTAACAAGGCTCAATTTACTATCAATTCCTTGAATAATAAGTTCCTTATATTCGAGTTGTTGTCGGTTTCAGATAAGACTTTTAATGATCCTGACACATTTTCACTGAAAAAATCTTTTGGGTTATTTAGTTAAAAAGAGACCAGGTTAAAATCGTTTTGTGTCAACCCCACTGTATTCCTAACTGTTGTAGAGTGGTTTCACAGTGGAGGCTTGTATTTGTACTAAGTCGGTCCTAAAATAGGTTCGACGTACAAAACGTTAGGAACTTGAAATAATAGTTAATGACGCAGCAATCTAGTTGTGGTGGTTGATACTTTAATGTCCGACATCGACTGACAGACCAACTCACTCAGCTTCCTGGCGACTGCTACTACTACTACTACTTATTATATGTGGGAGAGTCTATTAACAATAGAATAGGTGTGTTTCAGTATAACACTAACTGAGCAATGATGAGAAGAAAAAAATCATTCAGGCCTTCAGTAATGCTACAAACATTCATACTCTGACTTTCATCGGCAAAGGCCATTCAATAACCATCAAGGGAATGGTAAATAAATTTTAAAAAGAAGGAACAATAGTGAGGAAACCGGATCAGAAGTCACAACATGTCTGATAATCATTCCAACTTAGAGTTAAAGAGATCAATTAGAAAAGATCCAACTAAATTCATAAGACGTTTGGCACGTAGCAGAGGTGTTTCAGCTATGAAAGTTCAAAGAGCAATGAAAATAGACTTGAAAATGTAATCGTACGGGAAACCTGTGAGGCAACTTGTTACACTAGGACCGAAAGTTAGAAGTTTAGAGAGGGCGAATATCATTTTGAATTAGTTGGAAAATGATCGTGGAATAATATATGTATATTTGAACTTCATTTTGATCCTTTATGTGCTTCTGACCCTAGCTATGATTAATTAATGATGAACATGTTATTTTCGTTTATGATCGATTTCATCACGATTTTTATGTTAAACTTGGAAAGTAAGTATATATTCTTATTGTTCAAAGCAGATTTCAATAGTGTTATAAAAACGTCGGAGAATTCGAGTGAGATATCTTTAATCATTTTTAAAATACAACGGGTCATAGCTTAACCTAAAAATTGGACAATTTTGCTTTTACATACATACATACATGCAGCGCCAATATGTGACGTCCTCTGGTCGCGACGCCAATATGTGACTCTTCGCTGTCGGCCCGTGGTCAACTCCCAGTTGCGGCGCGAGCTGTAAGTTTTCTTCCACCAGCGTTTTGCGGTTGACTCTTTGTCACTGCCACCAGCCTGTGTCCCGGTCGATCTGGCCGTTCCCGGTTCGATACCAGCTTTGTCGTTCCCAGCTCACTTCCAACGTCTGGTTACCGAAGTTACTACTTTGATCTCAAGTCTAACCTACACACTTTGTGACTTTGATCTTAGGTAGACGAAATCAATCAGGCGTCGGACCGTAGTGCAAGCTGAATCCGGGGTAAAGGTGATATCGCACAAGCGTAAGTAACAGAAGCAATAAAACAAACTCAAGAGGTTCAAATATGTTGAGAAGGAGATCAATTAGAAAAGATCCAACTGAATCCATAAGACGTTTGGCACGTGAGAGAGGTTTTTCATCTATGACAGTCCAAAGAGAAAGTAAAAGAAGACTTGAAAATGAAATCGTAAGTGAAAACTGTGATGCAAGTTGTTACTCCAGGACAGAATTTTAGAAGGTTAGAGAGGGCGAAGATCATCTTGAATAGGTGGAAAATTACCCTGGAATTAAATGTATATATTGGAAATTTATTTGAATAATTCATGAGTCTCCGATCCTGAGCTATGGTTAATTAATGATGAACATGACATTTTCATTTATGATTGATTTCATCACGATTCATCTCTTAAGTTTGGAGAGTAATTATACATTCTTATTTCTTATTGCTCAAAGTAAAGTCGCAGAATTTCATTAAGATATTTTAATCATTTCTAAGATACAACGGTTCAGTGCTTAATCTAACAATTGGACAATTTTGCTGTTGCACCCGGTATACATTTGTACACACACACACACACACACACACACACACACAGGCATATATATATATATATATATATATATATATATATATATATATTGTGATCCACAAACAGACTTTATCACAGCTCATCAGTGTGGCCAGACGTCCTGTTGCCTCAAGCTAGGATCGAAACCCGAATGAATTGGCGTCAGTCGGGGATTCTACCATTAAGCAAGACAGGGATGAAGGTAAGTTTAAGCGTATTTATTATTAGATAAACACACAGTGACTGAGAGAACTTGATTCGATTTACTGAAGAGTCTTACATTATTAGCCGTAGTAGTCACTGTTTACAAACCCACACTTCCTCCCCAGAGAGCTCAAGTGAAATATTTTTTTCATGAGAAAATATATATATATATATATATATATATATATATATCTATCTTCTTCTGTGTATTCAAACCAGTCATTAGTATTCAGAAATGAGGACGTTTGGAAAGATTTGCAGGAATATTTTTGTTGATGTATTGGCCTTGGGTGAAGATGTTTATTTGTAGATAATCAATTGAGCAGGTGCTAGGTCTCAGTGGGATTACTTGGTTGTCAGGATTTTAAAATCAAATTTGAATATCAGAACGAAATCCGTTCCCTTTTGACCCCAAAACAAAATCGAACGGCCATATTTCTCTTTCTTTTCTTTTTTTTACTTCCACTCAGTAATGTCAGTGGATATATCTCGTAATAATCCTGTGAAACATTCTCAGACCTATGGCATTTTTACACAGACCAGCTTGGTGCATATGTCAAAATGACCCCTTATGTAGCTTCGTAAGAAGTCGGATAGAAAACAGGAAAAAAAGAAAATGCCGTAGAATCCAGAACTGTCCATAATACGTTTAGAGTAAATGTTTTTACCAGTAACACCAGCATAAATATGAAACGCCAAGAAATACGCTTTGGTACTTAGATATGAATTTAAGCGCAATATTAGATTTGCAACAAGGCCTCATCGTTTTTAAAGTTGAAATGACTAGATGTAACCGTAATTTAAAAGTTTCTTCTCTTGAACCACTCGCTTGGAGAATTCTCTTCCAGTTTCTTACTTTCCCGACAACTTTGATCTTCAAAAATGTAAATCTTGTTTCAGCGGTTATCCTATTCTTTATTGTTGCTATTTTATTTCCACTTGCCTAAATAATGTTTTCTATTTCTCATATTCTCTCCCACTCGGTAACATCCTTGTGTCTTAGTAGCATTATTGCCTTGCTTCAGATGAAATGACCGAATAAACAATATTAAAAATCAACTTTGTAATCTTGTATCAAGAAAAACTCTAAAAAATCGGATATATTGATTATAATATTATTTATAAGAATTTTAAGTTTACCATTAAAAATAAAACGTAGAATAGAAGCACATCTAAATATTTTTATAATATAAAATTAATGTTAATTTATTGCAAATGTTAAGTTTTAATTGCCTTCCAAAATTTCTGAAACATATTGATAAAGAACACCAGTTCTGACCCCTGAATTGTCTCATGAGTTTCCCTATGGTATAGGATCTATGGTTTCTTGTACTCCTGTTTCCAGATTTTTGCATTCATGTAATTCGTTTTCTAATATTTCAAAGAGTCGTTAGTGTCGCACTTTACCGTATACATTATACCTGCCTAATATATATATATATATATATATATATATATATATATATATATATATATATATATATATATATTAGTTGTTATGAAAAACTTGACAATCCGTATGGGTAATCCGAAGGAGGATGAAATCCTGAGAGCTCAATGTAAATCCAGAGTTAATATTTTAAAAAAAAACAGACCACTTTAAGGTACCATTATAATAATTTATTTCACCAGAGCCCCTTTAAAGGACGCCGGATCATCAGATAGCATTTCCAAAAAGTGGTAGTGCTATCTGATGATCCGTCGTCCTTTAAAAAGGCTTTGTTGAAATAAATTATTATAATGGAACCTTAAAGTGGTCTGTTTTTTTTTAAAAAATATATATATATATATATATATATATATATATATATATATATATAATAACATAAATATAGCTATCTTTTGTAGTGATTTTATAACATATTTATGTTATAAATTTTTTATAAAAATAATTATATCTGCTCTACTTTGTATTGAACACTCTTTTAAGAATAGTAATTGTTGGTTATTGGAATTCATTCCGTATACACCAATTATACACTTAGGTATATATATATATATATATATATATATATATATATATATATATATATATAAATAAACCAATATAGTTTACAAATTCAAGTGCCCTTTGGGAGATTGTATCTTCAATGGATTAAATAAAATTTATGTTGGTCACACCACAAACTCGCTTTCACGACGCTTAACTCTACATTTGAATAATAACTCATACATTTTTAGGCGTTTTAAAACAACTTACCTGGCTGCTACATAATTCTGCAAAATCCTCGTTGAAAACACAACTATACTTAAACATGAAAACAATAAACAAAAACTAAAAATTCTTGAAGCTATATACATAAAGCAGTTGAAACCTAACTAGAACAAAATAAAATATGAAATCAATGAAAGCAATACCAATACACACAGATAACTGAAATCGATTTCAGTTATCTGTTTGGATTGGTATTGCTTTTATATCCATCGTCTTTTTCATGTTGAATTGTATATGGTCTATGTTAATTATGTTTTATGAATATCTCCTGAAGATGGTCTATTAGACCGAAACGTCCGACGTTGACATTAAACATCAAAACGGTATATTAGGATTTTTGTTTGTTTTTTCAGTATATTTTTCTTCATACTGTCGGATCTATATCCATATATTTGCTTATATATATATATATATATATATAAACCTAGAGAGCCAGACAAACCTTGGTAGGTTTGTCTGCCTCTCTAGGTTTAACTAGGTCTGCTCTACTCACAGTATTGAGCATTTAGTTATTTTGCGTCCTTGTATCGGGGTTTTCTTTGTGTTTTGGACTTGCATGCTAAACGATTATTTTCGGCTAACGTACATGTTTTTGGTTCTTTCTTTTCTTATACCTTTTTTTCCCTTTGGTATTGGTTTGATTATTTGAAAATCAAGACACCGAAAGCTTTCGAATGAGTATAGTGTCTTATACTTATAAGATTTCTATTAATAATAATAATAATAATAATGATAGTAATAATAATAATAATAATATATATTGTAATGTAGATTTTTTTAATATATATATATATATATATATATATATATATATATATATATATATATATATATATATATATATATACTTTTATTTTCCATAAAATCCACATTAAAACGAAACGTTTATCAATCTAAAATGTTTCACTTTAAATTTGTGCACCTGCTCGATTTTGATGTCTGCGATACGTAATTCGTTATTAGGTTTGTCACTTTTGCTGATAACCCTGTATGATGACTTCTTATATATGTAAGCAAATATATGGATATAGATCCGACAGTATGAAGAAAAATATACAGAAAAAACAAACAAAAATCTTAATATGCAATTATGCTGTATTAATGTTAATATAAAGTCAACGTCGGACGTTTCGGTCTATTTAAAACCATCTTCAGGACATTTTCATTTAAACATAATTAACATTAGAACATATAAAAATTCAACACGAAAAGACGATGGACATTAGAGCACAACTAATCCAAACAGATAACTGAAATTTTTATATAAGATTAGCGTTCCGTTTAAATATGATCACGTCGTCGTCATGTGGGCGATGTTGTGAAAACGTATTCGAAGATGATTTCTACATATTAAAATATTAAAAAAGTCGATTGAACTATTTTATATAAATTGTTCAAGAAATCCCTTCCGTTGATATAGAAATACGCAGAGATCAATAGATTCTTATATCTTCATACAAGCTTGAAGTCCTCCACGTTACAAAGCAAATCAAAAATGATTTCAAAATATCAGAACGATGTAAGAATTTTAAAAACAGTTCGATAATAAATCCTTTCCTTACTTGATCAATAGATTCTTATATTTTCGTACAAGCTTGAAGTCTTCCATGTTATAAAGTAAATTCAGGTTTGTATTTCCAGTAGACAGTATGTAAGTAAATATATGGATATAGATCCGACAGTATGAAGAAAAATATACAGAAAAAAACAAACAAAAAACTTAATATGCAATTATGCTGTATTAATGTTAATATAAAATAAACCGAAACGTCCGACGTCGACTTTATATTAACATTAATACAGCATAATTGCATATTAAGATTTTTGTTCGTTTTTTCTGTATATTTTTCTTCATATATATATATATATATATATGTATGTGTATGTGTGTGTGTGTGTGTGTGTGTGTGTGTGTGTGTGTGTGTGTGAAAAGTGTGTGTATATAAATATAAATAAATATATATATATATAATTATTTATATATTATATACTATATAATTATATTAGAAAGCGCTCAATATCAGAGATAGAGCTAACATATTTGGTTGAATAGATGTGAGTTTGTGACCCTGGGTTTCACGCTTTTGCGATCGTCAGACAATCTGATTAATTTTTTAAAAATTTTGGGTTTATGTAGATTGCGTGTATTGGTGTTATTATGGAAGTGGGGACGTCGTCGTGATGTCATCGTGCTAACGCAAACATCGATGTATGTTCATACTCATAATGAAGTACGCAGACACACATACACACTTGGTCGTCCGTCGACGTCACTCTTAACCTAATCAACAACACATACGAACCGTACAAAAAAGAAAATGGCACCCCAACTTACGTACACACATCCCCCACCGACCCACCTTCAATCATCAAACAAATACCAAAATCAATCAGCCGCAGACTATCTGAGAACTCATCTAACATACACATTTTCAATAGCAAAAAAACACCATACAACGAAGCACTAAAAGCAAGTGGTTACACACAACAACTACAATATATACCTCCACATCCAAAACGCAAAAACAGAAACAGAAACATTATCTGGTTTAATCCACCATACAACAAAACCGTTAAAACGAACATAGGCAAGATATTCCTAAACTTAATAGAAAAACACTTCACTGAAACAAACCGATTAGGAAAAATATTTAACAAAAATAACGTAAAGATCATTTACAGCTGCAGAAAAAAACATAACAGAAATAATCAAAAGCCACAACAAAAAAAATGACAACCTACAAAAATGAAACCAAAGATCCAATATGCAACTCCAGAAATAGAACATGTCCACTCTAGGGAAATTGCCAACTTACGAACACAATATACAAGGCCAAGGTAAGTGCAAACAACAAGATAATGTACTACATCGGTGCCACCGAAGATCCATTCAAGAAGTGGAATAACAATCACAACCTTTCATTCACCAACAGGAAATATTCGAACAGCACTACACTTTCTACATACATATGGCAGCAAAAAGACAAAAATATCACACCAACAATAAGTTGGGAAATATTGAAAAAAACTCCTGCCTACAACAACATTACGAAAAAATGCCTATTTTGCCTACTCGAAAAAGTAGCCATAATATCACACAAACCGCAAAAGAATTTACTAAACAAAAAATCAGATAATCTACAAATGTAGGCATGAGAACAAGTACTTATTATCTGAATTCATACCAAACGGATAAAAAAGACATACCACCAACAATCACAATTTAATTTCAAGATACCACCACAATAACTGCATTTATCGTTATTATCATTGAATCACCATTACTAATCAATTCTACCAATTTACAATAACTATTAGCTACTTATATTATCTTTGTCTCCAATCCCTTACAACATTACTATCACATCACATCTACTATCATATAGACCCGCTATAATTATTAACCAGCTTGAAATATAACAAATAACCCCCCTTTTTTTTCAAAATTTTAAAATAAATATAAATAAAAATAATAATAATTTTTACCTCTCATAATTTTACACAAACCCCACTACAGAGTATATACATACATGCCAGGAAATATTATTCAGTGGAAAGATAGAAAAATGACATGTATACATTCACGAGAAATTTTCGCTACACTTCCAATCTTTGAATTTCATCATACAAATGCGTATGTATAGACACAACACCACCCGTATACATACATATGTCATATATGAAACTGTCCACATATGTTTATATATGTTTATATATGTATGAATCTCGACGGACGACCAAGTGTGTATGTGTGTCTGCGTACGTCATTGGGCGTATGAACATACATCGATGTTTGCGTTAGCACGATGACATCACGACGACGTTTTCTCCCCACTCCCATAATAACACCAATACACGCAATCTACATAAACCCAAAATTAAAAAAAAATTAATCAGTTTGTCTGACGATCGCAAAAGCGTGAAACCCAGGGTCACAAACTCACATCTATCCAAACATATATATATATATATATATATATATATATATATAAATTTAAATAATGTCTAGTAATTAAACAATGAAAATCAAGCAACGCAAAAGTAAATGTACCAGAATTTTTTCTTTCCCCGCATATCTCATTCTCTTTTGAAGCTTGATAAACGTTTTCCTATTTGTGCTTTATCTTATTCTGTCGGATTCTGATCTATATTTGATTCCAACTTATATATATATATATATATATATATATATATATATATATATATATATATATATATATATATATATGTGGGGGTGTCTGTCTGTGTGTGCTTGCGTACAAAAATAGTAATATTTTGAAAAAAAAAACAATCTTTTTATATATTTATGTTGTGGATTCCGAGATGAATTCGGTCTCCAAGGAATGACAAACGCAATAATTAAATATAAGAAATAAAATTTATTTACAAAATCACACAAAGAGTAATACTGTTAGTAAGTCCAGGAACGCAGTTAGTAGCAAATACAGATAGATATATACAGTCTCGAAGTAGAACTTCCTTAGAGTCTACGTGCTTGTAACTGACTTCTACAAGAGGTTACCTCACACTATCTCCGTTCGTATATTCTCTCTCTCTCTCCGTATATCCTCTCCCCCTGACTGTCTAACTCTGGGTATTTGACGGGAGCAGTCCAAGTAACACTGGTAGAGTCCACTTATATGAAAAAGGGGTGGACCCCATAACAATTTATATCTTACGAAATGGATTAAATCCCACAGATATTTTCATATATTTTCTGTTTATACGATTTCTTATGGGTACGCTCGATTAGATTAAATGGTCTGTTTTTTTTTTTTTTTTTTTTTTTAATAAACATTATTAATTACACCTACCGGCCTTAATGTTCGAAAAATTTTGTAGAAAATATGCATCTTCCGAGAGGAATGGAACTTTATCCTATACGGAACCGTCATTAAGCCTGAATTTCTTGAACATATATCAAATAAATAAATAAACATTAGTTTTTTTTTTTCAAATCTTATTATTTTTCTATACATCAAGTTTTTGTACAGACTTTTCTAAAAAAATTTCCTTTTTTTACTTTTACTAGAGATTCATTAAAAATAAAAATAAAATCTGCACCTTTATTGATTGGTTTAGATATTACTGCTTACCAACCCATTTCGGGCTACTTAAAGTCAGAAAATATTTTTAGATTGTAAGAATGTTTTTGATTGGCTCATTCGCTTGCTTAAACTCAACGTTGATTCTGATTCCGCAGAACTGGGTTGGGTGTGAAAAAGTATTTGTTGTTAACATTCTTTTTTAATTCGGTTTTTCCAGTTACGAGTCCTTTTTTAAAGCTGATCGTTTTGTGTTCATTTTGTTTAGTTCTTTTTCGTAACAGATTTAATGTTTAGTATAGAGCTTAGAAAAAAAATTCGCAGTGTGAGATAGGCAAGAAGTAAGGCATGTAGCAACATCAGCACGGCAAAGGGCACTTCTTTAAAGACAAGGAAGGGCAAAAATATTTTAAGTCAAGTGATAGCGATTGCTGTATGAGTCGTACGATTTTTGAATCAAGCACTGGCAACCCCGGGTCATGCTGCTAGTTCGTAAATATAAGCGACCGGTTTGAAATGTTGTGGGTGGGGGTCATTTTCCAAAATCACTCTTTCAATAAACAAACCGAGTAACACCAATTCTTGTAAGTTCATCGCATCGAACTGGATTGCTTCAATTTTACATGTCATTTCATGTCATTTGCTTAATATCAAAATTAGTTTTCCTTTTCAAAATAATTAGATTGGTGTCTGTAAGTATTCACTTTATTCCAAAATACGTAAATGTTGGTTGTTTATATTTGCGGCTACAAAAATTTACTTGGTTCGAGTATAGATAAATGAATATTGAACATTTACATTCTCATTGCATTTACCGTAATTCCCCAAGTATAATACGCCTTCATCCATAATAGGCACCCCTAAAATTGTGCTGAAAGTGTAGAAAAATGTTTCTAATCATGCATAATACGCACCCCTTGTTTGGTAATCAAACCCTATAAATTGTACCTCTCCAATTTCATTACGGACAGCTTGTCCTACTCTTATTGAAACTGTAATTGAAGATATTTATCAAAATTAAATGACTATTCTAAAAGGAAACGGAAATACCTATATTGTGCTTAGTGCGCAGACTCATTAACCTGTTTTTGTTCGATATCTACATGCTATCTACAGAATATGTATTGTTTTTGACAAAAAATGGTTTTAAACAAAGAATAATATTATTCTAATTTCGTTTTATGATAATTCTTATTTATTTTACATTTGTAAGTATTGTAAGGTATATATTGTATTTGACAGCTTTATCGAGACGAAATCTCCGAATGTTAGTGTCAAGTTGTCGTATGTTTGTGGTGAGTAGTCATTTCGCGGTTGAAATCGGCTTATTAAACGGCAAGTTTTTGAAGATTATTTTATAGCTGTGCATAATACGTACAGTTAAATTTGGTTATAATTTTTTTAAAATGCGTATTATATATGGGAAATTATTGTACTTTGTTCACGGATAAGTATATATATTAGTCGTTTATATTTAATTTTATAAGCATTTACTCAGTTTGGGAAAAGTCAAACATTGACCATTTTAATATGATTTTAGAAGCATTACTTGGTTCGTAGATAGGTAATTTTCATCGTTTACATTTGAATCTCGAATTATTTAGCTTGTTCAGGCATAGTTAAATATTTGAGCATCTAATTTTGATGTCCGTCTATATTTCTGAAATGAGGCTTTCTAATTCTTTACATTGTTCGAAGTGTTACCCTTATCTTTGTTACCATATCCACGACGTTTCGGCCGCTTCAGCCTTTTTCAGGCGATTGGAATTTAGAACTGAACCCTTTATTTCGTCCACCTGAGAAGATTGTTCTAGTTCTACGTACCATGCCTCTTCCGGATGCCTCAGTGACTTGGTCGAAAGAGCTGTGAATTCAATACACAGCTACAGCTGAGGTGAATTCAAATCTCCAAGTTTTTTTGTTCACCTCAGCTGTAGCTAGGTATTGAACTCGCATCTCTTTGGGTCAAGTCACTGGATTTAACCAACGCCTTTATCCACTGAGCCACACGCACACACATTCATACACACGTTCATACACACGCACACACATACGCGTACGTGCACGCATTCACGCATACAACCACATATTCATATTAACACACAGATTCAAAACGCACACACACACAGAGACATAGAATGAAATCATTTCCACGTGTAAATAATCTGCTATTTGCAAGAAATTCGAAATCTTGAGGTATTAAGCAAATTGCTAGTTTCAAGTTTAAAGACATATCAAGAAGGCTAATTTTACGGAGAAAAAGGAATGTCTTATAACTCCAGAGAAGGTAAACAATTCCTAAAACTGCAATGATCGATAGATAGGACGAGATTATGGCTCGTTGAAAATCTTAGACAACTGTTAAGACATGTCGAGGACATTATTTTATTGATCTATGCTACTGGTAATATTAGCCGTTTCCCTATAAGGAAACATTATGGAATTCACTTACCGAGTATACATTAGTGTTTTCGGTTGAAATTTATAAAATCTATAAAAAAGCCTTTTTCAGAAAAACAAGTTTATTACGTCCCGTAGCTGTTATCGCTCTTTCTAGTGTTGATGGGGGTTTCTTTCTTGAGTTTTATTTGAAATAGTGTGGAATATTAACATTGATTATGTCATTATTTTCTCTTACAGTTGCATGTGATATCCATTTTAGTTGTTGCTACTGTTGGAAGTCATCAAGGGATGTGGGATTTGGTACAGTTTGGTAATTCTGTGTTGGATATCGGTTGAGGAAATATCTTTGACCTTACATCCGCTGCATCAATGTGTAAGTAGAAATTGGAATTGGAGATAGAACATTCAGGAAATACATCCGGTGGCTAAAATAAACAGAACGCACAGGTGTTTTGAACCTTGAATAAACAGTGCGCACAGGTCTTGAGCGGATGGCAATGGGTGTTTGCGAAATTGTGTGGTCGCATGCCAGAAGAGGCGTGGATATAGGAAGTTGCATCGGCGATATACCGGAAGAAGGCGTAACCACGTGAAGTTGCGTAGTTTTCCAAATGTTATTTAACCGGTCCGATTCTTTATCTGGACAGAGAGGCTGGCTAGAGGTTCACCGAAGATTTGTCTCCGTCAATTCCCGTGAGTACAATCCTAATCTATGTGGTTCTCCCACCGCTCCCGACTCTACCAATTCGCCACGACTTGATTTCTTCTTGAACCAGAACGCCACGTGTGCCTTCAAAAATCAGTGTATGTGTGAGCTGTCACATTAACACACTCCGGAATGCGCCATTTAAAACTCGAACACTAATGATATTTATGGTTTTTATATATACTTATGTGTATTCGTCACCTTATTTTTTTAACCCAGCAGCAAAATACTTCATCTGTAGAGTCAGTCCCTAATGTTTAAAGAAGGGTGAACTTTGCCAAGTCCTTCAGGTTTTAATCGCTCAAAGCTAGATTTCCACCACTGATCTTAGGAAACGGTTGAGTACAGCTGCCGGTTTAGATATTTCTGGATGGGTTCGGCACCACGCATGCCATCCACGAGAAAGTCTTCATCAGGAAAGTCTATTTAAGAACATGACTCGAGGTTTTGTGTTGATATTTTATTTCATAGCATGATTCTAAGTGGCGAAATGAGGCGTTCCATACAGTGTTAAGGCCACATCTCACACATACACTAATTTTTGAAGGCACACGTAGCGCTTTTGTTCAAGAAGAAACCAAATACTTTCTGAAAGAAAATAGTTTTTATGCACAAAAATAATTCATTACATTAGGTGAATAAAACTAAATAATATCTTAATAAGACTGAAATCTGGAGAAAAAGAAAGATAATTTTTATTTTTTAATAAAGGTTGTTTGATTTTCATTGTTTAATCCAGTCTCGCGTGCATCATATATATATATATATATATATATATATATATATATATATATATATATATATGATGAGGTTAAGACAGGGATTACAAACATTTTATCGTCATCGCCCACTTTCACATTGTATTTCTTTATTTCTCTGTGCCGCGTCCTTTCAGAACGTAGGCGAACATGTCTCTCCACCTCCCTCTATCCCTTGCAGCTCTCAACAAGTTCCTTCCCTCTGCCACCTCCCTGCCAGGTATGTCATACATTGTTATATCCTGCGTTGCTTTCCCTTGTCTCTCTTTCTTTCTATTCGAGTATCAGATTCTCCAGGCCCTCCTCCCCGAAAGTTCAGCTGCCTCTTCCTCAGATTCTCCAGGCCCTCACGCTTGGTCCATGGTATCCTCATTAAAATATCCCAGAAAGTTATTTACACAGTCCTCTTCCCCTCATGTTGATTCTAGTGTTCTATAATCGTATTTCAGGCTCATCCTTTTACTTATGACCCATTCTTGCCAACCTGTATATTAATATTTACCAAAATTGTTTGGTAAATGTTTGTTGCTAGTTCGTAAATGATTTTATAACAAGGGAGGTAACAAATAACAATGAAATTGTTTAAATAAATTAATTATTATATATATATATATATATATATATATATATATATATATATATAAATATTATATTAAATTATTTATTTAAACAATTTATAACATAAACATGTTATAAAATCACTACAAAAATAGCCATTTTGTTTCAACACTCCCGGTGTTTTATCAAGTGATGATGTTGAATGCAAAACAAATGATTTTACTTTACTGCTCTACTTTGTATTGAGAACTCTTTTAAGAATAGTAATTGTTGGTTATTGGAATTCATTCCGTATACACCAATTATATACTTGGATATATATATATATATATATATATATATATATATATATATATATATATATATATATATTATGAAATGGACAAAGTCCGATAATTATTTTAAGACATTTTATGTTTAGCACTCACTTAAATATTTGTATCTATAAAAAGAATGTTAAACATAAAAATGTCTTAATATATATATATATATATATATATATATATATATATATGAAGAAAAATATATACGGAAAAAACAAACAAAAATCCTTATATACAATTTATACTGTTTTAATGTTAATATGTCAACGTCGGACGTTTCGGTCTAATAAACCATCTTCAGGACATATTCATAAATATAACATTATCAATACAACATGACAAGGACGATGTACATTAAAACAAGACTTATCCAAACAGATAACTAAAAGTTTTATAAGATCAGCGCTCCGTTTAAAACATGGTCACGTTGTCGTCACGTGGGCGACGCTGTGAAAACGTATTCCTACAATTTTGAGTATTTTGAATGAAAAATGAAAAGAATTCTATTTTGAACTAAAATTTATATGTACGCTGTCGAGCATTAATCTCGCTAGAAAAGGGGAAATATTAAAGAAGCCAGGTCTAGTATTCACGGTGCGTGAGATGGATATAATACCTGCTTCATAAATTAGACCGAAACGTCCGACGTTGACATATTAGCATTAAAACAGCATGATTGGATATAAGGATTTTTGTTTGTTTTTTCCGTATATACTTTTCTTCATACTGTCGGATCTATATCCATATATTTGCTTATATATATATATATATATATATATATATATATATATATATATATATATATATATATATAATTTTATGGTTCATGTTACTTTTATGTTTAGAGTTAGCGTATTAAATAATGATAAATAACGATTGTTGTTTATATTTATAACATTATGAAGAATATACACTCGTAGATAATAATAAGCATTCTGCGAATGTTTTGTTTTGTTTGGTTTTCCCTTATCTGATTGATATCCGAGAAAAATGCTATTCCGTCTGAAGGATGATTTGAATGTTAATGACCCTTCTCAAATCTATAGTGAATACTAATACCTATTTAGGAATGTGACCCAGTTATTATAATTTAGCATACCTTGTTTTTTATACAGTTTGTTTTCTTATCAGTAGTGATATTTTTCTGGTGGCATATGTTGAAATAGATTTGAAATATCAAAATCTATTATCACCCATCAAAATTCCCAGTCTTCAGTTACCCATCGCTCCCCCAACAGCTGAAACCGCCCACCGATGGGTGATATCACCCAGTTTGAGAAACCCTGACTTCTTAACTTAAGTCTAGGAGAAGGACAATTCTGAATTCAAAAGCGTGGAGTAGTGAACGAGAAACCATTGCACTATATATCTCCAAAAAGTTTTGTTTGGTTTGTTTTACATCATATCAACCTGAATGGGTTATTTAATGCAGACAGGATTTTTATTGCTGGTAATATTTTTTTCTTCAAAAAGGTATTGCTGGTAATATCTCTTTCTCAAATATGCATTGCTGGTAATATTTTTTCTTCATCAAAAATGTATTGCTGGTAATTCATTTTTTAAAATGTATTTCTGGAAAAACTTTTTTCAAAAATATATTACTGATAATATATTTTTTTTAAAAATGTATTGCTGGTAATAGATTTTTTTCTTCAAAATTTATTCCAGGTAATATTTTTTAGAAAAATGTATTGCTGGTAATAGATTTTTTTTTCAAAATTTATTGCAGGTAATATTTTTTAGAAAAATGTATTGCTGGTAATAGATTTTTTTCTTCAAAATTTATTACAGGTAATATTTTTTAGAAAAATGTATTGCTGGTAATAGATTTTTTCTTCAAAATTTATTGCAGGTAATATTTTTTAGAAAAATGTATTGCTGGTATTAAAACCTATTTTTACACTTCCATCGTATTTTGACCCTATTTTGGGGGCTAATTATTTGTTCATAGCTGGGATCCTAACAGGTGCTTCCACCCCGCTTCAGGGTGGACCTGGGAACACCAGCAATTAAGAGATGCTTCTACGCCTCTCAAAACCTCCTATACCCAGGACGGTCTCCAAAAGGTCATCTTAATTCAGAACAAATACGGGATTTATGTAATGACATAATCACCAACATTCTAAATTTAACTACCATTAACAATATATTTATATCAATGAAAAGAGTATTGGAATGTTACGTAATATCAGTCCTCCTATATGGTAGTGAATGTTGAACAATCTTGTTAAGGAGAAGAGACTTGATGCAACGGAAATGTGGTTCTACAGAAGTATACTGAGAATATCATGGCTGACCATGAGAGCAATGACGAAGTTTTAGAGCAAATGGAAACAAAAAGGACACTTATATTTAACCTCAGAAAGGGATAATGAGGAAAGAAGGATTGGAAAATTTGACACTCACAGGATATATTGAAGCCAAGAAGGACAGATGAAAAGAGGGAATAACCTACCTTATGCACTTGTGTAAATGGTTGGCAGAACAGGATTTAGGGAAGATGACAAAAAGGAAAGATTTGCTAAGAGCTAAAAAGGACAACAGTTTGTGAAGGGCGATGAACATAGACGTCTTAAACGGACTCAGAAGAATAATAATATTCTACTTTAAACTAGATATTTTGTTATGGAAATTTATAACAAGTGTTTAATTTTACTCGTTATTGTTAATGTTAATTGTTTTCGAGTATAACAACATTTTTTCTCTAAATACTTTCATTGCAATTGTTTTGATGAACTTTCCTCCTTGGTACCTAGACTATATGAATTTAATCGTCGTACTAGATTGGCGGCAATGTATCATCATCATTTTACAGTTGAAATGGCAAGTTGCAACCGTAAGTTCTATGCTAATAGTTTCTTCTCTCACTCTTCTTACTTGTGGAACTCTCTTCTAGCTTCTTGCTTTCCAGTTAACTTTGGTTTTCAAAAATTTAAATGCAATATCAATCGCTATTTTCTGTCTTCTTAGTCCTGTTATTTTATTGTACTCGTAAGGTTTTCTTTTTTCTCATATTATTTATCACTCAGCAATCCCTTGCGTCTTAGTAGCTTTATTACCGTGTTTGGGGTGAAATGATTAAAAAAATTCTTACACTAACAAAGTGGACGTAGCTTCCCTGTGACTTTCCTATAAGTATTTTCATGGTAATTGTTCTGATGAATCTTCTTCTATGTAACCCAGACTTTATGAATTTAATCGTAGTACTAGTTTGGCGGCAATGTCTCGTCACTTTACATTTAAAATGGCTAGTTGCAACCGTAAGTTCTATGCTAACAATTTCTTCTCTCGCATTTCTCGTATGTACAACACTCTTCCGACTTCTTGCTTTCCAGTCAACATTAATCTTCAAAAATTTGAATGCAATGTCAATCATTATCTTCTGTCTTCTTAGTTCTTATTCTTTTATTGACCTTTCACCTTAATGTTTTCTTTTATTGTTATCTCTCCTGAATAGTGTTTTTTCTTATATTCTCCAGCACTTAGCAACCACTTTTTTTTTAAGCATTACGCCCCGAGCAAGGCGTGAAGCCACTAGGATGCAGGGGGTTGCAGAAGATTTGGAGTGAGAGCAGATAGGAGTGATAGAAGAAAGGATGAGGAGAGGGACAGTGGATAGATCAAGGTAACTGGAGATGTCGATTGACATTACATTTGAATAGTTGGAGATTATAGCTCTCAGGGAAACAGTAATTGGGAAGGGTGTTCCACAGGCGAGAGGTGCGAGGTATGAAGCTATTGGAGTAGAAGAGACGGCTGCATTTAAAGATTTCTATAGTGTAAGGGTGGGAGCGCGAGTCAGCCTCGTAGGGCGCTTGAATTCATGAAGTCTTAGTGGCTTCATAGCCTTGCTTGGGGTGAAATGATTAAAAATATTAATCATAATTGATAACAATAATTCATTTAATAAAAAATAAAAAAATAAAAATGACGTCAATGATTTTTTAAGCAATATCCAACACTGAAGTAAATATATTTTCTCATAAGTCTACCATTCGACTTTGCTCTGAATATTGCTGCCACATCGTCTGGTGCACCTGTTATATATTTAGAAATTCTTGATAAAGATCCAAAGGAGAATCTGCAATATTAATGGTTCTGACCTGGCATCTCGGCTTCAATCACTTTCCCGCCGCCGTAACGTAGCTTCCCTCTGCCTTTTCTATAAATACTTCCATGGTAACTGTTCTGATGAACTTTCCTCTATGGAACCTAGACTTTTTGAATTTAAGCGTCGTACTAAATTGGCGGCAATGTATCATCATCATTTTACAGTTGAAATGGATAGCTGCAACCGTTAATAATTTCTTCTCTCGCATTTTTCGCTTGTAGAATACTCCTCCTGCTTCCAGTTAACGTTGAGCTTCAAAAACTTACATGCAATGTCAATCGTTATCTTATGTCTTAATTCATATTCTTTTATTGTCCTCTCACCTTAATAATGTATTTTTCCTCATATTCTCTCACAGTCAGTAACCCCTTGAATCTTAGTAGCTTTATTGCCTTGTTTGGAATGAAATTATTACAAGAAATATGTTTCTTTAAGGTAAATTTCATATTTAAGAAGAATCCTGCAAGTAGTTCTTATATTTAACTAACACCAAAATTTCTTCTTTTTGTTTACACAGTTATTTTTAATTTAAAACTTATATTTAGACTTCTCAGTTTTAATTAAATTTCTACTGAAATATTAATTTAAATTTGATTTAAAAAAATAAAGTTTTTCTTTCGTAATAGTGTTTAACCTATTTAATTTAGGATTAACTATTGTCAGACGATATAAACTTTCATTATTGCATGCATTTGTGTCTGGTCTTTGTGACAGGCTCTTTTTTGTTTAAAGTGGTTTAGCTGATTTAAAGACATGACTAACTCTTCTGGTTTCTTGCTTTCCAGTCAACTTTGATCTCCAAAAATTCAAAATTTAAATGCAATGTCAATCGCTATATTTTTTCGTTTTAATTCCTGTTCTGATATTGTTTTCTCTCCTTAATAGTGTTTTTTTCTCATATTCTCTCACACTCATTTGTATGTTAATATCGTTATTGTTTTGCTTTGGATGAAATGATTAAAAAAAATAAAATAGAGAAAAAAGAGTGGACTTCAAAATGGAAGTAAAAGGAATTGAAACTTCTCGCTTATCAACCAAGAATACAACTACTATGTATAGGTAAGCCTAGGTTTCTAGTCCGGGGTATGACGATAAACTATGTCCAGTAGCAAAACCTCTGATCGGGAAGTTTTGAGGATCACGGAACCGCATGTTAAGTGCTGTTGTACCCAGGTCCACCCTGACCTAGGGTGGACCTGGGAACAACAGAGAACCTGTTAGAACAACCTGGGAACCACTCTGAGAGTCCGAGCTATGTGAAACCCTAAACAAAAACAGAACACTACGACAGAATAAAAACATATTATTATAGTAAAAATACCAGCAATGCATTTTGATATAAAAATTAGCCTAGTGCATATTTATAGTAAAATTACCAACACTACATTAGATAGAAAATTCATCAACAATAAATTTTATCTGTAGTTGAAGACATAAGATTGAATTAAATATATTTAGCTGGTGCCATAAAATTGAGTTCAAAATATATAGATTTCGGTATTAAATAACCCATAGAGTTTGATATGACGCTAAACAAAATTAACCAAACAAGCAACATGAAAACACGCTGACATTAATCCATATATCCAAAACTTTCTTAAAGAAATCAAAGTGTTTGTCTATAATTTCTGAGATGAGGTATTATGTACATTATTTACATTATTCGAACTATTGTCCTCATCTTTGTCGCCATATTTATTACAACGACAAGGACACATGTCACAGTGGATAAAGGCTTTGGTTAGATCCAGTGACAGGACCCAAAGAGTGTGAGTTCAATACCCGGCTAAGGCAGTAGATAACTTTCACAGGGAAATTAACAGGAGATAACTGATAACGGACATCCATTAAACATGGCACGTGGAACTAGAACAGTCTACCCCAGTGAGCGAAATAAAGGGTTAAGTTCGACATTCCAACCACCTAAAGAAGGCCGGAGCGTACAACGGCCGAAACGTTGTAATAAATATAGCGACAAAGATGAGGACAATAGTCCGAATAATGTAAATAATGTAAATCAAGTTGTATTCTAAAATACAACTTCAACAAAACTACAGCATAAACACGCACATCACCGCCTGTAGTAATTATGTCCACACAAATATGTATATGCATAAAAGCTGAGTATCATCTACCATGTATTTTATTGTGAAAACAGAATAACATATATCATATTTTCATTGGTTTAAAGCTTCTAAGAATGACCCATAAGGAGTTGATGTGCCGTTAAATATATAAATCAAATCAAATAATAGGTTTCAAGGATTTCGTGACTTTTGAATATGACGATGTTTCTGCGATTGACAAAAAGTTTGAGAGCCATTTTAAGCAAACAAATGCAGACCAACTTGAGAATCTGTAGAAAAGAAAAGTAATAAATGGTCTTTGAAAAAATTATTCGGTATTTTTTTTACATCAAATTGGTAAAAATACTAAAAGAGCTCATCATTCGCTGCATGTAAATCACATAATCTCCGCTACGAAAAGTTTGTTCTACGGTACTTTTGTGTACCACAACCAAAACCAAAACCAATGGATTTCTTGATGGAATTGCCAAATGGGATGAAAAATAGATTCTATGCATCAATTGACGCATTCATCGGAGTGACTGAACCAAAAAAATTCCTTAAGTCTCAAAAGAAATTCTTGGTCACTGTCTGGTTGTCGGCAAGTAGAATCGCTTACCACGGATTCTTGAATCCTAACAAAGCCATCACGGCAGATAAGTCTTGCCAGGAAATCAACAAAAGACATCAAGAGCTACGAAATTTACGTTCAACATTGGTCCAGGAGATTGACCCATGAGAAAGATTTTATTATATGAATAAAAATGTGATTCAAAGACGCGAAAACTGTTCGCCATAACTGCGAAGCGTTTCGCCAGGGGACCGTCAACAAACCTACTGTTCTAAATATGTCCATAATATTTCCTTAACGGAGATAAGACAACTTATGGTATGACGAATAAGGAGATTCTTTCTAAGAGTAATTCTTTAAACAATACCACTGCGTACAAATCTAGAATTTTCAGAAAAAAAAATAATTTATCGAATCATTTATTATCTGATCATTTTTTTTTTATTTTGGCAATTTCGAAAGCAAACTAACATGTTCAAGAGGTTCATAATATTTTCTTAACGGCGATAAGAAAAATAATGGCATGACGAATAAGGAGATTCTTTCTAAGAGTATTTTCTTTAAACAGTACCACTGCGTACAAATCTAGAATTTTCAGAAAAAAAATATCGAATCATTCATTATCTGATCGAATTTTAAAAGCAAACTAACAAATATTGCCAAGGAGTGAGAACAAAGGAAGAGTATTAAAGCCGAGATTGCATGTACATTTTTGCAGATTAAAGTTGACTGGATTAAAGTATGCAGCCGGAAGTGGGTTCCGCAAGCAGGAAGTGCAGGAAAAGAAACTGTCAACATAGAATTTACGGTTACATCTAGCCAACTCAACTGTAAATTGATGAAACCTCGCCAGTCTAGTTTGCGCTTAAATGAAAAAAAAAAGTCTAGACACTATAGCGAAGAGCTAATCTGAATAATTGCCATGAAAAGACACAGCAGTGGGGAAGTAACTGAAGCCGAGCCGACAGAAGAGGGCCAATAATATTGGTGATATTGGATTTTATCAAGAAGTTCTCGATAAATAGAAAGAGCACTGGACAACATGTGGCATCAATATTCTAACCATGGACGAATAGTAGACTTATAGAGATGTAAGATAAATTCTGGAGAGAAAAATAGACTAGCAATGCATTTACCTATAGTCATCTAAGTCGGGAACGTTAATTAGAATTGTCCACCGCTGGAAAACTTTTCAGGCCCCGTCGTAATATCCCATAGTATATAACCAGCTCAGAGTATACTCATATAATACAAGGTTAGGCTGTTTTCAAGATATAAGCTAGGCCAGAATAAATTCCCGCATATGAAATGGGCTAAGCTAAAATGAACCAACCAAGCCAAACTATAGCACGACATTTTCCAGTGTGGTCATAATATTAAATGTTAGCAATTAAAATATCAATATAACCTTTTATTATCAATTAAAAAATAAAAAAAAAATAATTCATCCAATCATTTATTATCTGATCGAAATTTTTTTTCAACAATTTCGAAAACAAACTAAAAAGTTCAATAAATAGGTGACGCACGTGTAAAATAAAAATCAAATATTTCCCGTTAAAAAGTTTACTCTGTTTCTACTTATTTATACTGTTGTGTTCATCTTTGTTGTAATGTTCACGACGTTTCAGCCGTTTTCCGATCCCGCGTTCTTCAGGTGACTGGAATTTTGAACTGAACCTTAGGGTAGATTGTTCTCTTTCTACGTGCCGTGCCTCTTCCGGATCTCTCAGTTATCTTCCTTTAACTCTAGAGCAGTGTTTCCCAACTTATGGCCACATGGCAAAATGGACAATGACAAATTTCAGGTTGACCACAGAAATTTTCCAATTTTTCCTGGGCCACAGCTTATTGAATGTTCCATATAGATTTTATTGATTATTAGTACTTAAATTAAAGAAGTTAAATGTATGTAAATATTTTAATATATTTCGTTTATAAATATGTACTAATTAATTCGTGTTTTAAATTTTTTTTTAGTTTTGTTTTGTATATAGGAAAACTTGTAAAAAAATATCTCTATCTCTTTTCTTTTTTACATCATTTTACTTCGGAAAAGGAGGGGAGAATTACTTAGAAATTGCATAAGGACCGTTGAGTTTTGATAGTTTTTTTTTTCTTTTCGTTTCATTCTTTCTTTTTGTCGTTGTTTTTCTTCGGTCAAGTCCCAAATGCAGCCTGAAGAATTTTTGATTCGTCATTTTTAATTCATTTTTTTTTTGTTCATCTTATTTTCTTTGCTTTATACGACAGTCAATAAATACCGTATCCTGCGGCATATAAGATGCACCGGCGTATAAGACGCACCACAATTTCAGAAGGTAAATCAATAAAAAATTAGTAATTAGCAAAATTAGTAAAATCATTAGTAAATGGTACAACCTAGGCTATATTTAGGAGGTATTATTTTTGGTTGATTAAAATTAAACCTAAAATAATAGGAAATAAAGAACACGAAGAAAAACTTCATTATATATATCTATCTATCTTCATTATATATATAGAAAAACTTCATTATATATATCTATTTATCTATAAAAGGCAGGATGTGTGTGTGTGTGTGTGTGTGTGTGTGTGTGTGTGTAACGAATGCACGGCCACAACTTTCGACGGATTTGCACCATAATATACATGCACATGCTCAAAGTTAAATGGAAGGCCAAGAAAATAGTGGAAATAATCGATTTTTTCATGCTTTTCATGTAGTTTGCGGTACTAGCCAGAGTGAGAGCCTATAGCTTGCTGCCACGAATAGGCAGGAGGATTTTATTGGCCAGCATGAGAGCCAACAGCTGACTGACACGAATGTTAAATAGCATGCAAGCATGCAAAAAAAATCGATATCTGCATTCGTCACAAGTGGGAAAAATGTAACAGATTTAACGTTTAGTATAGAGCTTAGAAAAAATTCGCAATGAGAGATAGGCAAGAAATAAGGCGTGTAGATACATCAGCACGACAAAGGGCACTCCTTTAAAGGCAAGGAAGGACAACAATCTTTTAAGTCAAGATATAGCGATTGTTGTATGAGTCGGATGATTTTTGAATCAAGCCCGTGCAACGCCGAACCATGCTGCTAGTACATAATAAATAGTCGTTTCATTTTAGACGCGAAATATTTCAGATGCTTGTAAAATTGTGTGTGCCCAATAAAGAGACATAGTTCTATCTTTATTGAATATATTCTTTGTAAAATAGAAGCAAATGTTTTTGCTATATTAATTTCATCGGCTACAGAAAAATTCTGGTTTGGGTTTGTTTTGTTTTACGGCATATCAACACCTTAATGGGTTATTAAAAGCCGACAAGATTTTTATTGCTGGTAATATTCTTTTTTCAAAAATGAATTGTTGCTAAAATATTTTTACAAGAGAAGAACAAAAAAGAAAAAAAGGAAATGAAAGGAAGAAAGAAAAAAAAGATGAAAAGAACGAAGTGAAGGAAAGAAGGCAAGAAATATCGAAAGAAAGAAAGATGGAAAAATAAAATATGAAAGAAGAGATGAATATATAAATAAAGAAGAATTTTAAAAAGTAAAAAGAAATATAAAATAAGAAAGGAAAGAATGAAGGCAAAAACAAAAAATAAAAAACAAAACAAAGGAAAGGACGAAAGAAAAAAGAAAAGAAAAGGAAGAGAAAGAAAGAAGTCAAAAACGGTGTTTCTGTATCGTTTGTTTTGTTTTACGGCAAAGCAACCTCAATGGGTTATTTAATGTCGACAAGATTCTTATTGCTCGTAATATTTTTTCAAAAATGTATTGCTGAAAATATATTTTTACAAGAAAAGAAAAATTGAATATAAATACCTTGATCACAAAATATATTAAGAAATGGCAACTGAATGGTGAAAAACCTGCCTGTTATCATTCAGGTTTGATTTGGTTTGTTTTACGGCATATCAACCTGAATGGCTTATTTAATGCTGACAAGATTTTTATTGCTTCTAATAGTTTTTTTTCCAAAAATGTATTGCTGGTAATATTTTTTTCCAAAAATGTATTGCTGGTAATATTTTTTCCAAATGTTTTTTCCAAAAATGTATTGCTGGTAATATTTTTTTCCAAAAATGTATTGCTGGTAATATTTTTTTCCAAAAATGTATTGCTGGTAATATTTTTTTCCAAAAATGTATTGCTGGTAATATTTTTCCCAAATGTTTTTTCCAAAAATGTATTGCTGATAATATTTTTTCCAAAAATGTATTGATGGTAATATTTTTTCCAAATGTTTTTTTCCAAAAATGTATTGCTGGTAATATTTTTTCCAAATGTTTTTTTCCAAAAATGTATTGCTGATAATATTTTTTCCAAATGTTTTTTTCCAAAAATGTATTGATGGTAATATTTTTTCTAAATATTTTTTTCCAAAAAATATATTGCTGGTAATATATTCGTTTCAAAAATGTATTGCTGGTAATAATTTTTCAAAAAAAGTATTGCTGGTATAAAAACCTATTTTCATATTTTCATAGTGTTTTGACTCCTTTTGGAAGGGGTAACTATTTTCCCATAGCTGGAACCCTGACATGAGCTACCACTACGGGTCAGAGTGTACCTGGGAACACCAGCAATTAAGATGTGGTTCCATCCTCCTCAAAACGTCCTGATTTAAGGCCTTGCTGCCGGATGTAGTTTATCGTCTTACCCAGGAAGCGGATTTAGATTGTCGTCATAACCAGAACGGGAAAAATTCTGGGTTCAACGTGGGCCATAAACTAAAAAAAAAACGTTGGGAACTATTGCTGTAGAGCGCTCTTTTTAATTTTATGTAATAATTTTATTAATTGAACAATATTAGTGCTTGTTTAAAAGCATGGAGATCTGATCGAATGTCTTCATATCAGCCATTATTATAGTTGTAAAATGGTGAGACCTAGCTGCTAATAGAGTCATTCTTTTTTATGTGCCGTGTCCTTTCAGGACGTAGGCGATCATGGCTCTCCACTTCCTCCCTATCCCTTATAGCTCTTAATAAGTTTCGTCCCTCTGCCACCTCTCCCAGACTACGTTCTGTCATCCACTTGCTTAACCCGCCAGGTATGTCACACGCTGCTTTTCCTTGTCTCTCTTTCCCTCTATTCGACCTGTGAGTATCAGATTCTCTGGGCCCTCCTTTCTCATTGCGTATCCCAGAAATTTTATCTGCCTCTTCAGGATTTTAAGTGTAAGCCTTCTGCTTGTTTGCATCCTTTCTAAAACCTCATCCTTGCTCACAAACCCGGACCATGATATCCTTAACATCTTCCTGTAGAACTATAACACCATTGCCTCGAGTCTCTATCTTTGAGGAGACCGTAGAACATTAACTGCCGTAAAGGAGGTTAGATGTCACGTAGCAGCTTAATTCTCTTTTCTTTGTTACCAAGTAATCCTCCTGTCTCGCAATACTCTGTCCACCTTTTTGAATGCTTACTTGGCCATCCCAATCTGTCTTCGGATCTCAGCGTTGCACTTATCGTCCTCCGTCAAAACACTTCCCAGATATTTAAATTTCAGCACCTGTTTGATTTTAGTGTCCTCGACCTACACATCGCATTTCGGACTCATCCTTTTACTGATGACCATCTCTTCTTGTAGTTTATGCTTAGTCCCTTCTTCTCGCTCTCCTTCGCTATCTTCTATAGAAAGTTTTATAGTTTCTTTTCCTTGTTTTCTAACAGTACAGTGTCGTCTGCGTATCTTATGTTGGTAAGATTTTGCCCGCCAATACTGAATCCTGGTAGGATTTCCAATTCTCTTAGAATTGCCTCGCTAAACAGGAAACCTCATCAGAATAAATTCCATGGAAATATTTATACAGAAGACACATAGAATCTACATTAAGAATGTAGGGAAGACAACAATTAGAAAGAAGAAGGAATTTCACTGAAACAGAGATGTCAGGTTAGGACCAATAACCATGCATATTATTTTTTTTGATTTTATCAAAAATATATAAATACGTGACAGAAACTCCAAAAAAACGTGAAGCAATATTTAATGCATGGACAAATGAAATTCACGGAGAAATGATAATCTTATAAATGTGCAAGATAGATTCTGGTGAGAAAAACTATTTAGCGGGACACAGTCAACAAACATTCCTAGCATCAGACCTAGCAATCGATTCAACATAATATTTTCACTTGATGCTAGCGGAAAAGGTATTAATAGGAAGAAAACTAAATCCATATTTCATAAAACTACGAAATAGAAGAGATTTCACTTGTTAATAAACCCATACAGAAAAAAATGCAAATTTACAAATATTTCCCTCCATTCTTGTACATTCTACCGAAAATGTAAGACGCTGAAGACGAGAAATTTGCAGCCTTGGTTTTGAGAAGATTAAAAAAGAAAGGAGTTATTATATACGAATATGTACACGTACCTAGAAAGGTTTACGTAATTTATTTAGTTTTGTTTATTGGATAAAAACTTGCGTCATTGTTCGAGGAACGCCAGGTGCTACCAATTAAATACAGCATTCAATTGAGATAGAGATTTCCCAAAGAGATTATCACGAAATAAAACTGACAAGTTTGCAAATGAAATCATTATATATCTCTGTGTGTGTGTATACCTACATACATATATATATATATATATATATATATATATATATATATATATATATATATATATGGTAGATAGATGTGGTATCTTCCCTGTGCATTTTCTATAAATATTTTCATGGTAATTGTACTGATGAACTCTTATCTATAGTATATAGACGTTATGAATTCAAACGCACTATTAGATTGTCAACAGGGCCTCATCAATTTAAAGTTGAAATAAAGCTAGGTCTAGTCGTAAGTTCTATGCTAACAGTTTCCTTTCTCGCTTGTGGAACTCACTTCCGGTTCCATGTTTTCCAGCCAACTTTGATCTTCAAAAAATTAAATGCCATGCCAATTGTTATCTACTGTCTTCTTGATTATTCTTCGATTGTTTTCCCTCCTTTATAGTACTTCTCTTTTTTTCGTATTCTTTTACATTCATTAAACCCCTTGTGTCTTAGTGGCTTTATTGCCTTGCATGGGGTGAAATGATTTATTTAAAAAAAAAGAAGATAGATGTGAATAAATAATAGGAATTTGGTTTGGTTTTGTTTGGTTCATTTTGTTTAGCGGCATATTAACCTCTGTGGGTTATTTACTGCGAAATCTAAACATTTTGTATGTAATTTTATACTTTCACCTGCAGATAAAATGTATTGTTGGTAATTTTGCTATAAAAAATGTATTGCAAATCATTTTGCTTTAATATTGTACTTCTGGTGCTTTTACTTTAAATATGCCTTTCTTGGTTGTTTTTTTTTTAATATATAAAAATATATTTATGGTATTTTTATTGTAAAAATGTATTTTTATACAGTCATCGACTTTTGTTTTTGTTCGGGGCTTTCAACATATTCCCACAGCTTTGACGCTAATAGGTGCTGCCAACCCCTAGTCAGAATGGACCTGGGAACAACAGCAGTTAAAAGGCGGTTCCATGCTCCTCAAAACGTCCAGCCTCCTGATCACTGGCCTTGCAGACAGGTGTAATTTATTGTCATACTCAGGACTAATTGTAAGGGATTTGAACGGGCAAATTTAGCTACCTACCTAAGAAGAGGCTCGGAAAAGTTTGCATAGATAGATAGATGGCTAGGCATTGATTACGATAATGAGATATGTATAGACTAAGAAGCACACATACAGACAAGCGCGCGCGAATACACACACACATATATATATATATATATTTCCGAATATAATGAGAACGAAAATAATATATAAATTCTAACGTTCACAGTATCAATTCAAAAGACGGCTAAATACCGATAGTAGAGCTTATGTTAATTTTTTCATATAGTCAAAGATGAAACTTCCCTTCGTTGCATTAATTTGCACCTCGACTGGTGAGAACCAAAACAGAATTGTTCATAAACATTAATGCAACGAAGCGAAGTTTCATCTTTGTCGTGTTTAAATTGTTTTTGACTATATATATATATATATATATATATATATATATATATATATATATATATATATATATGATTTGGAGCGTTGATGTCGGAGTAAACAGGTGCATTTTTCATGACTGTAAGAACGTAATGTTAAGGAAAGTCTCCATTGTTTTATTTTAATCATACATTATTTTTATATTTTTCTTGTTTATTATATTATAATATTTAGTTACGTTATTCATTTAGAGCATTTAATATAGGTATTATATAGTTTTTTGTACATTCTTGTCTATCTTTAGTCGTGGTATACAACGATTTTTCTTCTTTTTTTCTTTCTTTTTTATTTTACAACCATTGTTGCTTCGCAAGTTAAATTTCACGCTAAGATTTATATATATTAAGAACATTTAATGTATTGTATTTACTAGATGAGTTATATAGTGGCATCAATAATTTTAATTTATTTATATTTTATTTCTAAGTGTAATATTTATTTTTCTGTTGTTTTTTTTACGAAAGTGGTCGTAATTTTCGGAATTAGAGGAAAACATTTTTGTAATGTTTATTTTGTTTGCCTTTAACTAGTGGCTCATTATTCCCGATTTTTTTTTTATCTATTAGTATTTATATTTAAAGATTCTTTAACAACATTTCGTATGAGTTTTATTTCTTTACATTTTCTTATTAATTAATTGCAAAGTAACGTATTTCAATTTTATTGAAAACGCGTTCCCAGTTATAACGTTATTTACTTTCGTTTTTTCCTACTAGTCAATTTTTTTTGGTAGTTAGTATTATGGTAGTTGGTAGAAGTAGTACCTTTGTTACTCGGCTGCTGCATTTATTATTAAGATGGACGGGTAACACTGGTCTTCACCCATCCCCTAAATCTCCACGCGCCAAAGCAGTATAAACCGCAGGTGTTCTCTGTGTTGAATAAACACAAATGTGTCTGGGCAAGCGTCTGCAATGGGGATTAGCTAGCCACCCTATTAGACTGAGACGAGTGGCTGCTTTTCAAAAATATATGTACATAATTCCATAAAGTCACTGTGACATAAGCGTTTCTTGTCAGGAGCCGTAAACCAGTTCCACGGGTGAAGAAAATATTAAAATAGATTAGAATTATATTTGGTTATTTCAAAAATGATAAAATCTTGCTGCCAATCTTATACTGCATTTAAATTCATGGAGTCCAAAGTGGAAACTCCATCAGAAGAATTGCCATGACAAACATTACAGAAAAGGCGCAGATGAATGTACTTCACACTGGTGTAAAAGTGACTGAAGCCAAGATGATAGATCAGAGCTGATAGCATTGCAGATTAATGTTAAGATTAAGCGTTAATATCTATTTTCAAGGTTGGCGTCTTCCGGTCATAATAAAAAACAAAATATTTTTTCAAATGTATCTCACATTGAGGCTTTAAGAAATATATTGCCCTATACTGATTTTCTAAGCGTAGCTTTGATGTGGCACAAGACCAAAAGTATAAGGCTCCGAGTGAGGATCGAACTCACTACGCTGTAGTAGGTGTTTTAGAGAGACACGTTTGCTAACCATTACACCACGCAGAGGTGACCACATAGTTATTTTCTAAGAAAAACTTAGATGTGCCACAAGACCGAAAGTAAGGGGGTAACCAGTGAGAATCGAACTCACTATTCAGTCGTAACTGATCTTTCGAGACAAGTTTGCTAACCATTACGCCACGTCGAAGCCCCAAAAGTTATTGAGCTATATGATGACGAATGAAAATTTCCGGGGGATGTTTCAAAGATTGAAAAATAACTCCCCATTTTAAAATACATATGATTTATTTATTTATTTCAATTTTTACAAGAAAGGGATATGTGAGGAAAGCATTTAGCTTGAGGTTTTATTTCAAATTCGATATGGGTATCTGATTTAGCTATCAGCTTCTGGTGCCAACCAGGAAGTGTGCCTACGGATTTCATCTTGAACTGTTGTGGTATGGAAGACATAACTTCTTGTCTTCGCCGTTTAAGGTCCTCCAAAGTTTTGAATAGTAGACTTACTTCTTTAACCAACCCCATCGAAAAAAGTCGGTGTGTTAAGTCAGGACTCCTCGCTGGCCACTCGTACATAAAATAGGGAATTGCTTCTCAATCACTCAGTATATAGTGCACTAGCAGCATGGCCCGGCGTTGCCCGTGCTTGATTCAAAAAACGTACGACTCATACAGCAATCGCTATCATTTGACATATTTTTGCCCTTCCTTACCTTTAAAGAAGTGGCTTTGCCATGCTGATGTTGCTACATGCCTTACTTCTTGCCTATCTCACACTGTGATTTTTTTCTAAGCTCTATACTAAACATTAAATCTGTTACGAAAAAAGAACTAAACAAAATCAACACAAAACGATCAGCTTTAAAAAAGGACTCGTAACTGGAAAAACCGAATGAAAAAAGAATGTTAACAACAAATACTTTTCACACCCAACCCAGTTCTGCGGAATCAGAATCAACGTTGAGTTTAAGCAACTGAATGATCCAATTGGAGTAAAGTGCCATGCAGATTTAAATTTTTCTCACTTGTGACGAATGCAGCTATGGATTTTTTTTGCATGCTAGTTAACATTCGTGTTAGTCAGCTGTTGGCTCTCACGCTGCCCAATAGAATCTTCCTGCCTATTCGTGGCAGCCAGCTATTGGCTCTCTCTCTCTCTGGCCAGTACAAAATGGCCGCAAACTACATGAAAACTGCCGTAGAAGCATGAAAAAATCGATTATTTCCACTATCGATGGGCGTTGCGAAATGCAAGGTTGGTCTAGGCCTTCCCGCTAACTTGGAGCATATACATGTAAACTTTGGTGCAAATCTGTCGATAATTGTTGCCGTGCATTCGTCACACACACACACACACACACACACACACACACACACACACACACACACACACACACATCCTGCCTTTTATAGAGAGAGATTAATTTCTATACTAATGTATAGATAATTTATACAAAGAGCATTCTCCGTTTTCCAAGGTTAATTTATGTGCAGATTTATAATTGTTCGTATTCTAAACATCATACATCTGGGAAGATGCCTAGACAAAATTCAAGCCCATATAACAGAGCTCATATACTTCAAATTCACATTTAAACGAGGACCAAAAAAGAGGGGGGACTGTAGAATGAATATACACAAAGTGATTGCGTCAATTACCCACGCTGGAAATACAGGGTGACCCCCCCCCCAAAAAAAAACGGGAACTTTTTAAAAATCCAATAAAACCAAGAGTGATGGAAGAAAAATATTTTATTCATAGTAATTGAAACATTAAAACATGCCATTTAAGAAACAATGATGGAATTTTCATTTTTTTAAAATTACGTCCTGTAGATGGCGTCCTCCTGTACGAATGCCTTCTTGAAATCTGCTGTTGAAATTCCTTATTGACTGCTGCAACATCTCAGCTGGGATACTATGAATTTCATCTTGAATTCTAAATGGCGAAATGTTTATTGTTCAAGGTCAATGTCTCGCAGTGTTGCCACTGGCTCATATCTGGCAATATGCACTTCAAAAATTCCCGTTTTTTTGTGTCACCCTGTATTTATACACAAAGAATTTACACTACCCACAGTTCATCAGTACGATACCTACATTTGGATTTCGGCCATTTTAATTCAAATATCCGGGGCAATATATACGCATGTATGTATGCGCATGCGTAAACATTCATTTTGATCCTCTGCCTTTGTATGTTTTTTTCTTGTTTCTTTTTTCTGTGCACTGATGCAACCGTATTACTCTCGATATAAAGAGAATATTTCAATCAACCTTAAGAAAGAATCATCAAAATGACTTTCTTGGAAACTCGAAGGCATGTTGTCCGGAAATGCTTGAAAAGATTTCAATAATTTCCAATGAAAAGATACCAAAAAATGGGGGAGCGGTGAAGAGCGACTGAATGAGACACTAAAAGACGCGTGCAGAAAAGAATATTCAGAGACTCGGGTTATGTCATGAATAAAAATAAAAAAAAAGATCTTGAACAATGAGGAGTTTGAAGAAGCTATAAGGTTAACGATGAGTGCGGATATATTCTTTAAAATATTTTTGAAGAAGGAAAGTAGTTTTTGTCAAATTAAAAAAGGGAAAATAAAAGAAGGGAAGACTAAAATTAGAAAGAAGGAATAATACAAAAACGAATGTGACGAAGAAAGAAAAAAGCATATATCAAGACAGAATGCAAGATGGCAGATAATAATTAAAAACAAAATGAAACAAAATATTGAAAAAAACAAATAAGAGAGAAAAAAAATAGAAAAGTAGGGACGAGAACGCAAGAAAACTGAAGAGGAAAAATGAAATTAATTTGAGTTGGATAGAACATTGTATCGAGGAATAAAATCTAAAGAAATGAATGTAGAAAAATGGCGACAATAGGAAGTCGAAATAAAAGCGAACTAATAGAATATGAAAAGCAATATTAGAAAAACGAAAGGTTGAAAATGACAGAAAAAAAGGAAGAAAAGAAATGAAAAGAAAAAGAAAGAAAAGAGAAATGAATATGAAAAATTAATGAAGAGGAAGGGTGTTGTTATTTTTCTGTAAAAGATGAAAGAAAAGACGTGAAATATAAGAAAGAGAATAGAAACAGGTGCAAAGAAAAAGAAAGAAAAAAGAAAGAAAGGATGAAAAAAGAAATAATGAAATTCGAGAGGAAGAAAAAAGAAATAATGAAAGAAAGAAAGGCGAAAAGGAATAAAAATGAAAGAAATTTGAAGAGAATATAAAAAGAAAGAAAGAATGGCTAAGGGAAGAAAAAAGAAACTTAGAATTATACGAAAAGAAAGAAAGGAAAAAAGGAAAGGTGAAAAGAATTATATGAAAAGAAAGAAAGAAACGCTAAAGAAAGAAAGAATAAAAGAAAGAAAGTTGAAGATAATTATATGAAAGAAAAGAAGAAAGGCTAGGGGAAGAAAAAATAGAATGAATGGAATTATATGAAATGAAAGAAAGAAAGGCTAAGGCAAGAAAAAAGAAAGAAAGAATGAAATAAATTTGGAGAGAATTATATGAAAAGAAAGGAAGAAAAGCTAAGCGAAGAAAAAAGAAAGAAAGAAAAGATGTAAAGAATTATATTAAAAGAAAGAAAGAAAGAGAAAAAGGATGAAGAGAATTACATGAAAAAAAAAAGAATGAAATAAGTAAGAAAGGGAAAGACGAGGAACAGAAAGGCAGAAAAGAGATTTTAAAATATGAAAATAAGAAAGTTACAGGAAGAAAAATATGAAGTGAAGAAAATGAATAGTAAGAAAGAAAGAAAAAGGAAAATAAGCAAGAATTGAAGAAAGGAAAAAAAGGAGAAGAATAAAAAAGAGAAAGAAAGACAGAAAATTTATGAGAAGAAATGCAAATAAATAAATACATAAATAAATAAACAAAGAAAATGAAGCAAAGAAATAAAGGTAAGAAAATAAAAATAGAAAAGCAAGAATCCTGAAGGAAATCTATCTATCTATCTATCTATCTATCTAATCATATCTATCTATCTATCTATCTATCTATCTATCTATCTATCTATCTATCTAAGTCCCTTCATATCTATCTATCTATCTATCTATCTATCTAAGTCCCTTCATATCTATCTATCTATCTATCTATCTATCTATCTAAATCTGTTCATTATCAATTTTAATCAATTTCAATCTATTCATTATCTAAATTCGTTCACATCATTCGATTTATTTATCTATGTAGTCTGTTCCTCTATCTATCTATCTATCTATCTATCTGTTCATCTAAATATGTTCATTATTTATCTCTCTATCAATTGTACATGCATATTATTCGATTTATTTATCTACGTAGTCTTTTTCTCTATATAAGTATGTATGTATGTCTGTCTAAGTATGTATATATATATGCATGTTTGTATGAATCTATCTATCTATATATCTATCTAAATTTGTTCATTGAATATCTATCAATTTTAATCTGTTCATTATCTAAATCCGTTTATATCATTCGATTTATTTATCTATATAGTCTGTTTCTGTATGTATGTACGTATATATGTATGTATATATGTATGTATGTATGTATGTATGTATGTATCTATCTATCTATCTATCTATCTATCTATCTTTTCATCTATCTAAATCTGTTCATTATTTATCTATCAATTTTAGTCTATTTCAATCCTCAAATTTCAATCCGATTTATTTATCAAATCTTTTCCTTTATGTATGTATGTATGTTCATATCCTAATTCTGATTTATCTTTATCAATTTTAATCTGTAAATCCGTTTATATCATTCGATTTATTTATCTAAATAGTCTGTTCCTCTATGTATGCATGTATGTATGTATGTATGTATCTATCTATCTAAATCTTTCGTTATTTATCTCTCTATCAATTTTAATCTATCTATTTCAATCCATTATCTAAGTCCGTTCATATCATTCGATTTATTTATCTATGTAGTCTGTTCCTCTTTGTATGCATGTATGTATGAATGTTTTTATCTATCTATCTATCTATCTATCTATCTACGAATATGTGCTGCTCAGTTCGTTTCCTTCCTAAACTTTGACCTAATGACCATACATCAGATTCTTCATTATAATCAGTCTTCTGGGTCGGGCCGAGAACTTTTCAACATCTATTCTTGTCCATCTAAAGGAAAAGAAAGGAAGACAAATCCGGTCCATAGATTTTTTTCTTCTTCTTCGTCTTTAACAAATATCATTTGTTGTCTGAGAAAATTCCAATGCGAATCTCTTTTGAATTCGGATAATAAAGCAATTCTCACTTGCCAGCCTAGTTCGAAAATTACCAAAAGATTTTTCTTTTCTTTTTATTCTTTTCTTAAAAGACTTTTCCAATTCATCCGACTGGATAGACATGTATTTTGCATTGTTGATCATTTAAATAAGAAAAAAAGGCACAAAAGCTAAATTTATTTTATCTCTCGCATTCAACAAAAGGTATTCGTCGTGTCTACATTATGTTTGGCATACAAATACCTTTTGATAAGATTCGGAATTTTTTTTTTCTATTTCTGAACAATACTTGTCCATTTCTCATTCTTTTACAACAGAGTCAACACATTTCATTTTACTTCCTTCCGACATGCAGTGTAAAAATAGGATAAGGATTTGAAGCGCCCATCTTTTCAGACAGGCAGTACGTACAATAAATTTATTAAATCAAATAATGTCATTTTCCTTTATAGGTTCTCAGGATGATGAAATAACATTCAAACTTTGGTAAAAGATACAGATTAATACATACACTCATATCTCTCTTTCTTTCACAATCTCTGAATATATTTTTCTTAATCATTTTAACCCAAGCAAGCGATAATGCTACTGACACACAAGAGGTTACTAGGAATTAAAGTGAAAATGAAAGTGAAAGTGATTGAGAATACTGAGAATGTGTAGGATTCAGTAAAAGACAAAAAAAGGAACAGGGTTCAAGAAGATAGAAGATGGCGATTGAGGTCGTATTTAAATTTTTGAAGATGGTACTTATCAGGAAATAAAGAAACCAGCAGCGATTTCCGTAGGTGGGAAGCGTGAGAGAGTTAACAGTTAGAGTCGAAGTAGAATCGTGCTGGGCAAGACGTTAAACTACATCCGCATTATGGGTAAGACGGTAAACAACATCCGCATCCTGGGTAAGACGATGAACTACATCCGTGTCCTGAGTAAGACGATAAACTCCATCCGCGTCCTGGGTAAGGCAATAAACAACATCCACGTCCTGGGTAAGACAATAAACTACATCCGCATCCTGTGTAAGACGATAAGCTACATCCGTATCCTGGGTATGACGATAAACTACATCCGCGTTCTGGGTAAGACGACAGACTACGCCCGCGTCCTGGGTATGAAGATAAATTACATCCACGTCCGGGGTAAGACGGTAAACAACATCCGCGTCCTGGGTAAGACAATAAACCCATCCGCGTCCTGGGTGTAAACCCATCCGCGTCCTGGGTAAGGCAATAAACAACATCCACGTCCTGGGTAAGACAATAAACCACATCCGCATCCTGTGTAAGACGATGCTACAACGATCATCCGCGTCCTGGGTAAGACAATAAACATCATCCGCGTCCTGGGTAAGACAATAAACTCCATCCGCGTCCTGGGTAAGGCAATAAACAACATCCACGTCCTGGGTAAGACAATAAACTACATCCGCATCCTGTGTAAGACGATAAGCTACATCCGTGTCCTCGGTACGACGGTGAACAACATCCGCGTCCTGGGTAAGACAATAAACATCATCCGCGTCCGATAAGACAATAAACCCATCCGCGTCCTGGGTAAGGCAATAAACAACATCCACGTCCTGGGTAAGACAATAAACGACAGACTAAGACGATAAGCTACATCCGTGTCCTCGGTACGACGGTGAACAACATCCGCGTCCTGGGTAAGACAATAAACATCATCCGCGTCCTGAGTAAGACAATAAACTCCATCCGCGTCCTGGGTAAGACAATAAACTACATCCGCATCCTGTGTAAGACGATAAGCTACATCCGTATCCTGGGTATGACGATAAACTACATCCGCGTTCTGGGTAAGACGACAGACTACGCCCGCGTCCTGGCTATGAAGATAAATTACATCCACGTCCGGGGTAAGACGGTAAACTACATCCGCGTCCTGGGTAAGAGGATAAACTACGTCAGACAGCAAGGGCTTTGATTGGGAGGTTTTGAGGAGTATAGAATCACCTTTTAATTGCTGATGTTCCCAAATCCACCCAAACTCGGGGTAGTAGTACCTATTAGGGTTCCAGCCATGGGATAATTGTTAACCCCCGAAAAGGCGTCAAAACACTATAGAAGTATAAAAATAGGTTTTAATTCCAGAAATACATTTGGGGAAAAAATATTACCAGCAGTACATTTTTGAAAAAGAAAACAATTACAGAAATACTTTTTTGAAAACAAATATTACCGGCAATACATTTTTAAAAAAAAAAAAAAATACCAGCAAAAAAAAAAAAAAAAAATTCTCGGCATTAAATAACCAATTGATGTTGATATGCCGTAAACCAAACCAAACCAAACCAAACCAAACTAAACCAAACCAAACTAAACCAAACCAAACCTGTGAAGGACAATCTACTAAAGTTTAAATGCAAAATCAATCATCACCTGTTGTCTCCTTAAATCCTGTTCTTTTTATTGTCGTTTGTCCTCAGTAATCTTTCCTCATATTCGTTCACACAGAGTAACCCCTTGCTTTTTAAGGGCTTTATCGCCTTTCTGGGGCTGAAAGATTTAAAAAATAAAGTTTGTCAGAAAGGAAGATTTCCACAAACAGAAACCAAGTTTCAACCGTGATAATATGATAAATTCTTGTATGTTCTTTAAGACGGTAAACATATTTCCATCACAAAATTTCAGTAAGAAAAAAACATGTTATCAACATAGAAAAAAAAATCACCAGAAAAAATAATTAACGGATATCTTTGAAAAAGATTTCGAAAAATTTGCAGGTGACATAAAAAAAAATATATATATTTATTTTGTCTGGCTATTTGATCTCGTATTGAAAAAAAATCACATATTTCTTTTTTCTATCAATATATATCTGTATATAAAACATGTACATTTTTTTTTTATTAAAAGATTTTTCCGAGATGTTCGATCTGCACTTCAGTCAGTCATTTTATTCTTATCAATTTCATATTAGCTGAGGTTCATTGAGATTATTATGCCGTAAAATATAACAAAACAAACCGAAATGGCATTTACGTTTAGCTAATTCAACAGTAAAACAGTGAGACCTAATTGCCAATCTAGTTGCACGCTTATATTCATGCGGTCGGGGCAAAAAGAAATCATTAGCGCAGTTGATTGAAAATATATATATATATATATAAAGACATTTTTATGTTTAACGTTCTTTTTTTATAGATACAAGTATTTAAGTAAATGCTCTGTTTATAATAAACAGTTTGTTATAAACAGAGCATTTACTAAATACTTGTATCTAAAAAAAAAAAAGAACGCTAAACATAAAAATGTCGGACTCTGTCCATTTCTTAATATATATTTATATATATATATATATATATATATATATATATATATATATTTACGTATATATATATATATATATATATATATATATATATATATATAGTGTTGACTTTAATGTTCACTTTTATATTTATATTTACAAACGCTCTGTCTCTGATCTTGACCACTTTATCCCATAGATATAGCACACCTTAAACTATATTTCTATATATATATAATATATATATATATATATATATATATATATATATATATATATATATATATATATATATATATATATTAGTGAATATACATAATATCCAACGTCGATAACACTACTCGTTGTTTAATGCAATCTTCAGTTGTGGAAATTCTGACGTTGTCCATTGCGTTCTCGTGATGATGATTCAAAAATGTGTAAAAACTTGTCTATTTAAAATTTATATTTAACTGTTAATAATTTATATAGTTCAAATTCATAAGTTCGAAAGTCGATGAATTAAAAAATAAGAAATAATGTATTTAAATTTGAATTTGGATAAATAAACAATATATCAAGTGGGGTAACTCTCGTCATATATATATATATATATATATATATATATATATATATATATATATATATATATATATATATATATATATATATATTTAGGCAGCATCCTTCCATTCATACACGTTTCATTAAATAATATAGACAAGTGTTGTCTATTTATTTCATGTAAAATTTTTTCTTAATGTCTGATAAGTTTAATAACATTATCGTTGAACGAAGAATGAAATTCACAATATTGATCCATATTTTTTTATTACAATCTAATCTTTCGGCTTACATAACCCATTATCAAAGATGTCAATTACAACATGTTAAACAATATACGGACAAGACAGTGATGATAGTCTGTCATTGTTTACATAGATGATTTCTAAGCAACGATAAACACGTACATATAGACGCTAGAAGAGAAAATCGCACAGCATCTCATGACGTCACACATGACCACACGAGAGTGAATTGGAGAAGTATGAAGTATGGGAAGCCAATGGTATAAACCAATGGCTTCTGTTACCAATTATAGACATTTAAGAATATTTGTAGAGATGACATAATTGATATATATATATATATATATATATATATATATATATATATATATATATATATATATATATATACAGCCTGAAGATTAGGTTTGCATGAAAAAGACTGTTTCATTCGAAAAGCATCCTCATACGAGTGATAAGAATGTTCGCTTTCGGATCATAAGATTTGTGTTGGAATCTCTCCATGCTCAGTTGACCAGGGAGGTGTATTTCTGATGTTATCGGCATTGGAGAAGCGAACCTGAAAACCACACCACGAGTTGGCACAAGCCATTGTGAGGGAAATTTAGGTAGAAGGAACTGTTCAGAAGCCGCCTTTGGTTGTGCCAGGACCAAAGTCACAAGTCATCGTGGCCGAGGTTTTGAGTGTACTACCCATATTCAAAAAGACCGATCCTACGAGATTATGTGCTGTCTCCCAGAAAACTCTATGATCCGCTCCGTATATTTTTAGTATAAATATCCAAGCAGGCGTCTATAATAAGGTTTGGCTAGTTGTCCTGGCAGAAGGGTGTGATCAAAAACAAGTAGTATCTATTCATCAGCATCAGCAGCAGCAACATCATCATCATCATCAGTCTTCTTCTTCTTCTTCTTCTTATTATTATTATTATTTCCTTTGATTTTCTGTTGTACACACATTTCCATCCGGCTTCCAACCAGAGAACTAAGGTCAGAAAACGGATTGAGGGCTTTTATAATATCTAAATATGTTTCCTAAGTCGTCTTAGATGTCAAACTTAAAAATAAAAATCGTGCTGATTAATTAATATTTTCTTATATTCCATGTACGTTCAGAAAGTCCGTGAACGTGGCTCTCCACAACTTCCTTCCATTTGGATTTCTTTTTGACCAATTCTCCCATACTCCGTTCTGCCATCCTTTCATATTCCAAGCTCTCATTCCTCGAGTGTTGCAATGAGATCAGTAAAGATAATAAGAAATGTACCGTTATCTTGAGAAGACAAAGGTCACTTGATCCCTTAGTAGAATCACGTGATATCATTGATGGTAATAATAGGAATAGCAGTAAAATATATAGGGTGTGGATATACAGAATGGATTTGTGAAACATAGATAGAAACTAATAAAGTCATTTTGCAGATTGTCAGCTCAGCCTAATTTATCAACAACAACAACAACGACAACAGCAAAAAAAGCAATAAAAAAAAAAAAAAACGTAACAAATGAAAAAGCAGAAATAAAACTTGTTATATTCCAGAGAGAAATTGCTACCGAATGGCGGGAAAAAAAAAGTAAAAAAGTACTGGAGGCGTTAAGACAATTAGTTGATTGTTAGTAACGGAACATAACCTGGAGTTAAAAAACGGAAGAGAAAAGGTGATTGAATTACATGTCAGAATTAAAGAAAGAAAGAAAGAAAAAAAGAAAGAAAGAAAGTAAGAAAAAAAGCAAAACAAAAAAAAAAAAAAAAAATATTATTTGACGAAAAAAGAGACCACAGATTTAGGGCTTTACGTAGATAATGTTTGATTAACTATTACACCAGTAAATAACACAGAAACTTGCCCTCCATATATATATATATATATATATATATATATATATATATATATATATATATATGTGTGTGTGTGTGTGTGTGTGTGTGTGTGTGTTTAATAGGAACCTCTCGCAATTACGGACAAGTTTCGTAGTATCCTTATTAAAGGAAGAAAGAAAAATAACATGTTCGTGCATATTCATTTTATTCCGAGTACCTTCGGCATTAGCACAATGTCATCATCAGGAACTTGTCTTTTCTAAAGCAAAAAAAAAAAAAAAAATTGTGTTCATCATTTTTCTAAGACAGAATTGTTGCGTTCATCTGAAATTTCCTGAAAAAACAGAAATTACAAATCAGTTATTTATCACCCAAATATTTCAAATATGCACATCAAAATCATGTCCGGATACGCGGGATTCCAGATACAAGGCACTCCGGATATGAGGGATTCCGGATATGAGAGATTCTACTGTAATTACAATACCTCATCTCAGAAGTATATCGATTTATATCATATATATTCATATCGATTAATACATTTTAAACCAAAGTAACCAACAATATGTTTTATGGAAGAATTAATAACAATACATTTGTAATATGTGTGTGTGTGTGTGTGTGTGTGTGTGTGTGTGTGTGTGTGTGTGTGTGTGTGTGTGTGTGTGTGTATTTTTATAGGAACTTCTCGTAATTACGGACAAGTTGCGTAGTATCCTTATTAAAGGAAGAAAGTAAATAACCATGTTGATGCAGATTAATTTTTTTACGAGTAGTTTCGACATCAGCACAATGTCATCATCAGCGTCTTGTCTTTTCTAAGGCAAAAAAAATGTTGTGTTCATAATTTTTCTAAGACAGAATTGTAGCGTTTATCTGAAATTTCCTGAAAAACAAAAATTTCAAATCAGTTACATATCACCCAAATAGTTCAAATATACACATCAAAATCATGTCCGGATTTGCGGGATTCCGGATATGAGGGATTCCTCATATGAAAGATTCCGGATATAAGGAATTCTACTGTAATTATAATACCTTATCCCAGAAGTATAGACAGATATCGATTTATAGTAAAATAAACAATACATTTGAGAGCAAAGTAACCAACAATATGTTTTATGGAAGAGCAAAATGATCAATGAAACATTTTATCTGTAATTCAGAGAATATCATTGCATTCAAAATATATTTAGTTGAATCCAAGTTCGGACTAGAACAACCTATCTCGGTGAACGAGATAAAGTGTTTAGATGGAAATTTCAACGGATATCACCTGAAGAATTCTGGAACTTACAACGGCCGAAACGTCATGAATATAACAGTAAAAATGAGGACAACACCCCAAACAATGTAAACAGAGGTATAAAGTATAGGAAGTCGTAGAGAGTCATGATCATCCACGCCGTGAAAGAATACTGCATATTGAAGAAGAATTCCTTTGTGAATTCTGACGTACATTTTTGTAATCGTTTCTCCCCAGGCAAGGTGATAAAGCCACTAAGAAGCAATAAATTAATGGAACTGATAGAGAATGAGAAGACTTTAATGAAGGGAAAGGACAATAAAAGAACAGGTTCCAGGTAGGTAGAATAAGTCGATTGACGTTGGATTTAAACGATTTAAGTTTGTAAGTGGCAGGAAACTCAAAAAATGTAAGAGGGTCCCACAGGTAAAAGAAATTACTAGAATAGAAATTACATCTAGTTATTTCGACTGTGAGACTTATTAGCCATTCTGATAGTACCGCTTGTATTCGGGTGGCTAATGTTCCGAGGAGGAAATCTCATTTGAACTACTGTCATGAACATAGTTCTAGATAAGACAAAGAGAAGCCACGAAAGAATGTGAATTAAATCTAGATGCCAGATCAACACTAATAACTAATAATGAAGCTTTTAAGTTTTTTTTTATTAACAGCTAAAGATCACTTAGAATTTTCATATCTCCTAAAAAATTATGTGAATAAAAATGGAAAGATTGACGAAATTACGCTAGCTGATGACTCGAAAATTGATTACTTGTAAGTATGTTTCTGAAATTATATATATATATATATATATATATATATATATATATATATATATAGCAATAGAAATGTTTTGATTCTCAAAAACATTCAGTAAATTCTGGCTGTCTTCGTAATTGATACAATTGAGAGTTGTTTACTGCTTTTTATTATTATTAAAGCTTACCTTCTTCAATAAAACAGCATTATAGAGTGATTTCTGCCGAAATACACAATTATACACGAACACATCGACACACAGATACACACACACACACACACATATATATATATATATATATATATATATATATATATATATATATATATAAGAAAAATATATACGGAAAAAACAAACAAAAATCCTCATATGCAATTATGCTGTTTTAATGTTATTATGTCAACGTCGGACGTTTCGGTCTAATAAACCATCTTCAGGACATATTCATAAAATATAATTAACATTATCAATTCAACATGACAAAGACGATGTACATAAGAACAAGACTTATCCAAACAGATAACTGAAAGTTTTATAAGATCAGCGCACATCTCCGACGTTGAACATAATGTTAACATTAAAATAGCATAATGGTTTGCATATGAAGCATTTTTGTTTTTTTTTTCAGTATAATTTTCTTGATATTTTTGATCTATATCCATATATTTTTCTTCACACTGTCGGATCTATACACATACACACACACACACACACATACATATATATATATATATATGGTGGTGCGTATGTTTGATTGTATGATTGGATTTAAGCGTGTGTGTGTGTTTACAAACAAATCCATGAAGGCAATCCATATTTTCACTTCTCTCTCTGATATATATATATATATATATATATATATATATATATATATATATATATATATATATATATATATATATATATGTGTGTGTGTGTGTGTGTGTGTGTGTGTGTGATTTTATTTCTCGCATTTCCCGCATGGAAATCCCTTCCGTTTATTTGCTTCCCTGGTAAATACAACCGTCAAAAATTTATATGTAACGTTAATCTATCTTTTTTAATCCCGTTAATCTTTTGTCCTTTCCTTAGTCTCCCTTGTTCTTAGCCTTCTCTATCACATTCACTCTCTGTAACCCCCTTGCTCGTTAGTAGCATTACCACCTTGATTGGGGTGAAATGATTCAATATATATATAATGACCAGTGTATTTAATAATATTTACAGTTCATTATATCAAAAGAGATAGACTCCGTCAGGTTAACTTACCCCAGAAACACCCACTGAAATTATGGCTGCAGTACATATGTTGGCACTTCGACCTTATCGGGTTATGTTGTTCATGATCTTTACCGTGGTTATTCTATGCTTTTTATTAATGTTCGTGAAATTTTGAGATCCAAACGTCAATTTGAACGGCCTTTTAATTTTGATATACATTTATCTATATCTCGGTTTTAAAGATGTACGTTAAGAATAGTTTCGCCTCCATTTGCCTCAGTGCAAGTTGTTTTACAATTTTTGAAACAAAATGATCGGGTATAAATCGAAGACCACAAATAATAGTGTAACTGAAATTACATTTATTGAAAAGTAAAAGGATAAGATTTTAGGGTCTGCAATCATTTAGTCTAAAAAATAAACCAAAAATGTCAAGAGGAAGCCTAGAGTAATATACTGCAGATTTCCGTTGTTCAGCTGAAGGCATTGTTGAATGCAAAGTTGTTGATAACGTGTAGACATTCGTCAAGGGTGATTGCTTGTATCTTCTCAGTGATGGCTCCCTTCAATGCAGTAATACTACGAGGATTGCCCTAGTAGATGTTGTCCTTGAGGAACCCCCGAGAGGAAGAAATGGGGTCCACGTCAGGCGTGTCAGGTTCCCATTCTACTTTCATTTTGTGGCTTATGATACGATTCCCAAACATTTCAAGGCGCCATGCCATGGTAACAGCAGTGTGAGGAGGAGAACATTCCTGCACTATCTATATTTCTGAGATGAGGTAATATGTACATTATTTACATTATTCAAACTATTGTTCTCATCTTTGTCGCCATATTTATTACAATATTTCGGTCGTTGTACGTTGCGGCCTTCTTCAGGTGTTTGGAATGCCGAAATTACCCTTTATTTCGCACACTGGGGTAGATTGTTCTAGTTCCACGTACCATGTTTCAAGGACACATAGCACAGTGGATAAAGACGTTGGTTGGATCGAGTGACAGGGCCCAGTGAGTGTGAGTTCAATACCCGGTTAAGGCAGTGGAGAACTTTTAGAGGGAAAATTAACAGGAGATAACTGATAACTGACATCCATCAAACAAGGCACGTGGAGCTAGAACAGTCTACACCAGTGAGCAAAATAAAGGTTTCAGTTCGACATTCCAACCACCTGAAGAAGGCCGGAGCGTACAACAACCGAAACGCTGTAATAAATATGGCGACAAAGATGAGGACAATAGTCCGAATAATGTAAATAATATACATAATACCTTATTTCAGAAATATAGACAGATAATGAAGGGCCGAAACGCTGTAATAAATATGGTGACAAAGATGAGGACAATAGTCCGAATAATGTAAATAATATACATAATACCTCATTTCAGAAATATAGACAGATAATGAAGGGCCGAAACGTTGTAATAAATATAGCGACAACGATGAGGACAATAGTCCGAATAATATAAATAGTGTACATAATACCTCATCTCAGAAATATAGAGAGATATTGAAAGAGCTGAAACGTTGTAATAAATATGGTGACAAAGATGAGGACAATAGTCCGAATAATGTAAATAATATACATAATACCTCATTTCAGAAATATAGACAGATAATGAAGGGCCGAAACGTTGTAATAAATATAGCGACAACGATGAGGACAAACGAATAATATAAATTGTAATAATAATCTCAGAAATATAGACAGATATTGAAAGAGCTGAAACGTTGTAATAAATATAGCGACAAAGATGAGGACAATAGTACGAATAATATAAATAGTGTACATAATACCTCATCTCAGAAATATAGACAGATATTGAAAGAGCTGAAACGTTGTAATAAATATGGTGACAAAGATGAGGACAATAGTCCGAATAATATAAATAATGATCACATTCCTGTTGGAATTACTGCTCCTCCACCACAACGTCCTTATGCTCTTCGAAATTTTGCTATATGTGAGGCTGCTGCTTTGTCTCAACAATTGTGAAACCCCCTGTATTTCTATTTCTGCAACGTAGATCAACGTAAACCGATGTAGCTTAAGAGAAATTGGAATGCTCCCTGGCTGGGTTGACGGGTTCATATGCAGAATATAATATCATTTAAAATAGGTATATTTAGGAATCAGCCAACGACTGTAACATCCATATTAAACTAAAGTGATTTACATTAAGTATAATGTGTCTTCTTTCTCCGGCACTAATGTCAGACAGGGTGCAACATTGATAGAACTGAGATTGGCCCCTGGTGATTTCAGCAACGAGGTATACAAATACTGTCAGTTGAAACGAGCACACTTGACGTCTTTATAGGTAATTTCTTGCTCAAACCACACAAGTGGAAACCATATTAAATCCTGTATTGTATTTCAAGTTACAGAGAGTATAAATAAATAAGGAAATAAATAAACAAAAGTTTAATTAAAGCAAATTGTCATTATTTCTCAGAGACACATTGAAACAAAAAGATATATTGATTTTTGTTTTGGAGCTAATTTGTCACAATACACCCAAGATGGGCCGAATATCGAAACTATGAAAAAAGTCCAAACTGCCCATAGCTGGAAGGAGAAATAGCGTGCCTTGTTGTTATCTGACTGACTGCTGACATAGCTTCATCATTGGGCTACACATTTGTGCTTGATAATCAGTGACTCTAAAAGAAGCTTCAGCCGCTCTTTTAAAAGACAGGTCTTGTTTTAAATCCAGCTAGGTGTCTAAACACCCTAACCACTAATGTTGGTTTCAATCTCTGGAATGACTGCTAAATGAACCCTCTACAAATGTATACAGAAATTCTACAGATCTATGCTAGGATTTTTGTAGCCAATAAAATGGTAAATTTCTTCACCTTACCTACATATTTTTAATGCCTTCAAGTGAGAAATCTATAATCACTTGACTGTATCCCATTTGCATGTGAACACTATTTCTATTTTGTGCAATTTTTACTTGTCATACAGCTTCTTCGTTTGCCTTATGTTATTTTGATTTGTTCTTTACCCCCCCCATTTTTGGCCTTATATTACTTTGATCTATTCTTCTTCCCCCACTTTTTGCCTTATATTATTTTGATCTGTTTATTGTCCCCCACTTGTTGAGAATTTTGTCAATTCTGCTTAACCATGCCTACTTCCTGTGCAGTTGTTACATAATATGAACAAATATTAGGAAGTTGCATAGGCACGAACAGCATTTTTGATGTTACGAATTCCTTAGTCCATTAGGGTCAAAGTGAAATAATATGTCAATCATCATGGTGTGTGTTGGACACGATAACCTGACAAAGACCATCTTTCTTCTGGACTGGTTGTCATCTCAAGGCAAGGGAGCCTTGTCAACCTTGTGATTTTTTTGTTTTCACTTTAGAGAAATGACTGTTAAAAAGCTCCCTCTCCAAATTTGTAAATATATTCTACAGATGCATACTGGGATTTCTTCCTGGCAAATAAAAAAGGAAGTTGCTCGGTTTTAGCCACACTTTTTTTTTTTTTTTTTTTTCTTCCTTGCCTTGGAGTCTATAACCACTTGACTGCATCCCTTTTGCATGTGAACACTATTTCTATTTTGTGAACTGTTTACTTTGTTTCTGCCTTATAATTGCTTTGATTTGCCTTGCATTATAATTTCTTCTCCCATAAGTGTTTCACTGTTGTTCTTTTACTTTTGTTTGGTTTTTTATTTTGTCATTTCCTGCTTCCTCAACATTGAGGCTATATAACGTATTGGCAAAAACATAGCAAAGAGTTTTCGTGTAAAACCATAAAAATTCTATGTTGGTCATGCAACTATCATCCTATCACCTAGACTAACTTGACATTAGTCTGGTCTAAAATTCCAATTGTGTTTATATTAACAAATATAGACTGTTTATATTAAAGATATAGATTTTCCTTGATCTTGATAATAGCCAAAAGCATTGTCGAAAAATACTATATACCAACCATATGGAAAATATTTACATTTATTGCAAACAAACATAAGGTCTTTTGTGCATAAATAAGAAAATATTTCTAAAATTCTGTTATATAACCTAAAAAAATGTATATGAATATATCTCAGTTCATGAGAAAATGGCAGACAGAAGAACAACTATTTGAAGGTTGTATTGGCATAACACAAACATTGTGTCTGTCGAGCAAGAAAACTTGACAAAGACCGTCTTTCTTCATGCTAGTTATGAAATCAGTTTTTCTTCCTATAGACCGGCTTTTAGATCAAGTCAAAGGAGCCACGGTAACTTTGTGAGTTTTTTGATTTCATTTTAGGGGAATGATTGCTAAAAATCCCCCTCCTCTAATTTATAGACATATCCTAGATACATGCTAGGATTTCTTTCTAGCCAATAAAAAATGGACAATTGTCAGTCTTACCTACACACTTTTTTACTTCCTTTTTTAACGCATTTCTGACCAAACAATCATTTTTGATTGCACCCACTTAATTAATTAATAAAATCATTTTTATTTTTAGAACTAAACCCATACTTCTGGCATCTGATTACCTAAAAGAATTCAACAGACTAACATCTAAAAGAAGACAAAATGCTGTTCATATAAACAACTAGCCATTTAACTGCTTTTTACTGCTGATTTGTTGTTGTCGGTTCCAATGTTGAGAATGATTGCTAAAAATCCTCCTCCTCCAAATTTATAGACATATCCTAGATGCATGATGGAATTTCTTCCTAGCCAATAAAAATGGACAATTCTCAGTCTTATCCACATATTTTTTTCTTTCTTGTCTTCATGTCAAAAGGCTATAACCACTTGACTGTATCTGTCTATATTTCTGAGATGAGGTATTATGTACAGTATTTACATTATTCAGACTCAAGGACACATGGCGCAGTAGATAAAGGCGTTGGTTAGATCGAGTGACAGGATTCAAAGAGTGCGAGTTCAATACCTGGTTAAGGCAGTGGAGAACTTTCAGATGGAAATTAGCAGGAGATAACTGATAACTGACATCCATTATACATGGCACGTGGATCTAGAACTGTCTACCCGAGTGAGCGAAATAAAAAGTTAAGTTCGACATTCCAACCACCTAAAGAAGGCCGAAGCATACAATGACCGAAACGTTGTGATAAATATGGCGACAAAGATGAGGACAATAGCCTGAATAATGTAAATAATGTACTTGACTGTATCCCTTTTTCGTGGGGACACTATTTCTACTTAATGAATAGTTGACTTGGTTAGCTTCTTTACTTTGGCTTGTATTATTTTGGCCTGATCTTCTCCCCACCCCACTCTTATTGAGAATTTTGTCAATTCCACTTAACCAGGTCTGCTACCTCTACAGTAGTTATGCAGACAGTTTTCAAAATGGTGAAATTTATTCAAGAATCTCCAAGACAATGTATCAGCAAGTGGTTATGTTTTAGAATTCTACAGATTAAGATTGATTCCTAGTGATAAACAGAAATGACGTCATTTTGATGAACCATCACTTGGACCACTAACCAAAAAAGAATGTTTCACATTCAACAATAATGAAATCTGGATGTCTTTGAAATTGTAAAGTACGAATAAAAGTAAAATAAAGTTATTACATAAGTCATAAATGTTTCTTGTTATTTCTAGAATAAAATACATTAAAATTTATCTGATGCAAAAAAAAAAACAAAACAAAGATTGCTTTTAATGAATTCTTAATATTTGGAATATAAATGAAAATGCTTGGAGTGAAAAAGGAAACAGAAAGAGCCATAAAGAGCTAACCTCACACACAGGTTATAAAATCTAAATAACTTTTGATAAAAGCAAAAACCTAATGAAAATTAGATTTCTTCCTAGCCAATAAAATTGGAGAATTTTTGAGCTTATCTACGTTTTTCTTTCTTTCTTTCCTTCCCTGAAGTCCGAAGGCTATAACCACGTGACTGTGTCCCTTTTTACTTTTCTTACTGTCTTATAGTTGCTTTGTTTTGCCTTTGTCTTGTCGCGTATTATTTTTACCTGTTGTTCTTTTCTTTCAGATAGCTATTGAAAATTTTGTCAAGTTCACTTAAGCATGCCTTCTTCCTCAACAGATATACATGCATTATCTTGCTTTGTCTTTCCTTCTATTGTCTTGTCTCGTATTATTTTGCCTTGTTTTTGAGGTTACTTAGAAATCTGTCTATTTCCTTTAAAGATGCGCGCTGATTTTGTCGATTTCAAATTTGGAAATTGACTGCCCAAATTTATAACAAGTTCTACAGATGCATGGTGGGATTTCTATAGGCAATAAAAATAGAAATTTTTTCTTGGCTTGAAGACAGAAGTCAGTCAGCTATGCGCCTTGCGTGATACACGCTCAGGCGACCATGACTGACAAGGTAGATTTTTTCCCGCAGTAGCTTGCCATTTCTTTCTGCGGGAGACTATTTGCCATCCAAGGCTATAGAACCCGGTCTGTCCTGCTATTTACCCATAGCTGGTGGCGGGAGAAGAAGAGGATTCATGCATTTCCTAAGGGTATTAGCACGTAAGTGAATATCAGTCAGTTATGTGTCATGCGTGATATACGTTTAGGCGATCACGTATCTTTCGATACATTACTGACGAGGCAGGTTTTTATCGCAGTAAGTTACCATTTCTTTCTGTGGTAGACCAGTTGCCATCCAATGCTACAGAACCCGGTTTGTTGTGTTATTTACCCATAGCTGGGGGGAGAAGATGATTCATGCATTTCCCAAGGGAACATCGAATCCATTACATTCACGTAAGTAAATAATACAATGCCACCTGCACTTTTCTATCTTATTACTTTATTTTCTCATCTACCCTCTCTCTCTCCCTTTCTCTCTTTCGAATCCATTACATTCACGTAAGTGAATGTAGTGGGTTCCACTGGAATTCGAACTCGGTTCTCCGATTTCTCATTTCAAGCCGCTATCCATTACTCCACCGTGTTTCCTGAAGACAGAAGGCTATAACCAATTAAACCTTTTGCGTAGAAACATTTTTTCTATTTTATGAACGTTTTTACTTTGTTATTGTTTCATAGTTACTTTTCCTTCCATTGTCTTCTCTCGTGTTATAACCATGTGACAGGCAGAACTGGGTTACAAGGTACCAGGTGTTCATGCCGTTTTCTAAAGGCAATAGCCTGAGGTGAACCCAAATTCCTCCAACGAGCGTTCGAATGGGATTTGCCAATTCTCTTCACCGTTATACCATCCACACCTAGTTAACGGCGAGGCAGACAAATAAATGTGGCAAACAGTGTAGAGTTTATACCTTAAACATACGGGAGACAGAAATTTTAAAGCGTACTATCTTTACCATTGTATAACCCGTGATAATATATATGACAACACAAACAATAAAGAATATTTATCGTCTTTGGTATGTTGCTGTATCTCTGAGTAGAAATTTTGCAAACGGTGATGGGGTTTTGTCTGATAGGAAGTTTAAAATCCTGTCACGTTAATCTTCATAGGAGCTGTCCCCGTCTTGGTGGTAAGGGGGGGGGGAGAAGGAAAAGAAAAAAAGAGCGAAAAAGCATAATAGCTATATAAACTTATTTTTTTGCCTGCCAACAACTCACCGTAGAATGAGATAATGAGAGAAACTGAAAATAGTGGGAGGGGGAATTTATTAAGTGAAAGGGGGAAGTGGGTTGCATTATGGGAGCATAGTTGAAAGAATCAATATATGAGGACAGAAAGGCTGGTCGTCTAACGAATATGTTACGTGGCGACGAAAGAAAAGTAAAGAAAAGAAAGAAAAAAGAGAGAGACACAGAGAGAGAGAGAGAGAGAGAGAGAGAGTGGGTAGGTGATAAAATGGAGATAGAATAGGGCAGGTGGCATTGTATTATTTACTAGCTTAAAAGTCGCCTTATCGGGCGGCATTTAAGCTAGCTCCAATAAAGAATTCTTGTTTTAGCCATCATCATAATAGTGAGGGAGGCATCAATAAACTACAGAACTCAAAATTGATCGCTGCGTTTAAGTATTGCATTAATGTTTAAGCTTACCTTTTAAAAGTTGAACGATAATTCTTCTGCCGCCGCTTAATTTAAAGACAATTTGATGTACGTAGGTCCTTATTTTCCGTGAAAACAATAATTTTTATTTCGCAGGTGACAGAAAATTTATAAGATAACATTAATATAGTATAAAGATGGGAAAATCGAAATTAGAATTAGTTATGCATTCAACATTTGAAGAGTTAGAGAAACATAATAGCTAATTAAGTAAAAACTATATTATGGAATATAATATATTGATATATATGTTTAACGTCGTATAATCTGGCACCACTGAATCTGAGCTCAACGAAAATCGTTCTCCGCGCCTAACTTTTCTAAGGCTTTTGATTGAGCTATGAATCATTGAAATCAGACGAGTGGGAGCGGAGGAGTTACTTGGACACACACACACACGCACAAACACACACAAATACTGTACTTTATATTTAAGATTATTTAATTTGACGACCTGGACCTTATAACACATAAAAAAAACAAGAAAAAACGACAAAATGAGAGTGAAAATGAGAGGTGCTTAATACTTTTCAAGCCGATTTTTTTCCCGCCGTTCCTTTTCTTTTTTTATATCATTTTCCTTCGGAAAGGAAGGAGAGAATTACTTGGAAACTGCATAAGGACCGTTGAGTTTTGATAGTTTTTTTTTCGTTTCATTCATTCTTTTTATCGTTGTTTTTCTTCGGTTAAGTCCCAAATATACACTGAAGAATTTTTGATTCGTCATTTTTAATTGTTCTTTTTTCTTGTTCATCTTACTTTCTTTGCTTTATACGACAGTCAATAAATACCGTATCCTGCGGCATATAAGATGCACGGGTGTGTAAGACGCATCACAATTTCAGAAGGCAAATAAAGAAAAAAATTAGTAATTAACAAAACTAGTAAAATCATTAGTAAATGGTACAGCCTAGGCTATATTTAGGAGGTATTATTTTTGATTAAGCAAACCATGATTAAAATTAAACCAAAAATAATAGGAAATAAAGAACACGAGCCTATGAAAACTTTATTATATCTTTTATATAATCTGTACAACCAGCGTTTTGTAAACGTCTTATTGTAATAATTAGGATATAACAATTCTGATTGTATTTATACCAATGCAACCGGAAGTTATCACAAGAAAATATTAATGAAACAAATATATTTTACAAGTATATAATTTGAATTTATTGTATATAATTTTAGTGAAACAAAGTACTAATATTAAACGTGATGAAATGAATATAATGAATATTATCAATGATAAGACTTTTAATTTGCATAATGGTCTTTTAAATAATGACAATAGGTACATGAAAGGTACTCTAAAGTCTAAGCTAATAGGAGTTGCTAGGTAGCTAATTTCGGCTGACTATCGCGAATTTTAAACATAGATATGGCATATAAGATGCAGAGGAATTTTAAGATATTTTTCGTAAAAAAAAAGTGTTCCTTATAGGCCGTCAAATACGGTACACCAGTCAACCCAGTTTCCATACAACACACTTATTTTCCCTGATGAAGAACAGCGGAATATGTCCCTTTTCGTGGGGCTAAAGATCTTAGTTTTGTTAACCATGACGTGTGGGTTTGATCCTCATGAGGTGCTCGATAGAAAACTTGACATTAAATGTCTCGGCAATGAGTTCACAGATAGTAAAATCGATCAACCTTTCTTGAAATAATTTCCAATGAATTCGGATGATAAAATCATTTGTAAACGCTGTTTTTATAGAGAAACCAGAGATTATTTACAATGTATTTTCCCGATTTTCATATTAAAATCATTTGTAATGAAATTTTGTGGTAAAATTATTAGCAATGGATTTTTATAGCAAACTCAATTCGATGCATTTTAATGAATTTAACTCTTAACATCATTTTCAATCTATTTTATTTTAAAACCAGCTTAAAAGCCGCACTCCGTGTGGAATTTTAAGGACCTAGCTCCAGTGTAAGGCTAATTGAGGCCCCAGCCTAAAATTAAAAGGGCCTCTGTACCAACTTAAAAATCAGCAGTGAAAATTTTGGAGAAATAACTTTGAATTCCTCAATTTGCTTCAAAAGCTCACTTTAACTCTGATTCGGACTATAAGTCGAATTCCGGCCAAAAGTCCGATTTGGGCCGAAATTCTGATTTGGTCGAAATTCTGACTTGGGCCGAAATTCTGACATGGGCCGAAATTCTGATTTGGTCGATATTCTGACTTGGGACGAAATTCTGACTTGGTCGAAACTCTGATTTGGTCGAAATTCTGAATTGGGGCGAAATTCTGATTAGGTCGAAATTCTGACTTGAGCCGAAATTCTGATTTGGTCGAAATTCTGACTTGGTCCAAATTCTGACTTGGGCCGAAATTCTGATTTCGTCGAAATTCTGACTTGGTCGAAATTCTGATTTGGGCCGAAATTCTGATTTGGGCCGAAATTCTGATTTGGTCGAAATTCTGACTTGGGCCGAAATTCCAATTCGGGCCGAAAACGGAGTTTTCAAATCACAAATTCCGTGGAACTTCAATTGAGTTCTTCAAATCAGAAACTCCTTGGAACTTCAATTGAGTGGAGTTCCTCAAATCACAAAGTCCGTCGAACTTCAATTGAATTGAGTTCTTCAAACCACAAACTCTGTGAAACTTCAATTGAGTTGAGTTCTTCAAATCACAAACTCTGTGGAACTTCAACTGTGTTCTTCAAATCACAAAGACAGTAGAACTTCAACTGAGTTGAGTTCTTCAAATCACTAAGTCCGTGCAACAATGATGGATGTTCAAGCACCAAATGAAGCGCAGACTGTCAATCCTATTCTGATTCGAAAAAGTTAGAAGTATGTCTTTGTAGAGCAAGTGTGGCTTGTATGGACAGACAGAATTTGTTGTTTATTTGTTTAGATAGATAGATAATTTTCAGTGCCTTTTTTATAGTAAAATCCTTTTTATGTTTTAATGTCTAGCAGGGCATGCATTATTCATCTTTACTACTGAGTAGTGATCTCGATCCTCACTGGGTGTCCCATACGCAACTCAGCATTAAATAATCCAACATTCATTGACATTTATATATCAAACCATCTTGAATTTCCACCCCGGATGTAAACAATTAACTGACAAGCCAATACGATTCTATACTACTGTCGATATAGTCTTTCTTTTAATAATTTTCTCACAATCAATGCGATAAAGACACTAAAACGTAAGAGGGTCACTGTGTGAGAATCTGTGAAAAACATTAAGGGCAGAGGTCAATAAAAGAACGGGGTTTAAGGAGAGAGAAGATGACTATTGTCATTGCATTTGGAATTTTGATGATCAAGGTTGATTGGAAAGCAAAACATCGAAAAAGTGTTACACAAGCGAGAATTTCGAAAGAAGTAACTATTAGCATAGAACCTCCGTTTATATTTACCCATTTAAACTATAAAATTGTGAGACCTACCTGACACTCTAGTACCGTGCTTAAATTAGTAAAGTGTTGAGGGGTCCTCCCCTTTTTACACAAATGGACTCACCCAGCATATACATATACTACTGCTACGTGAAGATCCGATAGCTGAAGAGGAGGCGTGAAAAATTGTAGGTAAGTGGAAGAGTGAGAGACAGACCGAACGAACGTAGTGAGCAAGAGTCACAGTGAGCGAGCACGTAGACTCAGTAAGAAGTCATACAGCGATACTTCAATACCAAAGACTGTATATATATCTTGCTACTAACCCGTATTCCTGGAACTACTAACCTGCTTTACCAGTTTGTATTATTACATTAATACATTATATTCCTATATTCATTCTTGGCGTTTGTTATTTATTGGTACCGGATTTCATCCCGGAATCCACAACATAAAGTCTACGTAAGGAAGAACGGTCATCAGAATAATTACCATAAAACTTTTTGTAGGAAAAGCTCAACAAAGCTACGTTATGGCGATCTGAAAATGACTGAAACCGGGATGCCAGGTTAAGACCGGTAACATTACAGATTCTTCTTTGGATATTGTCAAGAATCACTAAATATTTAACAGAAGCATCAAACGTGTCAATGATATTCAATGCATAGACGAAAGGTTGGCTTATAAAGACATGAGAAAGATTCTGGTTAGAAAAATTGTCTAGCATGACACGTTGAACAGATTTTCCTAGCAGAAGACTTAGCTGTTGACTTGATATAATTATTCCAATTCATGTCAATAAAAAAGGTTACACGAAAACGATTTTCTCTTAGAAAATTGGCTTTGGTATATTTAATTATAGTTTTTCTTTGTTTTGTTTAATGCAGTTACTTAAGAAACTTATTTACATTTATTTCTCTTTGAATATAAAATCAGATAACTTTGTAGATCGTGGAGGCATTATTGGTTCTTCAACGAGTTAAAGACATTCGTTGAAAAAGCGCTCTGGCAACAGAAATCCGCGTTGAACCGTGAGAAATTTCTTGTCAGTTTCTGGACTTCTCAACCAATCATCCGTACCAATGCGCTTGTCATTATTTGATCAATTCGCCTGTTATCGTTAAAGTATAATTTATTGAAACTTTCCTTCGAAATTCAAAACTCGATTTAGGCAACAAACACAGGATGATTTAAAAATAATGGCAACTGCAAACACTTAACTTAACCCAGCAATAACCGCCTTCCATTAATGGGTTATAAAAAGGAACTTATGATTAGTACATTAGTATATTTTTTACCAGAACTGGAACACATATGAGGCTGGGTTGAAAAGTTCATAGGCTATGAAGAAGTGTTGCTAGCGGGATGAACTCTTGCATGCATTAATTTCAGTCCTTATTAATAATTTCATTTTTTTTTCTTTAGAGTTACGAGGATTGTCTGATAAGTACATTGAAAGACGATGAAAGGTAATGCTAGAGCTGAGAAAACTTGCATGCGTTTGTTTTAATTCTTCTTATTAATAACTGTATTGTTTCCTTCCAGATAAACTAACACCTGACATTTCTAAAAAGACTTCAAATTAATAAGTAGCGATTTCTCTTGAATATGGAAAAGAATTGGCAACGGGGTGTTATTGTTGTTCATGACGACGGTCGTCTTTGAGTATAGAATCCAGAGGTTAGCAGTGAATATTTCGAAGACAGTAGGGAAGCGTTGTTCAGGTTAGCAGTGGATATCCCGGTAAAAGTAGCAGAGCGTAGTTCAGTAGTTCTTCCTTCTGTTCCTCTTCGCCTGACAAGTTGGCACTGAACATTCGAAGAGAGTAAACAAAATGGCCGCCTTTATACACGACGGATTGAATATTCTACGTCTTCTGATTGGTTAACCCTTCTCTTGGTGGACTATAAAATGTCATTTTGACTGGCTCACTAGTACAAAATATATACAAAAAACTGCAACAGTTATCAAGTACTTGCAGAAAATGGGTTTCATGCTGTCATGGGTGTTTCATGGGGGGGGGCACTCCAGCTTCATCAACAGTACAAAGGTGGGCAGCTGAATTTAGTAGTAGAAGGGAGAAATTTGAAGATGACTCAAGTCTTGACATCTTGTAACAGATACAACCGAGAAAAACATTGATCCTGTTCACTATATTGTGATGATCGATTATAGGCGATTGACTATTAATTAAAGAGCCAATGCTATTAATATATCTAGCGAGAGAGTTGAGAATATTTTATACAATGAAGTTGGCAGGCTGGAACTTTCTGCTCGGTGGGTGTTACGTCTCCTGATCAAAAAACCCGCCAGGCCTGATAACATGGCGGGAGAAACCTGACATTGTTTGAAGCAGGTCCAGGCGGTTTCGTTATACGTGCCCCGACCCAGGATCAGTGCTGGCTTTATCACTTTGAGTAGAGAAATAGACAAGCCATTGAATGGAGACACACCTCCTCACCTGGTCCAAAGGAGGACAAGTTCATTTCACCTGTGATGTAACCTAGGTAAGGTTACTGAATAGAATAATCATACAAACGTTGATAATGAACGATATTACTTAGGACAAGAACAACACATATAAGATTCGTCAGCGGCGCGTAGAAGTATTCAATTGCTATTTGTGAGTTAAGTGAAATTCACGACGAATCTCCAACTTCAGGATATTTACCAACCGCCCTACGCGGTCAGATGTGGCACAAGGCCGAATTTAATGTGGGGTAAAAACATTAGGCTCGGCCAAAAATTCCGCGTATAAAACGGGGTCGGGTAGCTGTTTCCCGAAACTAGAGACTGCTCTTTGACATAGCCTCCTCTCGGGATCCTCTCTCCTGGGAGCAGAGAGTTTGAGCTGAAGACGAATCTCTAACTGCAGACCAACATACAGTATTTACTTCTCTACTTATGTCCGTAGGTATGCTACAACAACCTGCTGGGATGGTAATGGCCTCAGTTTTTTGGGATTCAAAAGGCATGGTGTCGATTGACTATCTTCAAAAGTGCCACACCATCAATGGAGAGTGTTTGTTGAGGCAGTTATGAAAGGCTATCAAGACCAAACGCCCAGTAAAACTGACGAAGGAAGGCCTCCTTTCATCAGGGCAATGATCCAGCACATAAATCCTTGGTTTCAATAGCTTCTGTGACTGACTATCGCTTTGAACTTATTGATCACCCTCCCTATTCTCGTGACTTGACTATCATCTGTTCCCCAACATGATGAAACACTTGGCTGGGAACTATTATCGCAATGATGGTGAAGTCATACCTGCTATTGATGATTTTTTTGACCAGCAGGCTGAGCTGTCTTCTTTGAGCAGTCAGGTGCCAGTTTACTTTGAAAGAAGCAATGCAGTTATTAATAAGAAGTGTTAAAATGAATGCATGCATGATTTCACAACTGTAGCATCGCTCCTTCATAGTCAGTGTATGATTTGTTTCAGTCCACCATCCTATATAGATTTTTTTTCAAAGCGAACACATACTTTTTGTTCATTAAATATTAACTATAGCTGCTAGACATTATACAAAGAAAAATCTAAACAACGGTGTTAGGTTGAACGGTTACAAATGGTAGATGTTGTTATAAATCGTTGAGCTCCAGAATCTCAGACAACGACTTGTACCAAATAGAAAGAAACCGCATCCCTTGAGGACTTTCAACAACAGCAACAATTAAAATGGGTATCACTTGCAACTCGAAATTGTATTCAAATGACATAGTAAAGATGTTGACATTCCACATGACTTCAAACAAATGGTTAGGAAGGAAACTCCCATCAATATTGCAAAGACCGATAACAGCTACTGGACTTTACAAATCTATTTTTTCTAAAGAAATGTTTTTAAAGAAATATTTGATAAATTTCAACAGATTGGGTCATCGGTCAATGAATGCTTATAAGGAAAAGGCTAATATGATCGTGACCATTATGTCAGATCACTGGACGTGCGCTACTGGCAGCAGGATTATTTTGTATTTTTTATGGTTTATCATCCTTTTGCAGGTTATTTAAAGCCAGGCAGTATTTTCGGATTGTAAGAATACTTTTAGGGGATAATGAGGATTTACTGAAATATCTATTATTTAACCCATAGCTGGTGGGTGAATACGTGGATTCATACCTTTTCCAAGGGTATTGGTACGTAAGAAATAGAATAAACTCGAACGGAAATTTGCTATTTACAGTTATTAACCATATTTCTGTAAGTATGCAGGATTTGAGTGGATACCTTAAACCAAATTAGCCTGGAGGGCAAATCGACACGTTCTTAACTTCTTCTTTTTTTTAAGCGTTTCACCCTATGAAAGACGGGAAGCCCCTAGGGCGCAAAGGGTTAGAGAAGATTTGGAGCGAGATCAGATAGGAGTGATAGAAGAAAGGATGAGGAGAAGGATCGTGGATAGATCTAGGCAACTGGAGATGTCGATTGACATTACATTTGAATAGCTGGAGATTATAGCTCTCAGGGAAACTAGAATAGGGAAGGGAGTTCCACAGGCGAGAGGTGCGAGACATGAAGCTATTGGAGTAGAAGAGACGGCTACATTTAGGAGTTTCGACAGTGAAGGGGTGAGAGTGGGATGCCAGCCTCGTCGGGCGCTTGAACTCATGAAGTCTGGGAACCAGCGAATGAAACTCCTCGGAGCAATTGCCATGAAGATATTTGTAAAACAGACAGAGAGAGGCGACGGCGCGTCTGTGAGAAAGTGACTGTATACGAGATGCTAGATCAGGGCCAATTATATTGCATATCCACCTCTGGAGCCTATCAAGAACTCCGAGCCAAACAGAAGGGGCTCCAGACCATATATGGCAGCAATACTCCATGCAAGGGCGAATTGTTGATTTGTAGATCTGGAGGATCGATTCCGGGGAGAAAAATTTCCTGGCGCAGCACAGGGAGCCAACTTTCCTTGCGGTGGACGAAGCAATTGACTCAATGTATTTGTTCCATCTCAGGTCAGCAGTCAACGTGAGACCGAGCAGCCGCAGAAAGGTGCTCTCGAGAAGTTGAGCGTCAGATATTCTAATGGCGGGCAGGGAAGGATCTCTGTGGTGATTAATAGAGAGCAGTTTTGTTTTTGAAGCATTAAAGTTGACCAGCCACTTCCTGCCCCAGTTCACAACCGATTGGAGGTCGTTTTCGAGAAGAGTCTTAATGTTTTGAACTTTTGCCAGACTAAGCTAACTTCAAGACTCTACTGAAAATTATATTACATCTAGTATTCCTAAACAATCACCCATCTAGATACTGACCAGGCTCGATCTGGCTTAACTTCGGTGATCGAACGAGAACCGCTGTTTCGAAGTGTTATGACCGTAAGTCAAGTAATTATCAAATTTTTATTTAATTTATAAGCTATATGTTCAGTCGAGTCTTGAGGTTAGCTTGGTCTGGCAAAAGGTCAACAATATTGAGGCTCTTAGTTAAGAACTAATAAAATCTATTATCGATTTGCCCTCCAGGCTAATTTAGTTTAATACATCCGTTCAAATTCTACACACTTACAGATCTATGGATTCCATCGTTGGTAGAAGTGCTACAATGAACGTATGCCTGAGTATGCAAAGGTTATTTTTTTCTTATAAGACTGCGGATGAGATTATATCCCTTAATTCTCTATAGAACTCCAAACATAGTATTTATTCACTTGACCATCAATACAAAAAGGATTTTCCTTTATTTCTGCTCCCCACCTCTGTCTCTCTGTCTCTCTGTCTTTGTATTAGCTTTTGTAACATCACGTCTTTCTCTTTGGCGAGACACCTTTCAGATGTGAGTGATGCTGCACTTAATATTTCGCTGTTTGCCTGACAATAGAAAGCAACAAAGAAGAGAAAATTAAGCTGCATTGTAACGAAAAAATTGCATAGTTAATTAGATTTGGAACGAAGAAAAAATATCAGAATTGAGCATTGTTGCTGCGGTTCTTGGAAATTCTGACCGACTCTAAAGTTGTTACAAAGGGCACGTAACTCTTTTTTGACAGAGACTTTTTTTTTCTTTTCTTTCCTTTTCTTTTCCTTTTTCTCTTCTTTATCCTTTCTTTTTTGTTTTTTTTTTAATTTTTCCTATTTTTTTGTTATGCGTTTATTTTCTCTTTTTTATATTTCCTTTCTTTATTCCTTTTCATTTTTTTACTTTTTTTTTTTTCTTTTGATTTCATTTCTTTTCTTTTTTCCTTTGTTTTCCTTTTTTGTTTTAGTTTTCTGTTTCGTTTCTCTTTCTTTTTCTTTTCGTTTCTCATTCTTTTTCTTTTCGTTTCTCATTCTTTTGTTTTTTCTTCTTTTCTCCTTTTATTTTATTTTTTGTTTTCTTTTTCTTTTTCGTTTATTTTCTTTCCATTTACATTTCTTTCCATTTTTTCATTTGTTTTTCTTTTACTATTTTTAGCTTTTCTTTTTCCTTCCCTCTCTTTTTTATTTGATTTTCTTTTTCTATTCTTTTTATTTTTCCTTTCTTTTTGTATTTTTCCTTCCATCTTTCTTTTCATTTTCCTTCATGTTCCTTTCCTTTTTCCTTATTTTTTTTCATTTACTTTTATTTTACCTTTCTTTCTTTCGTCTCCTTTACTTTTTATCCTTTCCTTTTATTTTCTTATCTTTTCATTAAAATTTCTTTTTCCTTTATTTCTTTTCTTTTTCCTTTCTGATTTCTTTTCTTTTTTCTTTCTTTTTTCTTTTTTTTTCATTTTAACCGGTTATATTTGCATGCAGAGAGCTTTTCTTTCTCTTTTCCAATTCAGTTTTCTTTTGCTTTCTTCGTTTTCTTTACTGTCTTTTCTTTCTTTTTTTTAGATATTTTCTTCTATCTCGGTTTATTCACATATTCTTCTTCGTGTCTCTAACTTCTTTTTTTGGTCAATTACTTTTGTCTTTTTAACATACTATAGATGCCTAATACAACTGTGATGGTAATAATTGTGGAGAGGCCAAATCTTTCTCAGTGTGAAATAAACAGGAGTTTGGAAAACGTTGGTCGGAAAATAATTCAAAGGTTAGAAAAAAATAGAATTCAAGCAGAGATTTTTTTTTAAAATAAGGTTTATCAAATTCCAGATTGAATAAAAAAAAGAAAAATCATAAAAACGTATAAATAAGTAAATATGAACAAATTATAATGATTACTTTTTTAAGTTTCAGCTCTGGGGAAAAATGTAAAAAGCAACAGGAGGGGTTGGGCTGGGTCTTCGAAAATATCTCTTTAAAAAAAGCTCCACAATCAATTTTCTTTACCGTTATTTCTTTATTTCTTCCATTTTTTTCTTTTTCCTTTCTTTCTTAATTTATTTTTTTCTCTTCCTTCTTTGCTTTAATTTCTTCTTTGAAAAAAAAAAAAAATTAAAGATAACCGATAAAGAAGATGAAATTTTTGGGACACGTATCGAGAAAAGAGGGCCTGGAGAATATGATACTCACAGGTCGAATAGAGGGAAAGAATGATAAGTGAATGTAACGCATGACATACCTGGCGGGCTTAAGCAAGTGGATGACAGAACGTGATCTTGGGGAAGTGTCAAAGGGACGTAACTTATTGAGAGACAAAGGACAAGGTGAAGTGGAGAGCCATGATCGACTACGTCCCGAAGTCACAGAGTACCTAAAAAGAAAAGAATAGATGTCTAATACAACTGTGGTCGTAATAATTGTGGAGAGGCCAAATCTTTCTCAGTATGAAAGAAACAGGAGGGGTTAGGCTGGGTCTTTGAAAATATCTCTTTAAACTCTCACAATCAATTTTCTTTACCGTTCTTTCTTTCTTCTTTCTTTCTTTCTTCCATTTTTTTCTTTTTCCTTTCTTTCCTAATTTAAATGTTTCTCTTCCTTCTTTGTTTTAATTTCTTCTTTGAAAAAAAAAAAAAAGAAGAAAGATTACCGAAAGGGAAGATGAAATTTCTGAGAAACGTATCGAGAAAGGACGAGCTGGAGAATCTGGTACTCACAGGTCGAATAGAGGTAAAGATTGATAAAGGAAAGCAACGCATGTCATTCCTGGCGGGCTCAAGCAAGTGGATGACTGTTGAAGCTTGAATAAGCATGGAATAATAATAATACAACACAAAATGTACGTAACAAAATGTATTGAACAATGAAAAAAGTTACACAATATTTACAGGTAGTTTTGGTATATTCTTGGGGAAGACTGTTCCTCCCCACCTCTCTCTCTCTCTCTCTCTCTCTCTATATATATATATATATATATATATATATATATGCCGTAATTATTTTTAAAAAATATGATTCCTTCGCTACATAAAAGTTCTCATGTTTCAAAAACAGGAGCCAAAAACTTCAATATAATTATTAAAATTAAATTGAATTAAAAAATAATTATAATCTATGCTCTACTTGTGTATTGAGCACTGTTTTTTTATTAAAAAAAAAAAAAAATACTAAAGAACTTCGGATTATTCACCTAACGTGTTCTTTCCTATTTTTTCTATATATTTGCACACAGACACACAGACACACACACACACACATATATATATATATATATATATATATATATATATATATATATATATATATATATGCATATATACATCACCATTTAGTTAACCATTTTCGATTCTCACCCGTCGAAGTGCATTTGAAATATACTGAAACCAAGTTTCATCATTGTAGTAGTAAAATGGTTTTGTCTATTTGATAAAAATAATATATATATATATATATATATATATATATATATATATATATATATATATATATATATAGTTGTATATTTAGGCAGCAATCCTTCATTTATGCATGTTTTATTAAAAAACGACAGACAAGGTACTACGGTTAACTTTTTATTTAATTTTTCTTGAGCTTCCTTTTCTGGACAAAGGGTGTGTAAGAACTGTCCGAATGTTTTATATTTCCGAGCGCTTTATTATAAAAAAATTAAGACTACTAACCTTATCCTGAAAAATAACAACACACCAACTAAGTCAAAATTACAAAGAACGAACATTATCTATAAGTTCAAGTCCCCCTTAAGAAACTGTGTTCCTGATCAAACCGGTTATATTATATTATTACATCGGTTACACAACCACATGCTTATCCAGACGTCTTACGTTACACCTATCAGATCACAGCTCCATTAGAACCCATTTAAACACACACACAAATTTACCCGACTCCATTACGAACATACTAGTAGAAAACACAAATATATTAACTGCATCCACCTGCAAAAAAAGACTACAATTAATGGAAGCTTTAATAATAAAAAAGAAAATGACAACCCTTAACAATATTAAGTACGAACACAGCCACAATGTGCTAACCGTATTCGGAAATTAAAAACATCCCTACCACACACTAAGACATACACAGAATGCACACACTCAATTAAGCTGAAAATTGAATCATCCTTGATAATGGCTAAAGGTATAGGCGAAAGCGCTCGGAAATATAAAACATTTGGACAGTTCTTACACACCCTTTGTCCAGAAAAGAAAGCTCTTGTTCGAACACAAGAAAAATTAAATAAAAACTTAACCGTAGTACCTTGTCTGTCGAGCAAATATATATATATATATATGTGACGAGAGTGACCTCACTTGATATATTGTTTACTTTCGAATCAAAATTCAAATTTAAATACTTTTTTTTATTTATTATTTCTTATTTTTTTAATTCATCGGCTTTCGAACTTATGAATTTGAACGATATAAATTATCAACAGTTACTTCTATATTTTAAATAGACAAGTTTTTACACACAATTTTGTATCATCATCACGAGAACGCGATAGACAACGGTCAGAATTTCCACACCTGAAGATTGCATCAAACACCGAGTAGTGTTGTCGACGTTGGATATTATGTATATACACCAATATATATATATATATATATATATATATATATATATATATATATATATATATAAAGAAATATAGTTTTTTAATTGTGCTATATTTATTGGCTAAAGTGCTCAATATCAGAGATAGAGCGTATGTAAATATATATAAATGTGAACTTTGAAGTCAGCACTCAGAGAAGGCAAGCTGTTTCATGCTGGACGCAATCGTTTCATACTGACGATTGCACCCAGGTTGATAAGCCGTAAAACACAACAAACCAAACTTCTCTCTCAGGTATGATTTTAGCCGAAACACAAGGAAAATTCATAAAATTAAAAACTAATTTCAATAATACAACTAAATACGTATTAAATCACCTTTTCTAAGATGATGAAAATCGTTTTTGTTAGTTTTAAAGAACTTAAGAAATATAGAAATTAAAATAAAACCTGGCGCTTCTGCTATATATTCTGAAATTCTTGATAGAAATCCAAAGAAGAATCTGCAATATTATTGGTCCTGACCTGGCATCTCGCCTTCAGTCAATTTCCCACCCGCCGTAACGTAGCTTCTTTGTGACTTTTCTATAAATATTTTCATCGTAAATGTTTTGATGAACTTTCCCTTGATGGTACCTAGACTATGAATTTAAGTGCAATACTAGATTGGCAGCAAAACTCATCCTTTTACAGTTTAAATGCCTAGATGTAACCGCAAGTTCTACGCTAATAGTTTCTTCTATAGCAATTCTCGCTTGTAGATTTCACTTCAAGACACTTTGCTTTAAAATCGTCTTTCATCTTTAAAAATTTAAATGCAGTCTTAATTTTTATCTAATGTTTTCCTAATTCCTGTTCTTTTCTTGTTCTCTCTCCTTAATAGCATTTTTTACGGTAAACTTTTTGTATCTTAGTGGCGTTATCGGCTTTCTTGCGGGGAAATGATAAACAAAAATAATAATGATTAACTATGCAGTGTCCGGGAATCGTATCCCGATCACAAGAATGGATTTTTTTTTTCATGATTCCATTACACTATCTGTGCGTTTATAAAAGAAGAAAAAATTCCACTACATAATCTGATATAATTAAAAGAAATATCGCTATTTCTGAGTAATAATCGTCGAGGAAGGATATTAATTTTCCAGGCTGACATTAACAATTGAAAGCAATCCTTTTTAAATGATTATTTTGATCTGAAATACAAATACGATGGTGGGTTAAAGATCAATGGTTGATGCTAGAGCTGTGAAATCTTGCAAGCATTAATTTCAACTCTTCATATTAATAATTGTATTGTTTCTTTCCAGTTACGAGTGCGGGCTGAAAATTTCATAGGCTGACTATGAAGGAGTGATTCTAGAGCTGTGAAATCTTACATGCATTAATTTCAACTTTTTTTTTTTATTAATAACTGCATTATTTCTTTCTAGCAATGAGCGTGGGTTGCAAAGTTCATAGACTGACTATGAAGGAATAACGCTAGAGCTGTGATATATTGCATGCATTAATTTCAACTCTTCTTATTAATAACTGCATTGTTTCTTTTCAGATACGAATATGGGCTGAAATGTTCATAGGCTGACTATGAAGGAGTGATGCTAGAGCTATGAAATCTTGCATGCATTAATTTCAATTGTTGTTAATAACTGTATTGTTTCTTTCCAGTTACGAGGGTGGGTTGAAAAGTTCATAGGCTGACTATGAAGGAGTGATGCTAGAGCTGTGAAATCTTGCCTGCAATTATTTCAACTCTTCTTGTTAATAACTGTATTGTTTCTTTGTAGCTATGAGTGTGGGCGGAAATGTTCATAGACTGACTATGAAGGAATAATGCTAGATCTGTGAACTCTTGCATGCATTAATTTCAACTCTTCTTATTAATAACCGTATTGTTTCTTTTCAGATACGAGTGTGTGCTGAAAGGTTCATAGGCTGAGTATTAAGGAATTATGCTAGAGCTAAGAAACCTTGCCTGCATTAATTTTAACTCTTATTAATAACTGCCCTGAACTTTTCCTCCCATCCTTGTATATTCAATAGGCATTCTATCAAGAAATTATTGTTTCAAAATGTATTGTTTGTGAAAGTTTTGAGCGCTTGAAATGTGTTATTGATATGGTATCCATTGCCTTAGCAATGATCCAAATACGGCTATTTTATCTTATTTCAATAGTATACTTAACGATTGGTCTCTGATTAGTCACTAATATATATAAATGCGAACTTGATGGTAATATAGGGTGCGGAAGAAATACCTCACACATTTTAAACTGTCACCTGTGTGTTGATAGTGAATTTAAGCAACTTTCAATGGATTCTTCCTCAAGCTAATGTCTGGCTATTTTATTTCAGATATCATCTGTTACCATCAGGAATTGGACCAGTTAACCCCTTGTGTTTGCTTTTGAAACATTTTTTTTTCACGACAGATGAATCTGTAATTTCGATACAGAGCTTTTCGTGCTAATGTCATGTTGCCTGAGAATGATTCTCTTCCAGGTAGAAAAATCGATACTGCTATGGGTTGAAATTTTCAGGACGACAGTTTCAGCATTTAAAAGAATGCAACCTGGAAGGCATAGAAGCGCTCGAGCGTACAGAATATGGAAAACATTAGAAATTGTCTTCAACTGTGAACAAAATCCACCATTTGGAGGAAATCATTTTTAAAACCAAATGAATACAAAGTGTTAAATAAAAGTGAGATATATGTACCAGAGCCACAGATTCGGCGCTTAAAAGAAATCCACACGATAGACCGCGAAGCGCTCGAAATTCTATTTGATGTAAAACTTTAGAAATCATCTACAACAGTGTCTGGTGTCCTGTGTAAGACGATGAACTACATCCAACAGCAAGGCATCTGATCAGGAGGTTTTGAGGAGCGTAGATCCATCGCTTAATTACTGCTGTTTCCAGGTTCGCTCTGATCCGGGGTGGTAGCACCTGTTAGGGTCCCAGCTATGGGCAAATAGCTAACCCCCAAACTGGGGTCAAAACACTATGAAACTGTAAAAATTGGTTTTGATACCAGCAATACTTTGTAAAAAGAAAATTATTACCAGCAATAAATTTTTAAAGAAAAATACATTTAAAAAAAAAATATTACGAGCAATAAAAATCTTGTTGGCATTAAATAACCCATTCAGGTTGATATGCCATAATACAAAATAAACCAAACCAATCTAAACCAAAGAATACATACACTATTCATACGAATCTATCCTAAAAATGTTGTCGGTATTAATTAGCCCATTGAGGATAATGTACCGTAAAACAAAATAAACCAAACCAAACTAATTCATTTTTATTTTTCTGTCACCTTAATAATGTTTTTCTCATAGATTCTCAGATTCAGTAACTCCTTGCATCTTATTAGCGTTATTGAAGTGGTATGATAAAAAACAAAAACAAGCTTGATAACCAAATTCCTTCATTTTATTTCTTGTTTTCCTTCAAAACGTAGGTGATCATGATATTATATTCTATACTTTCTTGCTATAAGTACAGTTTATCTATCCTTATTATCCCCCAATCTCTACTGTGACGTCAATTTGCAGAATTTCATTAGGCATGTTTATTGCCGATCCTATCAACTACTCTTGGCTTCGATATAAGCTGTGAGTGTCAGATATTCTTAGCCGTCTTTCTTCATTATGATTCCTTGATTTGTCAACTGTCTCTATCTTATTCTAAGAATAACTTAATTGTTGTTCATATGACACATTCAAGGTATCGAACCAAAACGAACAACAGTATATGATGAATAGTGGCTACAATTTTGGGGGATGCCATTTAAATAAAAAAATGGTAGCACGTTGATTAAACAACAGTAAAATATATTTTTTTTACTTACCTTAGTCCTTTTGTCAATCTTTAGAATGTGGAAAGATTTTGTCTGCCATTTTGACATGACACATCACCAAAATAGAATCCAATGCATCACCACAATGAAATATTCGAGAAATATTGAAAGAAAAATGTCATGAGATACTTTATTATAGAAATTAATTTCTGAAATTTTTCTTACACATCGATGAGGAAGAATAATTTTACCGGAGATCAGCGATGAAGTTGACCCCATTTTTTGTTATTGATCCTTCTTGGGAAATAATTTTTCAACAAAGTATGAAAGGAAATTTGTGCGACTTCAAAGAAAATTTATAAGAAGAAAACATATGAGTGCCATATAACTACGGGATTATTTTTTGAATGTCTTATGTTGGCAAAAAAAAAAAACATATTATTTGATGAGATTATTTGATGAAATTATATTTGGTAATGTTCATCTTCAGTAAAATAAAATATTGAAGAGAAAAGAATCTAAATCATGCATCGCCCGGGAAACGAAACCGGATCACAAGAATGGAAAACTTGCATAATACCACTACACCAGCGATGCCGTGCACGCTATAAGTTTATCTATTTAAGCTTTTATAGACCTAAAACGATTTATGTTTACATTCTCTGGAGACAGAATGTATATTTCGTCATTTTTATATTCAGTAAAATACAATAATGAGAGAAAATATTCTAAATCATGCATCACCCGGGAATCGAACTCGGGATTTAAAATATGGGAATCTTGCATGATACCACTACACCAGCAATGCCCAGTACGGTATAAGTTTATCTATTTAAGCTTTATATATAGCTAACACGATTTTTTTCTCTGCAGATAGAATGTATATTTTGTAATTTTTATATTCATTAAAATACAATAATGAAAAGAAAAGTATCTAAATCATGCAACGCCCGGGAATCGAACCCGGATGACAAGAATGGGAATCTTGCAAGTTACCATTGCACCAGCGATGAGCAGTACCTTATAAGCTTAACTATTTAAGCTTTATATATAGTAACACGATTTATGTCTTTTTTCCTCTGCAGATAGAATGTATATTTTGTCATTTTTATATTCAGTAAAATACAATAATGAAAGAAAATATTATAAATCATGCATCGCTCGGGAATCGAACCCGAATCACAAAAATGGGAATCTGGCATGATACCACTACACCAGCGATGCCCTGCTCTTTATAACTTTATCTATTTAAGATTTATATGTAGCTAAAACGATTATGTCTTTTTTTCTATGCAGATAGAATGTATATTTTGTCATTTTTATATTCAGTAAAATACAATAATGAAAGAAAATATTCTAAATCATGCATCGCCCGGGAATCGAACCCGGATCACAAGAATGGGAATCTTGCATGATACCACTACACCAACGAAGCCCTGCACGGTATAAGTTCATCTGTATAAGCTATATATATAGAGCAAACACGATTTATGTCTTTTTTTCTCTGCAGATAGAATATATATTTGGTCATTTATATATTCAGTAAAATACAATAATGAAAGAAAAGAATCTAAATCATGCATCGCCCGGGAATCGAACCCGGATCACAAGAATGGGAATCTAGCATGATACCACTACACCAGCGATGCCCTGCACTGTTTAATTTCATCTATTTAAGCTATTTATATAGCTAACACGATTTATGTCTTTTCTTCTCTGCAGATAGAATGTATATTTTGTCATTTTTATATTCAGTAAAATACAATAATGAAAGAAAATTTTCTAAATCATGCATCGCCCGGGAATCGAACCCGGATCACAAGAATGGGAATCTTGCATGATACCATAACACCAGCGATGCCCTGCACTGTTTAATTTCATCTATTTAAGCTTTATATATAGCTAACACGATTTATGTCTTTTCTTCTCTGCAGATAGAATGTATATTTTGTCATTTTTATATTCAGTAAAATACAATAATGAAAGAAAAGAATCTGAATCATGCATCGCCCGGAAATCGAACCCGGATCACAAGAATGGGAATCTTTCATGATACCACTACACCAGCGATGCCCTGCACTGTTTAATTTCATCTATTTAAGCTTTAGATATAGCTTACACGATTTATCTCTTTTCTTCTCTGCAGATAGAATGTATATTTTGTCATTTTTACATTCAGTAAAATACAATAATGAAAGAAAATATTTTAAATCATGCATCGCCCGGGAATCGAACCCGGATCACAAGAATTGAATCGAGCATGACACCACTACACCAGCGATGCCCTGCACGCTATAATTTTATCTATTTAAGCTTTATATATAGCTAACACGATTCATGTCTTTTTTTCTCAGCAGAAAAAATGTATATTTTGTCATTTTTTATATTCAGTAAAATACAATAATGAAAGATAATATTCTGAAACATGCATCGCTCGGGAATCGATCGAATCACAAGAATGGGAATCTGGCATGATGCCACTACACCAGCGATGCCCTGTACGGTATAGGTTTATCTATTTAAGGTTTATATATAGCTAACACGATTTATGTCTTTTTTTCTCTGCACATAGATTGTATATGTTGTCATTTTTATATTCAGTAAAATACAATAATGAAAAAAAAGTATCTAAATCTTGTATCGCCCGGGAATCGAACCTGGATCACAAGAATGGGAATCTTGCATGATACCACTACACCAGCGAGGCCCTGCACGGAATAAGTTCATGTATGTAAACTTTATATATAGCTAACACGATTTATGTCTTTTTTTCTCTGCAGATAGAATGTATATTTTGTTATTTTTATATTCAGTAAAATACAATAATGAAAGAAAATATCTTAAATCATGCATCGCATGGGAATCGAACCCGGATCACAAGAACGGGAATCTCGCATGAGACCACTACACCAGCGATGCCCCGCACGTTATAATTTTATCTATTTAAGCTTTATATATAGCTAACACGATTTATGTCTTTTTTTCTCTGCAGATAGAATGTATATTTTGTCATTTTTATATTCAGTAAAATACAATAATGAAAGAAAAGAATCTAAAATTTGCATCGCCTGGGAATCGAACCCGGATCACAAGAATGGGAATCCTGCATGATATCACTACCAGCGATGCCCTCGCACGTTATAATTTTCTATTTAAACTTTATATATAGCTAAAACGATTTATGTCTTTTTCTCTGCAGATAGAATGTATATTTTGTCATTTTTATATTCAGTAAAATACAATAATGAAAGAAAAGTATCTAAATCATGCATCGCCCGGGAATCGAACCCGGATCACAAGAATGGGAATATTGCATGATACAACTACACCACCGATGCCCTGCACGGTATAAGTTCATGTATGTAAAATTTATATATAGCTAACACGATTTATGTCTTTTTTCTCTGCAGATAGAATATATATTTTGTCCTTTTTATATTCAGTAAAATACAATAATGAAAGAAAATATTCTAAATCATGCATCGCCCGGGAATCGAACCCGGATCACAAGAATGGGAATCTTGCATGATACCACTACACCAGCGATGCCCTGCACTGTTTAATTTCATCTATTTAAGCTTTATATATAGCTAACACGATTTTTTTCTCTGCAGATAGAATGTATATTTTGTAATTTTTATATTCATTAAAATACAATAATGAAAAGAAAAGTATCAAAATCATGCAACGCCCGGGAATCGAACCCGGATGACAAGAATGGGAATCTTTGCAAGTTACCATTGCACCAGCGATGAGCAGTACCTTATAAAGCTTAACTATTTAAGCTTTTATATATAGTAAACGATTTATGTCTTTTTTTCCTCTGCAGATAGAATGTATATTTTGTCATTTTATATTCAGTAAAATACAATAATGAAAGAAAATATTATAAATCATGCATCGCTCGGGAATCGAACCCGAATCACAAAAATGGGAATCTGGCATGATACCACTACACCAGCGATGCCCTGCTCTTTATAACTTTATCTATTTAAGATTTATATGTAGCTAAAACGATTATGTCTTTTTTCTATGCAGATAGAATGTATATTTTGTCATTTTATATTCAGTAAAATACAATAATGAAAGAAAATATTCTAAATCATGCATCGCCCGGAATCGAACCCGGATCACAAGAATGGGAATCTTGCATGATACCACTACACCAACGAAGCCCTGCACGGTATAAGTTCATCTGTATAAGCTATATATATAGAGCAAAAAACGATTTATGTCTTTTTTCTCTGCAGATAGAATATATATTTGGTCATTTATATATTCAGTAAAATACAATAATGAAAGAAAAGAATCTAAATCATGCATCGCCCGGGAATCGAACCCCGGATCACAAGAATGGGAATCTAGCATGATACCACTACACCAGCGATGCCCTGCACTGTTTAATTTCATCTATTTAAGCTATTTATATAGCTAACACGATTTATGTCTTTTCTTCTCTGCAGATAGAATGTATATTTTGTCATTTTATATTCAGTAAAATACAATAATGAAAGAAAATTTTCTAAATCATGCATCGCCCGGGAATCGAACCCGGATCACAAGAATGGGAATCTTGCATGATACCATAACACCAGCGATGCCCTGCACTGTTTAATTTCATCTATTTAAGCTTTTATATATAGCTAACACGATTTATGTTTTTTCTTCTCTGCAGATAGAATGTATATTTTGTCATTTTATATTCAGTAAAATACAATAATGAAAGAAAAGAATCTGGATCATGCATCGCCCGGAAATCGAACCCGGATCACAAGAATGGGAATCTTTCATGATACCACTACACCAGCGATGCCCTGCACTTTTTAATTTCATCTATTTAAGCTTTATATATAGCTTACACGATTTATCTCTTTTCTTCTCTGCAGATAGAATGTATATTTTGTCATTTTTACATTCAGTAAAATACAATAATGAAAGAAAATATTCTAAATCATGCATCGCCCGGGAATCGAACCCGGATCACAAGAATGGGAATCTTGCATGATACCACTACACCAACGAAGCCCTGCACGGTATAAGTTCATCTGTATAAGCTATATATATAGAGCAAACACGATTTATGTCTTTTTTTCTCTGCAGATAGAATATATATTTGGTCATTTATATATTCAGTAAAATACAATAATGAAAGAAAAGAATCTAAATCATGCATCGCCCGGGAATCGAACCCGGATCACAAGAATGGGAATCTAGCATGACACCACTACACCAGCGATGCCCTGCACTGTTTAATTTCATCTATTTAAGCTATTTATATAGCTAACACGATTTATGTCTTTTCTTCTCTGCAGATAGAATGTATATTTTGTCATTTTATATTCAGTAAAATACAATAATGAAAGAAAATTTTCTAAATCATGCATCGCTTGGGAATCGAACCCGGATCACAAGAATGGGAATCTTGCATGATACCATAACACCAGCGATGCCCTGCACTGGTTTAATTTCATCTATTTAAGCTTTATATATAGCTAACACGATTTATGTCTTTTCTTCTCTGCAGATAGAATGTATATTTTGTCATTTTTACATTCAGTAAAATACAATAATGAAAGAAAATATTTTAAATCATGCATCGCCCGGGAATCGAACCCGGATCACAAGAATTGGAATCGAGCATGACACCACTACACCAGCGATGCCCTGCACGCTATAATTTTATCTATTTAAGCTTTATATATAGCTAACACGATTCATGTCTTTTTTTCTCAGCAGAAAAAAATGTATATTTTGTCATTTTTATATTCAGTAAAATACAATAATGAAAGATAATATTCTGAAACATGCATCGCTCGGGAATCGATCCCGAATCACAAGAATGGGAATCTGGCATGATGCCACTACACCAGCGATGCCCTGTACGGTATAGGTTTATCTATTTAAGGTTTATATATAGCTAACACGATTTATGTCTTTTTTTCTCTGCACATAGATTGTATATGTTGTCATTTTTATATTCAGTAAAACACAATAATGAAAAAAAAGTATCTAAATCTTGTATCGCCCGGGAATCGAACCTGGATCACAAGAATGGGAATCTTGCATGATACCACTACACCAGCGAGGCCCTGCACGGAATAAGTTCATGTATGTAAACTTTATATATAGCTAACACGATTTATGTCTTTTTTTTTCTCTGCAGATAGAATGTATATTTGTTATTTTATATTCAGTAAAATACAATAATGAAAGAAAATATTCTAAATCATGCATCGCCCGGGAATCGAACCCGGATCACAAGAATGGGAATCTTGCATGATACCACTACACCAGCGATGCCCTGCACTGTTTAATTTCATCTATTTAAGCTTTATATATAGCTAACACGATTTTTTTCTCTGCAGATAGAATGTATATTTTGTAATTTTTATATTCATTAAAATACAATAATGAAAAGAAAAGTATCTAAATCATGCAACGCCCGGGAATCGAACCCGGATGACAAGAATGGGAATCTTGCAAGTTACCATTGCACCAGCGATGAGCAGTACCTTATAAGCTTAACTATTTAAGCTTTATATATAGTAACACGATTTATGTCTTTTTTCCTCTGCAGATAGAATGTATATTTTTGTCATTTTATATTCAGTAAAATACAATAATGAAAGAAAATATTATAAATCATGCATCGCTCGGGAATCGAACCCGAATCACAAAAATGGGAATCTGGCATGATACCACTACACCAGCGATGCCCTGCTCTTTATAACTTTATCTATTTAAGATTTTATGTAGCTAAAAACGATTATGTCTTTTTTTCTATGCAGATAGAATGTATATTTTGTCATTTTTATATTCAGTAAAATACAATAATGAAAGAAAATATTCTAAATCATGCATCGCCCGGGAATCGAACCCGGATCACAAGAATGGGAATCTTGCATGATACCACTACACCAACGAAGCCCTGCACGGTATAAGTTCATCTGTATAAGCTATATATATAGAGCAAACACGATTTATGTCTTTTTTTCTCTGCAGATAGAATATATATTTGGTCATTTATATATTCAGTAAAATACAATAATGAAAGAAAAGAATCTAAATCATGCATCGCTTGGGAATCGAACCCGGATCACAAGAATGGGAATCTAGCATGATACCACTACACCAGCGATGCCCTGCACTGTTTAATTTCATCTATTTAAGCTATTTATATAGCTAACACGATTTATGTCTTTTCTTCTCTGCAGATAGAATGTATATTTTGTCATTTTTATATTCAGTAAAATACAATAATGAAAGAAAATTTTCTAAATCATGCATCGCCTTGGGAATCGAACCGGATCACAAGAATGGGAATCTTGCATGATACCATAACACCAGCGATGCCCTGCACTGTTTAATTTCATCTATTTAAGCTTTATATATAGCTAACACGATTTATGTCTTTTCTTCTCTGCAGATAGAATGTATATTTTGTCATTTTTATATTCAGTAAAATACAATAATGAAAGAAAAGAATCTGGATCATGCATCGCCCGGAAATCGAACCCGGATCACAAGAATGGGAATCTTTCATGATACCACTACACCAGCGATGCCCTGCACTGTTTAATTTCATCTATTTAAGCTTTATATATAGCTTACACGATTTCTCTCTTTTCTTCTCTGCAGATAGAATGTATATTTTGTCATTTTTACATTCAGTAAAATACAATAATGAAAGAAAATATTCTAAATCATGCATCGCCCGGGAATCGAACCCGGATCACAAGAATGGGAATCTTGCATGATACCACTACACCAACGAAGCCCTGCACGGTATAAGTTCATCTGTATAAGCTATATATATAGAGCAAACACGATTTATGTCTTTTTTTCTCTGCAGATAGAATATATATTTGGTCATTTTTATATATTCAGTAAAAATACAATAATGAAAGAAAAGAATCTAAATCATGCATCGCCCGGGAATCGAACCCGGATCACAAGAATGGGAATCTAGCATGATACCACTACACCAGCGATGCCCTGCACTGTTTAATTTCATCTATTTAAGCTATTTATATAGCTAACACGATTTATGTCTTTTCTTCTCTGCAGATAGAATGTATATTTTGTCATTTTTATATTCAGTAAAATACAATAATGAAAGAAAATTTTCTAAATCATGCATCGCCCGGGAATCGAACCCGGATCACAAGAATGGGAATCTTGCATGATACCATAACACCAGCGATGCCCTGCACTGTTTAATTTCATCTATTTAAGCTTTATATATATAGCTAACACGATTTATGTCTTTTCTTCTCTGCAGATAGGATGTATATTTTGTCATTTTTACATTCAGTAAAATACAATAATGAAAGAAAATATTTTAAATCATGCATCGCCCGGGAATCGAACCCGGATCACAAGAATTGGAATCGAGCATGACACCACTACACCAGCGATGCCCTGCACGCTATAATTTTATCTATTTAAGCTTTATATATAGCTAACACGATTCATGTCTTTTTTCTCAGCAGAAAAAATGTATATTTTAATCATTTTTATATTCAGTAAAATACAATAATGAAAGATAATATTCTGAAACATGCATCGCTCGGGAATCGATCCCGAATCACAAGAATGGGAATCTGGCATGATGCCACTACACCAGCGATGCCCTGTACGGTATAGGTTTATCTATTTAAGGTTTATATATAGCTAACACGATTTATGTCTTTTTTTCTCTGCACATAGATTGTATATGTTGTCATTTTTATATTCAGTAAAATACAATAATGAAAAAAGTATCTAAATCTTATTTATCGCCCGGGAATCGAACCTGGATCACAAGAATGGGAATCTTGCATGATACCACTACACCAGCGAGGCCCTGCACGGAATAAGTTCATGTATGTAAAATTTTATATATAGCTAACACGATTTATGTCTTTTTTTCTCTGCAGATAGAATGTATATTTTGTTATTTTTATATTCAGTAAAATACAATAATGAAAGAAAATATCTTAAATCATGCATCGCATGGGAATCGAACCCGGATCACAAGAACGGGAATCTCGCATGAGACCACTACACCAGCGATGCCCCGCACGTTATAATTTTATCTATTTAAGCTTTATATATAGCTAACACGATTTATGTCTTTTTTTCTCTGCAGATAGAATGTATATTTTGTCATTTTTATATTCAGTAAAATACAATAATGAAAGAAAAGAATCTAAAATTTGCATCGCCTGGGAATCGAACCCGGATCACAAGAATGGGAATCCTGCATGATATCACTACACCAGCGATGCCCTGCACGTTATAATTTTTCTATTTAAGCTTTATATATAGCTAAAACGATTTATGTCTTTTTTCTCTGCAGATAGAATGTATATTTTGTCATTTTTATATTCAGTAAAATACAATAATGAAAGAAAATATCTAAATCATGCATCGCCCGGGAATCGAACCGGATCACAAGAATGGAATATTGCATGATATAACTACACCACCGATGCCCCCGTACGGTATAAGTTCATGTATGTAAAATTTATATATAGCTAAATGATTTACGTCTTTTTCTCTGCAGATAGAATATATATTTTGTCCTTTTTATATTCAGTAAAATACAACAAAGAAATTCTAAATCATGCATCGCCGGAATCGAACCCGGATCACAGAATGGGAATGCATACCACTACACCAGCGACGCTCCTTATAAGGGAATCGCTAAATGGTTATGTCTTTTTCTCAAGATAGGATCATTTTATATTCAATAAAATACAATGGGAAAAAGAATCTAAATCTTGCCCGGGAATCGAACGGATCACAAGAATGGGAATCACCAGTACGACTACACCAGCGATGCCCTGCCCGTTATAAGTTCATCTGTTTAAGCTTTATATATAGCTAACAAGATTTATGTCTTTCTTTCTCTGCAGATAGAATGCATATTTTGTTATTTTTATATTCAGTAAAATACAATAATGAAAGATAATAATCTGAAACATGCTTCGCTCGGGAATCTATCCCGAATCACAAGAATGGGAATCTGGCATGATACCACTACACCAGCAATGCCCTGAACGGCCTCTTTATATATAGCTAACTCGATATATGTCTTTTTTTTCTCTGCAGATAGAATGTATATTTTATCATTTTTATATTCAGTAAAATACAATAATGAAAAAAAATATTCTAAATCATGTACCGCGGGGAATCGAACCTGGATCACAAGAACGGGAATCTTGCATGATACCACTACACCAGCGATGCCCAGCACCGTAGAAGTTTGTCTATTTAAGCTTTATATATAGCTAACACGATTTATGTCTTTTTTCTCTGCAGATAGAATGTATATTTTGTCATTTTTATATTCAGTAAAATATAATAATGAAAAGAAAAGAATCCAAATCTTGTATAGCCCGGGAATCGAACCCGGATCACAATAATCGGAATCTTGCACGATACCACTACGCCAGCGATGTCTTGAATGGTGTCTTTATGTATAGCTTACACGATATATGCCTTTTTTTCTCTGCATATAGAATATATATTTTGTCCTTTTTATATTCAGTAAGATACGATATTGAAAGAAAAGAATCTAAATCTTGCATCGCCCGGGAATCGCGCCTGGATCTCAAGAATGGGAATCTTGCATGATACCACTACACCAGCGATGACCTGCAAGGTATAAGTTCATCTGTTTAAGCTTTATATATAGCCAACACGATTTATGTCTTTTTTTTTCTGCAGATAGAATATATATTTGGTCATTTTTATATTCAGTAAAATACAATAATGAAAGAAAAGAATCTAAATCATGCATCGCCCGGGAATCGAACCCGGATCACAAGAATGGGAATCTTGCATGATACCACTACACCAGCGATGCCCTACACGGTATAAGTTCCTGTATGTAAACTTTATATGTAGCTAACACGATTTATGTCTTTTTTTCTCTGCAGATAGTATGTATATTTTGTCATTTTTATATTCAGTAAAATACAATAATGAAAGAAAATATTCTAAATCATGCATCGCCCGGGAATCGAACCCGGATCACAAGAATGGGAATCTTATGATACCATTACACCAGCGATGCCCTGCACGGTATAAGATCATGTATGCAAGCTTTATATATAGCTAACACGATTTATGTCTTCTTTTCTCTGCAGAGAGATGTATATTTTGTTATTTTTATATTCAGTAAAATACAATAATGAAAGAAAATAATCTAAAATTTGCATCGCCCGGGAATCGAACCCGGATCACAAGAATGGGAATCTTGCATGATACCACTACACCAGCGATGCCCTGCACGGTATAAGTTCATGTATGTAAACTTTATATATAGCTAACACGATTTATGTCTTTTTTCTCTGCAGAGAGAATGTATATTTTGTCCTTTTTATATTCAGTAAAATACAATAATGAAAGAAAAGAATCTAAATCATGCCTCGCCCGGGAATCGAACCCCGATCACAAGAAATTGGAATCTTGCATGATGCCACTACACCAGCGATGCCCTGCACGGTATAAGTTCATGTATGTAAGCTTTATATATAGCTAACAAGATTTATGTCTTTTTTTCTCTGCAGATAGAATGAATATTTTGTCATTTTTATATTCAGTAAAATACAATAATGAAAGAAAAGAATCTAAATCATGCATCGCCCGGGAATCGAAGTCGGATCACAAGAATCGGAATCTGGCATGATACCACTACACCAGCGATGCCCTGCACTGTTTAATTTCATCTATTTAAGCTTTATATATAGCTAACACGATTTATGTCTTTTCTTCTCTGCAGGTAGAATGTATTTATTGTCATTTTTATATTCAGTAAAATACAATAATGAAAGAAAATATTCTAAATCATGCATCGCCCGGGAATCGAACCCGGATCACAAGAATGGGAATATTGCATGATACCACTACAACCAAAGTGATGCCCTGCACTGTTTAATTTCATCAATTTAAGCTTTATATATAGCTAACACGATTTATGTCTTTACTTCTCTGCAGGTAGAATGTATATTTTGTCATTTTATATTTAGTAAAATACAATAATGAAAGAAAATATTCTAAATCATGCATCGCCCGGGAAGCGAACGGATCACAAGAATGGGAATCTTGCATGATACCACTACACCAGCGATGCCCTGCACTGTTTTAATTTCATCTATTTAAGCTTTATATATAGCTCACACGATTTATGTCTTTTCTTCTCTGCAGATAGATTGTATATTTTGTCATTTTTATATTCAGTAAAATACAATAATGAAAGAAAAGAATCTAAATCATGCATCGCCCGGGAATCGAACCGGGATCACAAGAATGGGAATCTTGCATGATACCACTACACCAGCGATGCCCTGCACTGTTTAATTTCATCTATTTAAGCTTTATATATAACTTACACGATTTATGTCTTTTCTTCTCTGCAAGTAGAATGTATATTTTGTCATTTTATATTCAGTACAATAATTTTTATATCGCCCGGGAATCGAACCCGGATCACAAGAATGGAATCTTGCATGATACCACTACACCAGCGATGCCCTGCACCGTTTAATTTCATCTATTTAAAGCTTTATATATAAACGATTTATGTATTTTCTTCAGCAGAGAGAATGTATATTTTGTCATTTTTATATTCAGTAAAATACAATAATGAAAGAAAATATTCTAAATCATTCATCGCCCGGAATCGAACCGGATCACAAGAATGGGAATCTTGCATGATACCACTACACCAGCGATGCACTGCACTGTTTAATTTCATCTATTTAAGCTTTATATATAGCTCACACGATTTATGTCTTTTCTTCTCTGCAGATAGAATGTATATTTTGTCATTTTTATATTCAGTAAAATACAATAATGAAAGAAAAGAATCTAAATCATGCATCGCCGGGAATCGAAACCGGATCACAAGAATGGGAATCTTGCATGATACCACTACACCAGCGATGCCCTGCACTGTTTAATTTCATCTATTTAAGCTTTATATATAGCTTTTACACGATTTATGTCTTTTTCTTCTCTGCAGGTAGAATGTATATTTTGTCATTTTTTATATTCAGTAAAATACAATAATGAAAGAAAATATTCTAAATCATGCATCGCCCGGGAATCGAACCCGGATCACAAGAATGGGAATCTTGCATGATACCACTACACCAGCGATGCCCTGCACTGTTTTAATTTCATCTATTTAAGCTTTATATATAGCTAACACGATTTATGTCTTTTTTTTCTTCTGCAGGTAGAATGTATATTTTGTCATTTTATATTTAAAATACAATAATGAAAGAAAATATTCTAAATCATTCGAACCTGGATCACAAGAATGGGAATCTTGCATGATACCACTACACCAGCGATGATTTAAGCTTTTATATATAGCTTACAGGAAAAAATAAAAACATAATGAAAGAAAATGTTCTAAATCATTCATCCCGGGAATCGAACCCGGATCACAAGAATTACGATTCTTGTCGATACTTTACACCTGCAGATAGCACTGTTTATTTTCATCTATTAAAATACTAATGAAGAATATATTCTAAATCTGCACGGGAATCGAACCGATCACAGAATGAATCTTTTTTTTCTGCAGTTTAATTTCAGAATGTATATTTTGTCATTTTCTTATTGCAGTAAAATACAATAAATACAATAATGAAAGAAAATATTCTAAATCATGCATCGCCTGGGAATCGAACCCGGATCACAAGAATGGGAATCTTGCATGATACCACTACACCAGCGATGCCCTGCACTGTTTAATTTCATCTATTTAAGCTTTATATATAGCTTACACGATTTATGTCTTTTCTTCTCTGCAGATAGAATGTATATTTTGTCATTTTTATATTCAGTAAAATACAATAATGAAAGAAAAGAATCTAAATCATGCATCGCCCGGGAATCGAACCCGGATCACAAGAATGGGAATCTTGCATGATACCACTACACCAGCGATGCCCTGCACTGTTTAATTTCATCTATTTAAGCTTTTATATATAGCTTACACGATTTATTATCTTTTCTTCTCTGCAGGTAGAATGTATATTTTGTCATTTTTATATTCAGTAAAATACAATAATGAAAGAAAATATTCTAAATCAATCATCGCCCGGGAATCGAACCCGGATCACAAGAATGGGAATCTTGCATGATACCACTACACCAGCGATGCCCTAATTTCACTTTTTAATTTCATCTATTTATATTTTGTCATTTTTATATTCAGTAAAATTTATATATATGCATCGCCGGGAATCGACCCGGATCACAAGAATTTATGATGCCCTTTTAATTTCATCTATTCTTTATATATATCTGCATGGTAGAATGTATATTTTGTCATTTTTATATTCAGTAAAATACAATAATGAAAGAAAATATTCTAAATCATGCATCGCCCGGGAATCGAACCCGGATCACAAGAATGGGAATCTTGCATGATACCACTACACCAGCGATGCCCTGCACTGTTTAATTTCATCTATTTAAGCTTTTATATATAGCTTACACGATTTATGTCTTTTCTTCTCTGCAGATAGAATGTATATTTTGTCATTTTTATATTCAGTAAAATACAATAATGAAAGAAAATATTCTAAATCATGCATCGCTTGGGAATCGAACCCGGATCACAAGAATGGGAATCTTGCATGATACCACTACACCAGCGATGCCCTGCACTGTTTAATTTCATCTATTTAAGCTTTATATATAGCTTATGAACGATTTATGTCTTTTCTTCTCTGCAGATAGAATGTATATTTTGTCATTTTTATATTCAGTAAAATACAATAATGAAAGAAAATATTCTAAATCATGCATCGCCCGGGAATCGAACCCGGATCACAAGAATGGGAATCTTGCATGATACCACTACACCAGCGATGCCCTGCACTGTTTAATTTCATCTATTTAAGCTTTATATATAGCTTACACGATTTATGTCTTTTCTTCTCTGCAGATAGAATGTATATTTTGTCATTTTATATTCAGTAAAATACAATAATGAAAGAAAATATTCTAAATCAAAATCGCCTGAATTCGAACCCGGAATCGAACCCGGAAGAATGGGATCTTTGCATGATACCACTACACCAGCGATGCCCTGCACTGTTTAATTTCATCTATTTAAGCTTTATATATAGCTTACACGATTTATGTCTTTTCTTCTCTGCAGTAGAATGTATATTTTGTCATTTTTATTCAGTAAAATACAATAATGAAAGAAAATATTCTAAATCATTCATCGCCCGGGGAATCGAACCCGGATCACAAGAATGGGAATCTTGCATGATACCACTACACCAGCGATGCCCTGCACTGTTTAATTTCATCTATTTAAGCTTTATATATAGCTTACACGATTTATGTCTTTTCTTCTCTGCAGATAGAATGTATATTTTGTCATTTTTATATTCAGTAAAATACAATAATGAAAGAACATATTCTAAATCATGCATCGCCCGGGAATCGAACCCGGATCACAAGAATGGGAATCTTGCATGATACCACTACACCAGCGATGCCCTGCACTGTTTAATTTCATCTATTTAAGCTTTATATATAGCTCACACGATTTATGTCTTTCTTCTCTGCAGATAGAATGTATATTTTGTCATTTTATATTCAGTAAAATACAATAATGAAAGAAAATATTCTAAATCATGCATCGCCCAGGGAATCGAACCCGGATCACAAGAATGGGAATCTTGCATGATACCACTACACCAGCGATGCCCTGCACTGTTTAATTTCATCTATTTAAGCTTTATATATAGCTTACACGATTTATGTCTTTTCTTCTCTGCAGGTAGAATGTATATTTTGTCATTTTATATTCAGTAAAATACAATAATGAAAGAAAATATTCTAAATCATGCATCGCTTGGGGAATCGAACCCGGATCACAAGAATGGGAATCTTGCATGATACCACACACCAGCGATGCCCTGCACTGTTTAATTTCATCTATTTAAGCTTTATATATAGCTTACACGATTTATGTCTTTTCTTCTCTGCAGGTAGAAATGTATATTTTGTCATTTTATATTCAGTAAAATACAATAATGAAAGAAAATATTCTAAATCATGCATCGCCCGGGAATCGAACCCGGATCACAAGAATGGGAATCTTGCATGATACCACTACACCAGCGATGCCCTGCACTGTTTAATTTCATCTATTTAAGCTTTATATATAGCTTACACGATTTATGTCTTTTCTTCTCTGCAGGTAGAATGTATATTTTGTCATTTTTATATTCAGTAAAATACAATAATGAAAGAAAATATTCTAAATCATGCATCGCCCGGGAATCGAACCCGGATCACAAGAATGGGAATCTTGCATGATACCACTACACCAGCGATGCCCTGCACTGTTTAATTTCATCTATTTAAGCTTTATATATAGCTTACACGATTTATGTCTTTTCTTCTCTGCAGGTAGAATGTATATTTTGTCATTTTTATATTCAGTAAAATACAATAATGAAAGAAAATATTCTAAATCATGCATCGCCCGGGAATCGAACCCGGATCACAAGAATGGGAATCTTGCATGATACCACTACACCAGCGATGCCCTGCACTGTTTAATTTCATCTATTTAAGCTTTATATATAGCTTACACGATTTATGTCTTTTCTTCTCTGCAGGTAGAATGTATATTTTGTCATTTTTATATTCAGTAAAATACAATAATGAAAGAAAATATTCTAAATCATGCATCGCCCGGGAATCGAACCCGGATCACAAGAATGGGAATCTTGCATGATACCACTACACCAGCGATGCCCTGCACTGTTTAATTTCATCTATTTAAGCTTTATATATAGCTTACAGATACGATTTATGTCTTTTTTCTCTGCAGATAGAATGTATATTTTGTCATTTTTTATATTCAGTAAAATACAATAATGAAAGAAAATATTCTAAATCATCATCGCCCGGGGAATCGAACCCGGATCACAAGAATGGGGAATCTTGCATGATACCACTTTGCCCTGCACTGTTTAATTTCATCTATTTTCACGATTTATGTCTTTTCTTCTCTGCAAATAGAATATTTTGTCATTTTATATTCAGTAAAATACAACAATGAAAAAAATCTAAATCATGCATCGCCCGGGAATCGAACCCGGATCACAAGAATGGGAATCTTGCATGATACCACTACACCAGCGATGCCCTGCACTGTTTAATTTCATCTATTTAAACTTTTATATATAGCTAACACGATTTATGTCTTTTTTCTCTGCAGATAGAATGTATATTTTGTCATTTTTATATTCAGTAAAATACAACAATGAAAGAAAATATTCTAAATCATGCATCGCCCGGGAATCGAACCCGGATCACAAGAATGGGAATCTTGCATGATACCACTACACCAGCGATGCCCTGCACTGTTTAATTTCATCTATTTAAGCTTTATATATAGCTAACACGATTTATGTCTTTTTTTTTCTGCAGATAGAATATATATTTGGTCATTTTTATATTCAGTAAAATACAATAATGAAAGAAAATATTCTAAATCAATCATCGCTTGGGAATCGAACCCGGATCACAAGAATGGGAATCTTGCATGATACCACTACACCAGCGATGCCCTGCACTGTTTAATTTCATCTATTTAAGCTTTATATATAGCTTACACGATTTATGTCTTTTTTCTCTGCAGATAGAATGTATATTTTGTCATTTTTATATTCAGTAAAATACAATAATGAAAGAAAATATTCTAATTCAATCATCGCCCGGGAATCGAACACGGATCACAAGAATGGGAATCTTGCATGATACCACTACACCAGCGATGCCCTGCACTGTTTAATTTCATCTATTTAAGCTTTATATATAGCTTACACGATTTATGTCTTTTCTTCTCTGCAGATAGAATGTATATTTTGTCATTTTATATTCAGTAAAATACAATAATGAAAAGAAAATATTCTAAATCAATCATCGCCCGGGAATCGAACCCGGATCACAAGAATGGGAATCTTGCATGATACCACTACACCAGCGATGCCCTGCACTGTTTAATTTCATCTATTTAAGCTTTATATATAGCTTACACGATTTATGTCTTTTCTTCTCTGCAGATAGAATGTATATTTTGTCATTTTTTATATTCAGTAAAAATACAATAATGAAAGAAAATATTCTAAATCAATCATCGCCCGGGAATCGAACCCGGATCACAAGAATGGGAATCTTGCATGATACCACTACACCAGCGATGCCCTGCACTGTTTAATTTCATCTATTTAAGCTTTATATATAGCTAACACGATTTATGTCTTTCTTCTCTGCAGATAGAATGTATATTTTGTCATTTTATATTCAGTAAAATACAATAATGAAAGAAAATATTCTAAATCAATCATCGCCCGGGAATCGAACCCGGATCACAAGAATGGGAATCTTGCATGATACCACTACACCAGCGATGCCCTGCACTGTTTAATTTCATCTATTTAAGCTTTATATATAGCTTACACGATTTATGTCTTTTTTCTCTGCAGATAGAATGTATATTTTGTCATTTTATATTCAGTAAAATACAATAATGAAAGAAAATATTCTAAATCAATCATCGCCCGGGAATCGAACCCGGATCACAAGAATGGGAATCTTGCATGATACCACTACACCAGCGATGCCCTGCACTGTTTAATTTCATCTATTTAAGCTTTATATATAGCTTACACGATTTATGTCTTTTCTTCTCTGCAGATAGAATGTATATTTTGTCATTTTTTTTATATTCAGTAAATACAATAATGAAAGAAAATATTCTAAATCAATCATCGCCCGGGAATCGAACCCGGATCACAAGAATGGGAATCTTGCATGATACCACTACACCAGCGATGCCCTGCACTGTTTAATTTCATCTATTTAAGCTTTATATATAGCTAACACGATTTATGTCTTTTCTTCTCTGCAGATAGAATGTATATTTTGTCATTTTTATATTCAGTAAAATACAATAATGAAAGAAAATATTCTAAATCAATCATCGCCCGGGAATCGAACCCGGATCACAAGAATGGGAATCTTGCATGATACCACTACACCAGCGATGCCCTGCACTGTTTAATTTCATCTATTTAAGCTTTATATATAGCTTAACACGATTTATGTCTTTTTCTTCTCTGCAGATAGAATGTATATTTTGTCATTTTTATATTCAGTAAAATACAATAATGAAAGAAAATATTCTAAATCATGCATCGCCCGGAATCGAACCCGGATCAAAAGAATGGGAATCTTGCATGATACCACTACACCAGCGATGCCCTGCACTGTTTAATTTCATCTATTTAAGCTTTATATATAGCTTCACACGATTTATGTCTTTTTTCTCTGCAGATAGAATGTATATTTTGTCATTTTTATATTCAGTAAAATACAATAATGAAAGAAAATATTCTAAATCAATCATCGCCCGGGAATCGAACCCGGATCACAAGAATGGGAATCTTGCATGATACCACTACACCAGCGATGCCCCCTGTTTAATTTCATCTATTTAAGCTTTATATATAGCTCACACGATTTATTTCATCAGATAGAATGTATATTTTGTCATTTTTATATTAGTAAAATACAACAATGAAAGAAAATATTCTAATCAATCATCGCCCGGGAATCGAACCCGATCACAAGAATGGGAATTTGCATGATCTTTTTCTTCTCTGTTTAATTTCATCTATTTAAGCTTTATATATGTACGATTTTGTCATTTTGCAGATAGAATGTATATTTTTCATTTTTAATTCACAAAAACAATAATGAAAGAAAATATTCTAAATCAATCATCGCCCGGTAATCGAAACCGGATCACAAGAATGGGAATCTTGCATGATACCACTACACCAGCGATGCCCTGCACTGTTTAATTTCATCTATTTAAGCTTTATATATAGCTAACACGATTTATGTCTTTTCTTCTCTGCAGATAGAATGTATATTTTGTCATTTTTTATATTCAGTAAAATACAATAATGAAAGAAAATATTCTAAATCAATCATCGCCCGGGAATCGAACCCGGATCAAAGAATGGGAATCTTGCATGATACCACTACACCAGCGATGCCCTGCACTGTTTAATTTCATCTATTTAAGCTTTATATATAGCTAACACGATTTATGTCTTTTTCTTCTCTGCAGATAGAATGTATATTTTGTCATTTTATATTCAGTAAAATACAATAATGAAAGAAAATATTCTAAATCAATCATCGCCCGGGAATCGAACCCGGATCAAAAGAATGGGAATCTTGCATGATACCACTACACCAGCGATGCCCTGCACTGTTTAATTTCATCTATTTAAGCTTTATATATAGCTCACGATTTATGTCTTTTCTTCTCTGCAGATAGAATGTATATTTTGTCATTTTTATATTCAGTAAAATACAATAATGAAAGAAAATATTCTAAATCAATCATCGCCCGGGAATCGAACCCGGATCACAAGAATGGGAATCTTGCATGATACCACTACACCAGCGATGCCCTGCACTGTTTAATTTCATCTATTTAAGCTTTATATATAGCTAACACGATTTATGTCTTTTTCTTCTCTGCAGATAGAATGTATATTTTGTCATTTTTATATTCAGTAAAATACAATAATGAAAGAAAATATTCTAAATCAATCATCGCCCGGGAATCGAACCGGATCACAAGAATGGGAATCTTGCATGATACCACTACACCAGCGATGCCCTGCACTGTTTAATTTCATCTATTTGCTTTATATATAGCTAACACGATTTATGTCTTTTCTTCTCTGCAGATAGAATGTATATTTTGTCATTTTATATTCAGTAAAATACAATAATGAAAGAAAATATTCTAAATCAATCATCGCCCGGGAATCGAACCGGATCACAAGAATGGGAATCTTGCATGACCACTACACCAGCGATGCCCTGCACTGTTTAATTTCATCTATTTAAGCTTTATATATAGCTCACAGGATTTATCTCTTTTCTTCTCTGCAGATAGAATGTATATTTTGTCATTTTTATATTCAGTAAAATACAATAATGAAAGAAAATATTCTAAATCAATCATCGCCCGGGAATCGAACCCGGATCACAAGAATGGGAATCTTGCATGATACTACACCAGCGATGCCCTGCACTGTTTAATTTCATCTATTTAAGCTTTATATATAGCTCACACGATTTATGTCTTTTCTTCTCTGCAGATAGAATTTATATTTTGTCATTTTTATATTCAGTAAAATACAATAATGAAAGAAAATATTCTAAATCAATCATCGGGAATCGAACCCGGATCACAAGAATGGGAATCTTGCATGATACCTTACACCAGCGATGCCCTACTGTTTAATTTCATCTATTTAAGCTTTATGTCACGATTTATGTCTTTTCTTTTGCAGATAGAATGTATATTTTGTCATTTTTATATTCAGTAAATACAATAATGAAAGAAAATATTCTAAATCAATCATCGCCCGGGAATCGAACCCGGATCACAAGAATGGGAATCTTGCATGATACCACTACACCAGCGATGCCCTGCACTGTTTAATTTCATCTATTTAAGCTTTATATATAGCTAACACGATTTATGTCTTTTCTTCTCTGCAGATAGAATGTATATTTTGTCATTTTATATTCAGTAAAATACAATAATGAAAGAAAATATTCTAAATCAATGCATCGCCCGGGAATCGAACCCGGATCACAAGAATGGGAATCTTGCATGATACCACTACACCAGCGATGCCCTGCACTGTTTAATTTCATCTATTTAAGCTTTATATATAGCTCACACGATTTATGTCTTTTCTTCTCTGCAGATAGAATGTATATTTTGTCATTTTTATATTCAGTAAAATACAATAATGAAAGAAAATATTCTAAATCAATCATCGCCCGGGAATCGAACCCGGATCACAAGAATGGGAATCTTGCATGATACCACTACACCAGCGATGATGCCCTGCACTGTTTAATTTCATCTATTTAAGCTTTATATATAGCTCACACGATTTATGTCTTTTTTCTCTGCAGATAGAATGTATATTTTGTCATTTTATATTCAGTAAAATACAATAATGAAAGAAAATATTCTAAATCAATCATCGCCCGGGAATTGAACCCGGATCACAAGAATGGGAATCTTGCATGATACCACTACACCAGAATCGATGCCCTGCACTGTTTAATTTCATCTATTTAAGCTTTATATATAGCTAACACGATTTATGTCTTTTCTTCTCTGCAGATAGAATGTATATTTTGTCATTTTTATATTCAGTAAAATACAATAATGAAAGAAAATATTCTAAATCAATCATCGCCCGGGAATCGAACCCGGATCACAAGAATGGGAATCTTGCATGATACCACTACACCAGCGATGCCCTGCACTGTTTAATTTCATCTATTTAAGCTTTATATATAGCTCACACGATTTATGTCTTTTCTTCTCTGCAGATAGAATGTATATTTTGTCATTTTTATATTCAGTAAAATACAATAATGAAAGAAAATATTCTAAATCAATCATCGCCCGGGAATCGAACCCGGATCACAAGAATGGGAATCTTGCATGATACCACTACACCAGCGATGCCCTGCACTGTTTAATTTCATCTATTTAAGCTTTATATATAGCTCACACGATTTATGTCTTTTCTTCTCTGCAGATAGAATGTATATTTTGTCATTTTTATATTCAGTAAAATACAATAATGAAAGAAAATATTCTAAATCAATCATCGCCCGGGAATCGAACCCGGATCACAAGAATGGGAATCTTGCATGATACCACTACACCAGCGATGCCCTGCACTGTTTAATTTCATCTATTTAAGCTTTATATATAGCTCACACGATTTATGTCTTTTTCTTCTCTGCAGATAGAATGTATATTTTGTCATTTTTTATATTCAGTAAAATACAATAATGAAAGAAAATATTCTAAATCAATCATCGCCCGGGAATCGAACCCGGATCACAAGAATGGGAATCTTGCATGATACCACTACACCAGCGATGCCCTGCACTGTTTAATTTCATCTATTTGCTTTATATTTACTAATGATTTATGTCTTGCAGATAGAATGTATATTTTGTCATTTTTATATTCAGTAAAATACAATAATGAAAGAAAATATTTTCAATCATCGCCCGGGAATCTTTTCTTGCATGATTCTCCTGCAGCTTTATATATAGACGATTATATATTTTGTGCAGATAGAATGTATATTTTGTCATTTTTATATTCAGTAAAATACAATAATGAAAGAAAATATTCTAAATCAATCATCGCCCGGGAATCGAACCCGGATCACAAGAATGGGAATCTTGCATGATACCACTACACCAGCGATGCCCTGCACTGTTTAATTTCATCTATTTAAGCTTTATATATAGCTCACACGATTTATGTTTTCTTCTCTGCAGATAGAATGTATATTTTGTCATTTTTATATTCAGTAAAATACAATAATGAAAGAAAATATTCTAAATCAATCATCGCCCGGGAATCGAACCGGATCACAAGAATGGGAATCTTGCATGATACCACTACACCAGCGATGCCCTGCACTGTTTAATTTCATCTATTTAAGCTTTATATATAGCTAACACGATTTATGTCATTTCTTCTCTGCAGATAGAATGTATATTTTGTCATTTTTATATTCAGTAAAATACAATAATGAAAGAAAATATTCTAAATCAATCATCGCCCGGGAATCGAACCCGGATCACAAGAATGGGAATCTTGCATGATACCACTACACCAGCGATGCCCTGCACTGTTTAATTTCATATATTTAAGCTTTATATATAGCTAACACGATTTATGTCTTTTCTTCTCTGCAGATAGAATGTATATTTTGTCATTTTTATATTCAGTAAAATACAATAATGAAAGAAAATATTCTAAATCAATCATCGCCCGGGAATCGAACCCGGATCAAAAGAATGGGAATCTTGCATGATACCACTACACCAGCGATGCCCTGCACTGTTTAATTTCATCTATTTAAGCTTTATATATTAACACGATTTATGTCTTTTCTCTGCAGATAGAATGTATATTTTGTCATTTTTATATTCAGTAAAAATAAACAATAATGAAAGAATATATGATTTTCAATTCTCTCTGCGGGAATCGAACCCGGATCACAAGAATGGAATCCAAATGATATTGTCGATTTTGTCTATTTAAGCTTTTTTTTTATTTATTCAGTAAAATATTTTGTCAATAATGTAAATACAAAATGAAAGAAAATATTCTAAATCAATCATCGCCCGGGAATCGAAACCGGATCACAAGAATGGGAATCTTGCATGATACCACTACACCAGCGATGCCCTGCACTGTTTAATTTCATCTATTTAAGCTTTTTATATATAGCTAACACGATTTATGTCTTTTTCTTCTCTGCAGATAGAATGTATATTTTGTCATTTTTATATTCAGTAAAATACAATAATGAAAGAAAATATTCTAAATCAATCATCGCCGGGGAATCGAACCCGGATCACAAGAATGGGAATCTTGCATGATACCACTACACCAGCGATGCCCTGCACTGTTTAATTTCATCTATTTAAGCTTTATATATAGCTAACACGATTTATGTCTTTTCTTCTCTGCAGATAGAATGTATATTTTGTCATTTTATATTCAGTAAATACAATAATGAAAGAAAATATTCTAAATCAATCATCGCTTGGGAATCGAACCCGGATCACAAGAATGGGAATCTTTGCATGATACCACTACACCAGCGATGCCCTGCACTGTTTAATTTCATCTATTTAAGCTTTATATATAGCTAACACGATTTATGTCTTTTCTTCTCTGCAGATAGAATGTATATTTTGTCATTTTTATATTCAGTAAAATACAATAATGAAAGAAAATATTCTAAATCAATCATCGCCCGGGAATCGAACCCGGATCACAAGAATGGGAATCTTGCATGATACCACTACACCAGCGATGCCCTGCACTGTTTAATTTCATCTATTTAAGCTTTTATATATAGCTCACACGATTTATGTCTTTTCTTCTCTGCAGATAGAATGTATATTTTGTCATTTTTATATTCAGTAAAATACAATAATGAAAGAAAATATTCTAAATCAATCATCGCCTGGGAATCGAACCCGGATCACAAGAATGGGAATCTTGCATGATACCACTACACCAGCGATGCCCTGCACTGTTTAATTTCATCTATTTAAGCTTTATATATAGCTAACACGATTTATGTCTTTTTCTTCTCTGCAGATAGAATGTATATTTTGTCATTTTTATATTCAGTAAAATACAATAATGAAAGAAAATATTCTAAATCAATCATCGCCCGGGAATCGAACCGGATCAAAAGAATGGGAATCTTGCATGATACCACTACACCAGCGATGCCCTGCACTGTTTAATTTCATCTATTTGCTTTTATATATAGCTAACACGATTTATGTCATTTTCTTCTCTGCAGATAGAATGTATATTTTGTCATTTTTATATTCAGTAAAAATACAATAATGAAAGAAAATATTCTAAATCAATCATCGCCCGGGAATCGACCCGGATCACAAGAATGGGAATCTTGCATGATACCACTACACCAGCGATGCCCTGCACTGTTTAATTTCATATATTTAAGCTTTATATATAGCTAACGATTTTATATCTTTTCTTCTCTGCAGATAGAATGTATATTTTGTCATTTTATATTCAGTAAAATACAATAATGAAAGAAAATATTCTAAATCAATCATCGCCCGGGAATCGAACCCGGATCAAAAAGAATGGGAATCTTGCATGATACCACTACACCAGCGATGCCCTGCATTGTTTAATTTCATCTATTTAAGCTTTATATATAGCTCACACGATTTATGTCTTTTTTCTTCTCTGCAGATAGAATGTATATTTTGTCATTTTTATATTCAGTAAAAATACAATAATGAAAGAAAATATTCTAAATCAATCATCGCCCGGGAATCGAACCCGGATCACAAGAATGGGAATCTTGCATGATACCACTACACCAGCGATGCCCTGCACTGTTTAATTTCATCTATTTAGCTTTATATATAGCTAACACGATTTATGTCTTTTCTTTCTGCAGATAGAATGTATATTTTGTCATTTTTATATTCAGTAAAATACAATAATGAAAGAAAATATTCTAAAATCAATCATCGCCCGGGAATCGAACCCGGATCACAAGAATGGGAATCTTGCATGATACCACTACACCAGCGATGCCCTGCACTGTTTAATTTCATCTATTTAAGCTTTATATATAGCTCACACGATTTATGTCTTTTCTTTCTCTGCAGATAGAATGTATATTTTGTCATTTTATATTCAGTAAAATACAATAATGAAAGAAAATATTCTAAATCAATCATCGCCCGGAATCGAACCCGGATCACAAGAATGGGAATCTTGCATGATACCACTACACCAGCGATGCCCTGCACTGTTTAATTTCATCTATTTGCTTTATATATAGCTCACACGATTTATGTCTTTTCTTCTCTGCAGATAGAATGTATATTTTGTCATTTTTATATTCAGTAAAATACAATAATGAAAGAAAATATTCTAAATCAATCATCGCCCGGGAATCGAACCCGGATCACAAGAATGGGAATCTTGCATGATACCACTACACCAGCGATGCCCTGTACTGTTTAATTTCATCTATTTAAGCTTTATATATAGCTAACACGATTTATGTCTTTTCTTCTCTGCAGATAGAATGTATATTTTGTCATTTTATATTCAGTAAAATACAATAATGAAAGAAAATATTCTAAATCAATCATCGCCCGGGAATCGAACCCGGATCACAAGAATGGGAATCTTGCATGATACCACTACACCAGCGATGCCCTGCACTGTTTAATTTCATCTATTTAAGCTTTTATATAGCTCACACGATTTATGTCTTTTCTTCTCTGCAGATAGAATGTATATTTTGTCATTTTTATATTCAGTAAAATACAATAATGAAAGAAAATATTCTAAATCAATCATCGCCCGGGAATCGAACCCGGATCACAAGAATGGGAATCTTGCATGATACCACTACACCAGCGATGCCCTGCACTGTTTAATTTCATCTATTTAAGCTTTATTAAGCTCACACGATTTATCTTTTCTTTCTATAGAATGTATATTTTGTCATTTTTATATTCAGTAAAATTTGAAAGAAAATATTCTAAATTTCTTCTCTGCAAGAATAGATCTTGCATGATATACACCAGCGATATTTTTTAATTTTTTATATTTAAGCTTTATATAAATACAATTTAATGCAATAGAAAATTTTGTCATTTTTATATTCAAGTAAAATACAATAATGAAAGAAAATAAATCAATCATCGCCCGGGAATCGAACCCGGATCACAAGAATGGGAATCTTGCATGTTACCACTACACCAGCGATGCCCTGCACTGTTTAATTTCATCTATTTAAGCTTTATATATAGCTCACAGGATTTATGTCTTTTCTTCTCTGCAGATAGAATGTATATTTTGTCATTTTTATATTCAATAAAATACAATAATGAAAGAAAATATTCTAAATCAATCATCGCCCGGGAATCGAATCCGGATCACAAGAATGGGAATCTTGCATGATACCACTACACCAGCGATGCCCTGCACTGTTAAATTTCATCTATTTAAGCTTTTTATATATAGCTCACACGATTTATATGTCAATTTTCTTCTGCAGATAGAATGTATATTTTGTCATTTTTATATTCAGCTTTAAAATACAATAATGAAAGAAAATATTCTAAATCAATCATCGCCCGGGAATCGAACCCGGATCACAAGAATGGGAATCTTGCATGATACCATTTTACACCAGCGATGCCCTGCACTGTTTAATATTTTCATCTATTTAAGAATCTTTATATATAGCTCACACGATTTATGTCTCACATGATTTTTTCTCTGCAGATAGAATGTATATTTTGTCATTTTTATATTCATAAAATACAATAATGAAAGAAAATATTCTAAATCATGCATCGCTTGGGAATCGAACCCGGATCACAAGAATGGGAATCTTGCATGATACCACTACACCAGCGATGCCCTGCATTTTATACTGTTTAATTTCATCTATTTAAGCTTTTTATATATAGCTCACACGATTTATGTCTTTTCTTCTCTGCAGATAGAATGTATATTTTGTCATTTTATATTCAGTAAAATACAATAATGAAAGAAAATATTCTAAATCATTCATCGCCCGGGAATCGAACCCGGATCACAAGAATGGGAATCTTGCATGATACCACTACACCAGCGATGCACTGCACTGTTTAATTTCATCTATTTAAGCTTTATATATAGCTCACACGATTTATGTCTTTTCTTCTCTGCAGATAGATTGTATATTTTGTCATTTTTATATTCAGTAAAATACAATAATGAAAGAAAATATTCTAAATCATGCATCGCCCGGGAATCGAACCCGGATCACAAGAATAGGAATCTTGCATGATACCACTACACCAGCGATGCCCTGCACTGTTTAATTTCATCTATTTAAGCTTTATATATAGCTAACACGATTTATGTCTTTTCTTTCTGCAGATAGAATGTATATTTTGTCATTTTTATATTCAGTAAAATACAATAATGAAAGAAAATATTCTAAATCATGCATCGCCCGGGAATCGAACCCGGATCACAAGAATGGGAATCTTGCATGATACCACTACACCAGCGATGCCCTGCACTGTTTAATTTCATCTATTTAAGCAAAATGCCCGGGAATTATATATATGATACAACTACACCAGCGACACGATTTATGTCGATTTTTCTTCTCTGCAGATAGAATGTATATTTTGTCATTTTTATATTCAGTAAAATACAATAATGAAAGAAAATATTCTAAATCAATCATCGCCGGGAATCGAACCCGGATCACAAGAATGGGAATCTTGCATGATACCACTACACCAGCGATGCCCACACTGTTTAATTTCATCCTTTATATATAGCTAACACGATTTATGTCTTTTCTTCTCTGCAGATAGAATGTATATATTTTGTCATTTTATATTCAGTAAAATACAATAATGAAAGAAAATATTCATCAATCATCGCCCGGGAATCGAACCCGGATCACAAGAATGGGAAGCTTACACCAGCGATGCCCTGCACTGTTAATTTCATCTATTTAAGCTTTATATATAGCTCACACGATTTGTGTCTTTCTTCTCTGCAGATAGAATGTATATTTTGTCATTTTTATATTCAGTAAAATACAATAATGAAAGAAAATATTCTAAATCAATCATCGCCCGGGAATCGAACCCGGATCACAAGAATGGGAATCTTGCATGATACCACTACACCAGCGATGCCCTGCACTGTTTAATTTCATCTATTTAAGCTTTATATATAGCTAACACGATTTATGTCTTTTCTTCTCTGCAGATAGAATGTATATTTTGTCATTTTTATATTCAGTAAAATACAATAATGAAAGAAAATATTCTAAATCAATCATCGCCCGGGAATCGAACCCGGATCACAAGAATGGGGAATCTTGCATGATACCACTACACCAGCGATGCCCTGCACTGTTTAATTTCATCTATTTAAGCTTTATATATAGCTCACACGATTTATGTCTTTTCTTCTCTGCAAATAGAATGTATATTTTGTCATTTTTATATTCAGTAAAATACAATAATTAAAGAAAATATTCTAAATCAATCATCGCCCGGGAATCGAACCCGGATCACAAGAATGGGAATCTTGCATGATACCACTACACCAGCGATGCCCTGCACTGTTTAATTTCATCTATTTAAGCTTTATATATTACACGATTTATGTCTTTCTTTCTGCAGATAGAATTTATTTTGTCATTTTTATATTCAGTAAAATTATAATAAAGAAAAAATATTCTAAATATCATCGCCCGGGAATCGAACCCGGATCAAAAGAATGGGAATCTTGCATGATACCACTTGCCCTGCACTGTTTAATTTCATCTATTTAAGCTTATATATAAACGATTTATGTCTTTTCTTCTCTGCAAGAATGTATATTTTGTCATTTTTATATTCAGTAAAAATACAATAATGAAAGAAAATATTCTAAATCAATCATCGCCCGGGAATCGAACCCGGATCACAAGAATGGGAATCTTGCATGATACCACTACACCAGCGATGCCCTGCACTGTTTAATTTCATCTATTTAAGCTTTATATATAGCTCACACGATTTATGTCTTTTTCTTCTCTGCAGATAGAATGTATATTTTGTCATTTTTTATATTCAGTAAAAATACAATAATGAAAGAAAATATTCTAAATCAATCATCGCTAGGGAATCGAACCCGATCACAAGAATGGGAATCTTGCATGATACCACTATGAATCGAAGAAAATATTCTAAATCACCAATCGAGCGATGCCCTGCACTGTTTAATTTCATCTATTTAAGCTTTATATATAGCTCACACGATTTATGTCTTTTCTTCTCTGCAGATAGAATGTATATTTTGTCATTTTTATATTCAGTAAAATACAATAATGAAAGAAAATATTCTAAATCAATCATCGCCCGGGAATCGAACCCGGATCACAAGAATGGGAATCTTCCATGATACCACTACACCAGCGATGCCTAGCATTGTTTAATTTCATCTATTTAAGCTTTATATATAGCTCACACGATTTTATGTCTTTTCTTCTCTGCAGATAGAATATATTTTGTCATTTTTATATTCAGTGAAAAAAATACAATAATGAAAGAAAATATAAATCATGCATCGCCCGGGAATCGAACCCGGATACAAGAATGGGAATCTTGCATGATACCACTACACCAGCGATGCCCTGCAATTGTTTAATTTCATCTATTTAAGCTTTATATATAGCTCACACGATTTATCTTTTCTTCTCTGCAGATAGAATGTATATTTTGTCATTTTTATATTCAGTAAAATACAATAATGAAAGAAAATATTCTAAATCATGCATCGCCCGGGAATCGAACCCGGATCACAAGAATGGGAATCTTGCATGATACCACTACACCAGCGATGCCCTGCACTGTTTAATTTCATCTATTTAAGCTTTATATATAGCTCACACGATTTATGTCTTTTCTTCTCTGCAGATAGAATGTATATTTTGTCATTTTTATATTCAGTAAAATACAATAATGAAAGAAAATATTCTAAATCATGCATCGCCCGGGAATCGAACCCGGATCACAAGAATGGGAATCTTGCATGATACCACTACACCAGCGATGCCCTGCACTGTTTAATTTCATCTATTTAAGCTTTTATATATAGCTCATACGATTTATGTCTTTTCTTCTCTGCAGATAGAATGTATATATTTTGTCATTTTTATATTCAGTAAAATACAATAATGAAAGAAAATATTCTAAATCATGCATCGCCCGGGAATCGAACCCGGATCACAAGAATGGGAATCTTGCATGATACCACTACACCAGCGATGCCCTGCACTGTTTAATTTCATCTATTTAAGCTTTTATATATAGCCCACACGATTTATGTCTTTTCTTCTCTGCAGATAGAATGTATATTTTGTCATTTTTATATTCAATAAAATACAATAATGAAAGAAAATATTCTAAATCAATCATCGCCCGGGAATCGAACCCGGATCACAAGAATGGGAATCTTGCATGTTACCACTACACCAGCGATGCCCTGCACTGTTTAATTTCATCTATTTAAGCTTTATATATAGCTCACAGGATTTATGTCTTTTCTTCTCTGCAGATAGAATGTATATTTTGTCATTTTTATATTCAATAAAATACAATAATGAAAGAAAATATTCTAAATCAATCATCGCCCGGGAATCGAACCCGGATCACAAGAATGGGAATCTTGCATGATACCACTACACCAGCGATGCCCTGCACTGTTAAATTTCATCTATTTAAGCTTTATATATAGCTAACACGATTTATGTCTTTTACTCTTCTGCAGATAGAATGTATATTTTGTCATTTTTATATTCAGTAAAATACAATAATGAAAGAAAATATTCTAAATCATGCATCGCCCGGGAATCGAACCCGGATCACAAGAATGGGAATCTTGCATGATACCACTACATCAGCGATGCCCTGCACTGTTTAATTTCATCTATTTAAGCTTTATATATAGCTCACACGATTTATGTCTTTTTCTTCTCTGCAGATAGAATGATCACAAGAATATTTTGTCACTGTTTTATATTCAGTAAAATACAATAATTAAAGAAAATATTCTAAATCAATCATCGCCGGGGAATCGAACCCGGATCACAAGAATGGGAATCTTGCATGATACCACTACACCAGCGATGCCCTGCACTGTTTAATTTCATCTATTTAAGCTTTATATATAGCTACACGATTTATGTTCTTTTTTCTCTGCAGATAGAATGTATATTTTGTCATTTTTATATTCAGTAAAATACAATAATGAAAGAAAATATTCTAAATCAATCATCGCATGGAATCGAACCGGATCACAAGAATGGGGAATCTTGCATGATACCACTGATCAGCGATGCCCCCGTAATGGGTTTAATTTTCATCTATTTAAGCTTTATATAAGCTCACACGATTTATGTCTTTTCTTCCAGATAGAATGTATTTTGTCATTTTTATATTCAGGGAAAATATTTAAATCAATCGCCCGGGAATCGAACCCGGATCTAAACAAGAATGGGAATCACAAGAATGATACCACTACACCAGCGATGCCCTGCACTGTTTAATTTCATCTATTTAAGCTTTATATAGCTCACACGATTTATGTCTTTTTCTTCTCTGCAGATAGAATGTATATTTTGTCATTTTTATATTCAGTAAAATACAATAATGAAAGAAAATATTCTAAATCATGCATCGCCCGGGAATCGAACCCGGATCACAAGAATGGGAATCTTGTATGATACCACTACACCAGCGATGCCCTGCACTGTTTAATTTCATCTATTTAAGCTTTATATATAGCTTACACGATTTATGTCTTTTTTCTCTGCAGATAGAATGTATATTTTGTCATTTTTATATTCAATAAAAATACAATAATGAAAAAAATATTCTAAATCAATCATCGCCCGGGAATCGAACCCGGATCACAAGAATGGGAATCTTGCATGATACCACTACAAAGCGATGCCCTGCACTGTTTAATTTCATCTATTTAAGCTTTATATATAGCTCACAGGATTTATGTCTTTCTTCTCTGCAGATAGAATGTATATTTTGTCATTTTTTTATTATATTCAATAAAATATTCTAAATCAATCGCCCGGGAATCGAAAATATTCTAAATCAATCATCTGCACTGTTTAATTTCATCTATTTAAGGGAATCGAACCGGAGATCACAAGAATGGGAATTCTAAAATGCAATAATGAAAGAAAATATTCTAAATCAATCATCGCCGGGAATCGAACACGGATCACAAGAATACACCAGCGATGCCCTGCACTGTTTAATTTCATCTATTTAAGCTTTATATATAGCTAACATGATTTATGTCTTTTCTTCTCTGCAGATAGAATGTATATTTTGTCATTTTATATTCAATAAAATACAATAATGAAAGAAAATATTCTAAATCAATCATCGCCTGGGAATCGAACCCGGATCACAAGAATGGGAATCTTGCATGATACCACTACACCAGCGATGCCCTGCACTGTTTAATTTCATCTATTTAAGCTTTATATATAGCTAACACGATTTATGTCTTTCCTTCTCTGCAGATAGAATGTATATTTTGTCATTTTTATATTCAGTAAAATACAATAATGAAAGAAAATATTCTAAATCAATCATCGCCCGGGAATCGAACCCGGATCAAAAGAATGGGAATCTTGCATGATACCACTACACCAGCGATGCCCTGCACTGTTTAATTTCATCTATTTAAGCTTTATATATAGCTTACACGATTTATGTCTTTTCTTCTCTGCAGATAGAATGTATATTTTGTCATTTTTATATTCAGTAAAATACAATAATGAAAGAAAATATTCTAAATCAATCATCGCCCGGGAATCGAACCCGATCACAAGAATGGGAATCTTGCATGATACCACACCAGCGATGCCCTGCACTGTTTAATTTCATCTATTTAAGCTTTATATATAGCTCACGATTTATGTCTTTTTCTTCTCTGCAGATAGAATGTATATTTTGTCATTTTATATTCAGTAAAATACAATAATGAAAGAAAATATTCTAAATCAATCATCGCCCGGGGAATCGAACCCGGATCAAAAAGAATGGGAATCTTGCATGATACCACTACACCAGCGATGCCCTGCACTGTTTAATTTCATCTATTTAAGCTTTTATATATAGCTTACACGATTTATGTCTTTTCTTCTCTGCAGATAGAATGTATATTTTGTCATTTTATATTCAGTAAAATACAATAATGAAAGAAAATATTCTAAATCAATCATCGCCCGGGAATCGAACCCGGATCACAAGAATGGGAATCTTGCATGATACCACTACACCAGCGATGCCCTGCACCGTTTAATTTCATCTATTTAAGCTTTATATATAGCTAACACGATTTATGTCTTTTCTTCTCTGCAGATAGAATGTCATTTTTATATTTGTCATTTTTTATATTCAATAAATACAAGCGAATGAAAGAAAATATTCTAAATCAATCATCGCCGGGAATCGAACCCGGATCACAAGAATGGAATCTTGCATGTTACCACTACACCAGCGATGCTCCCTGCACTGTTTAAATCATTTAAGCTTTATATATAGCCAATACGATTTATGCGTTTTTCTTCTGCAGATAGAATGTATATTTTGTCATTTTTATATTCAGTAAAATACAATAATGAAAGAAAATATTCTAAATCAATCATCGCCCGGGAATCGAACCCGGATCACAAGAATGGGAATCTTGCATGATACCACTACACCAGCGATGCCCTGCACTGTTTAATTTCATCTATTTAAGCTTTATATATAGCTCACACGATTTATGTCTTTTCTTCTCTGCAGATAGAATGTATATTTTGTCATTTTTATATTCAATAAAATACAATAATGAAAGAAAATATTCTAAATCAATCATCGCCCGGGAATCGAACCCGGATAACAAGAATGGGGAATCTTGCATGATACCACTACACCAAGCGATGCCCTGTACTGTTTAATTTCATCTATTTAAGCTTTATATATAGCTAACACACGATTTATGTCTTTTTTCTTCTCTGCAGATAGAATGTATATTTTGTCATTTTATATTCAGTAAAATACAATAATGAAAGAAAATATTCTAAATCATGCATCGCCGGGAATCGAACCCGGATCACAAGAATGCAGGAATCTTGCATGATACCACTACATCAGCGATGCCCTGGGCACTGTTTAATTTTCATCTATTTAAGCTTTATATATAGCTCACACGATTTATGTCTTTTCTTCTCTGCAGATAGAATGTATATTTTGTCATTTTTATATTCAGTAAAATACAATAATGAAAGAAAATATTCTAAATCATGCATCGCCCGGGAATCGAACCCGGATCACAAGAATGGGAATCTTGCATGATACCACTACACCAGCGATGCCCTGCACTGTTTAATTTCATCTATTTAAGCTTTTATATATAGATAACACGATTTATGTCTTTCTTCTCTGCAGATAGAATGTATTTTGTCATTTTTATATTCAGTAAAATACAATAATGAAAGAAAATATTCTAAATCATGCATCGCCCGGGAATCGAACCCGGATCACAAGAATGGGAATCTTGCATGATACCACTACACCAGCGATGCCCTGCACTGTTTAATTTCATCTATTTAAGCTTTATATATAGCTCACACGATTTATGTCTTTTCTTCTCTGCAGATAGAATGTATATTTTGTCATTTTTATATTCAGTAAAATACAATAATGAAAGAAAATATTCTAAATCAATCATCGCCCGGGAATCGAACCCGGATCACAAGAATGGGAATCTTGCATGATACCACTACACCAGCGATGCCCTGCACTGTTTAATTTCATCTATTTAAGCTTTATATATAGCTCACACGATTTATGTCTTTTCTTCTCTGCAGATAGAATGTATATTTTGTCATTTTTATATTCAGTAAAATACAATAATGAAAAAAAATATTCTAAATCAATCATCGCCAGGGAATCGAACCGGATCACAAGAATGGGAATCTTACACCAGCGATGACCTGATACATCACTTTTATATACACCAGCGATGCCTCTGCAGATAGAATGTTTGTCATTTTTCATCTAAAATTTAAGAAAAAATATTCTAAATCAATCATCGCCCGAATCGAACCCGGATCACAAAAATATCTTGCATGATACCACTACATCAGCGATGCCCTGCACTGTTTAATTTTATTTAAGCTTATATCTGGCTTTGATTTTTTCTTTTCTCTGCAGATAGAATGTATATTTTGTCATTTTATATTCAGTAAAAATACAATAATGAAAGAAAATATTCTAAATCAATCATCGCCCGGGAATCGAACCCGGATCACAAGAATGGGAATCTTGCATGATACCACTACACCAGCGATGCCCCTGCACTGTTTAATTTCATCTATTTAAGCTTTATATATAGCTCACACGATTTATGTCTTTTCTTCTCTGCAGATAGAATGTATATTTTGTCATTTTTATATTCAGTAAAATACAATAATGAAAGAAAATATTCTACATCATGCATCGCCCGGGAATCGAACCCGGATCACAAGAATGGGAATCTTGCATGATACCACTACACCAGCGATGCCCTTCACTGTTTAATTTCATCTATTTAAGGTTTTATATATAGCTCACACGATTTATGTCTTTTCTTCTCTGCAGATAGAATGTATATTTTGTCATTTTTATATTCAGTAAAATACAATAATGAAAGAAAATATTCTAAATCATGCATCGCCCGGGAATCGAACCCGGATCACAAGAATGGGAATCTTGCATGATACCACTACACCAGCGATGCCCTTCACTGTTTAATTTCATCTATTTAAGCTTTATATATAGCTATTAATGATTTATGTCTTTCTTCTGCAGATAGAATGTATATTTTGTCATTTTTATATTCAATAAAATACAATAATGAAAAGAAAATATTCTAATCATGCATCGCCCGGGAATCGAACCCGGATCACAAGAATGGGAATCTTGCATGATACCACTACACCAGCGATGCCCTGCACTGTTTAATTTCATCTATTTAAGCTTTTATATATAGATACAGGATTTATGTCTTTTCTTCTCTGCAGATAGAATGTATATTTTGTCATTTTTATATTCAATAAAAAAATACAATAATGAAAGAAAATATTCTAAATCAATCATCGCGGGAATCGAACCCGGATCACAAGAATGGGAATCTTGCAATACCACTACACCAGCGATGCCCTGCACTGTTTAATTTCATCTATTTAAGCTTTATATATACTCACAGGATTTATGTCTTTTTTCTCTGCAGATAGAATGTGCTATTTTGTCATTTTTATATTCAGTAAAAATACAATAATGAAAGAAAATTTCAAATCATCGCCCGGGATTCAAACCCGGATCACAAGAATGGGAATTATATATAGCGATGCCCTGCACTGTTAATTTCATCTATTTAGCTTTATATTCACACGATTTATGTCTTTTTCTTCTCTGCAAATAGAATGTATATTTTGTCATTTTTATATTCAGTAAAATACAATAATTAAAGAAAATATTCTAAATCAATCATCGCCCGGGAATCGAACCCGGATCACAAGAATGGGAATCTTGCATGATACCACTACACCAGCGATGCCCTGCACTGTTTAATTTCATCTATTTAAGCTTTATATATAGCTTACACGATTTTATGTCTTTCTTCTCTGCAGATAGAATGTATATTTTGTCATTTTTATATTCAGTAAAAACAATAATGAAAGAAAATATTCTAAATCATGCATCGCCCGGGAATCGAACCCGGATCACAAGAATGGGAATCTTGCATGATACCACTACACCAGCGATGCCCTGCACTGTTTAATTTCATCTATTTAAGCTTTATATATAGCTTACACGATTTATGTCTTTTCTTCTCTGCAGATAGAATGTATATTTTGTCATTTTTATATTCAGTAAAATTCAATAATGAAAGAAAATATTCTAAATCATGCATCGCCCGGGAATCGAACCCGGATCACAAGAATGGGAATCTTGCATGATACCACTACACTAAAGGATGCCCTGCACTGTTTAATTTCATCTATTTAAGCTTTATATATAGCTCACACGATTTATGTCTTTTCTTCTCTGCAGATAGAATGTATATTTTGTCATTTTATATTCAGTAAAATACAATAATGAAAGAAAATATTCTAAATCATCATCGCCCGGGAATCGAACCCGATCACAAGAATGGGAATCTTGCATGATACAACTACACCAGCGATGCCCTGCACTGTTTAATTTCATCTATTTAAGCTTTATATATAGCTTACACGATTTATGTCTTTTCTTCTCTGCAGATAGAATGTATATTTTGTCATTTTATATTCAATAAAATACAATAATGAAAGAAAAATATTCTAAATCAATCATCGCCCGGGAATCGAACCCGGATCACAAGAATGGGAATCTTGCATGATACCACTACACCAGCGATGCCCTGCACTGTTTAATTTCATCTATTTAAGCTTTATATATAGCTCACACGATTTATGTCTTTTCTTCTCTGCAGATAGAATGTATATTTTGTCATTTTTATATTCAGTAAAATACAATAATGAAAGAAAATATTCTAAATCAATGCATCGCCGGGAATCGAACCCGGATCACAAGAATGGGAATCTTGCATGATACCACTACACCAGCGATGCCCTGCACTGTTTAATTTCATCTATTTAAGCTTTATATATAGCCAACACGATTTATGTCTTTTCTTCTCTGCAGATAGAATGTATATTTTGTCATTTTATATTCAGTAAAATACAATAATGAAAGAAAATATTCTAAATCAATCATCGCCCGGGAATCGAACCCGGATCACAAGAATGGGAATCCATGATACCACTACACCAGTGGCGATGCCCTGCATTGTTTAATTTCATCTATTTAAGCTTTATATATAGTACACGATTTATGTCTTTTTCTCTGCAGATAGAATGTATATTTTGTCATTTTATATTCAGTAAAATACAATAATTAAAGAAAATATCTAAATCAATCATCGCCCGGAATCGAAACCGGATCACAAGAATGGGAATCTTGCATGATACCACTACACCAGCGATGCCCTGCACTGTTTAATTTCATCTATTTAAGCTTTATATATAGCTCACACGATTTATGTCTTTTTTCTCTGCAGATAGAATGTATATTTTTGTCATTTTTATATTCAGTAAAATACAATAATGAAAGAAAATATTCTAAATCATCATCGCCCGGGAATCGAACCCGGATCACAAGAATGGGAATCTTGCATGATACCACTACAACCAAAGCGATGCCCTGCACTGTTTAATTTCATCTATTTAAGCTTTATATTTACACAACGATTTGTGTCTTTCTTCTCTGCAGATAGAATGTATATTTTGGTCATTTTATATTCAGTAAAATACAATAATGAAAGAAAATATTCTAAATCATGCATCGCCCGGGAATCGAGACGGATCACAAGAATGGGAATCTTGCATGATACCACTACACCAGCGATGCCCTGCACTGTTTAATTTCATCTATTTAAGCTTATATATAGCTCACACGATTTATGTCTTTCTTCTCTGCAGATAGAATGTATATTTTGTCATTTTATATTCAGTAAAATACAATAATGAAAGAAAATATTCTAAATCAATCATCGCCCGAATCGAACCCGGATCACAAGAATGGGAATCTTGGCATGATACCACTACACCAGCGATGCCCTGCACTGTTTAATTTCATCTATTTAAGCTTTATATATAGCTCACACGATTTATGTCTTTTTCTTCTCTGCAGATAGAATGTATATTTTGTCATTTTTATATTCAGTAAAATACAATGAAAGAAAATATTCTAAATCATGCATCACCCAGGAATCGAACCCGGATCACAAAGAATGGAATCTTGCATGATACCACTACACCAGCGATGCCCTGCACTGTTTAATTTCATCTATTTAAGCTTTTATATAGCTTACACGATTTATGTCTTTTTCTTCTCTGCAGATAGAATGTATATTTTGTCATTTTTATATTCAGTAAAATACAATAATGAAAGAAAATATTCTAAACATGCATCGCCCGGAATCGAACCCGGATCACAAGAATGGGAATCTTGCATGATACCACTACACCAGCGATGCCCTGCACTGTTTAATTTCATCTATTTAAGCTTTATATATAGCTTACACGATTTATGTCTTTTCTTCTCTGCAGATAGAATGTATATTTTGTCATTTTTATATTCAGTAAAATACAATAATGAAAAGAAAATATTCTAAATCATGCATCGCCCGGGAATCGAACCCGGATCACAAGAATGGGAATCTTGCATGATACCACTACACCAGCGATGCCCCTGCACTGTTTAATTTCATCTATTTAAGCTTTTATATATAGCTCACACGATTTATGTCTTTCTTCTCTGCAGATAGAATGTATATTTTGTCATTTTTATATTCAGTAAAATACAATAATGAAAGAAAATATTCTTAAATCAATCATCGCCCGGGAATCGAACCCGGATCACAAGAATGGGAATCTTGCATGATACCACAACACCAGCGATGCCCTGCACTGTTTAATTTCATCTATTTAAGCTTTATATATAGCTAACACGATTTATGTCTTTTCTTCTGCAGATAGAATGTATATTTTGTCATTTTTATATTCAGTAAAAACAATAATGAAAGAAAATATTCTAAATCAATCATCGCCCGGGAATCGAACACGGATCACAAGAATGGGGAATCTTGCATGATACCACTACACCAGCGATGCCCTGCACTGTTTAATTTCATCTACGGCTTTTTTATATAGCTCACACGATTTATGTCTTTTCTTCTCTGCAGATAGAATGTATATTTTGTCATTTTTATATTCAGTAAAATACAATAATGAAAGAAAATATTCTAAATCATGCATCGCCCGGGAATCGAACCCGGATCACAAGAATGGGAATCTTGCATGATACCACTACACCATGATGCCCTTCACTGTTTAATTTCATCTATTTAAGCTTTATATATAGCTCACACGATTTATGTCTTTTCTTCTCTGCAGATAGAATGTATATTTTGTCATTTTTATATTCAGTAAAAATACAATAATGAAAGAAAATATTCTAAATCATGCATCGCCCGGGAATCGAACCCGGATCACAAGAATGGGAATCTTGCATGATACCACTACACCAGCGATGCCCTGCACTGTTTAATTTCATCTATTTAAGCTTTATATATAGCTAACACGATTTATGTCTTTCTTCTGCAGGTAGAATGTATATTTTGTCATTTTATATTCAGTAAAATACAATAATGAAAGAAAATATTCTAAAACATGCATCGCCCGGGAATCGAACCCTGGATCACAAGAATGGGAATCTTGCATGATACCACTACACCAAAGGGATGCCCCCTGCACTGTTTAATTTCATCTATTTAAGCTTTATATATAGCTCACAGGATTTATGTCTTTTCTTCTCTGCAGATAGAATGTATATTTTGTCATTTTTTTATTTAAATACAATAATGAAAGAAAATATTCTAAAATGCATCGCCTGGGAATCGAACCCGGATCACAAGAATGGGGAATCTTGAAAACTGTTTAATTTCATCTATTTAAGCTTTATATAATCTTTTCATCTGCCATTTTATATTCAGTAAAATACAATAATGAAAGAAAAATATTTCATCAAATCGCCCGGGACCGAACCGGATCACAAGAATGGGAATCTTGCATGATACCACTACACCAGCGATGCCCTGCACTGTTTAATTTCATCTATTTAAGCTTTATATATAGCTCACACGATTTATGTCTTTTTCTTCTGTGGATAGAATGTATATTTTGTCATTTTATATTCAGTAAAAATACAATAATTAAAGAAAATATTCTAAATCAATCATCGCCGGGAATCGAACCCGGATCACAAGAATGGGAATCTTGTATGATACCACTACCAGCGATGCCCTGCACTGCTTTAATTTCATCTATTTACGCTTTATATATAGCTTACACGATTTATGTCTTTTTCTTCTCTGCAGGCAGAATGTATATTTTGTCATTTTATATTCAGTAAAATACAATAATGCTTTAAAGCTAAACGAATATTCTAGAAAATCATGCATCGAAAATTTTTCTAAATCATGCCGGGAATCGAACCCGGATCACAAGAATGGGAATCTTGCATGATACCACTACACCAGCGATGCCCTGCACTGTTTAATTTCATCTATTTAAGCTTTATATATAGCTAACACGATTATGTCTTTCTTCTGCAGGTAGAACACGATTTTTATGTTCAGTAAAATACAATAATGAAAGAAAATATTCTAAAACATGCATCGCCCGGGAATCGAACCCAGATAGAATGTATATTTTGTCATTTTTATTTATTCAGTAAAATATTTTGTCATTTTAAATGAAAGAAAATATTCTAAATCATGCATCGCCCGGGAATCGAACCCGGATCACAAGAATGGGAATCTTGCATGATACCACTACACCAGCGATGCCCTGCACTGTTTAATTTCAATTTCTATTTTTTTATATAGCTCACACGATTTATGTCTTTTTCTTCTCTCTGCAGGTAGAATGTATATTTTGTCATTTTATATTCAGTAAAAATACAATAATGAAAGAAAATATTCTAAATCAATCATCGCCCGGGAATCGAACGGATCACAAGAATGGGAATCTTGCATGATACAACTACACCGTGATGCCCCACCGTTTAATTTCATCTATTTAAGCTTTATATATAGCTCCACGATTTATGTCTTTTCTTCTCTGCAGATAGAATGTATATTTTGTCATTTTTATATTCAGTAAAATACAATAATGAAAGAAAATATTCTAAATCATGCATCGCCCGGGAATCGAACCCGGATCACAAGAATGGGAATCTTGCATGTTACCACTACACCAGCGATGCCCTGCACTGTTTAATTTCATCTATTTAAGCTTTATATATAGCTCACAGGATTTATGTCTTTTCTTTCTGCAGGTAGAATGTATATTTTGTCATTTTTATATTCAGTAAAATACAATAATGAAAGAAAAATATTCTAAAACATGCATCGCCCGGGAATCGAACCCGGATCACAAGAATGGGAATCTTGCATGATACCACTACACCAGCGATGCCCTGCACTGTTTAATTTTTCATCTATTTAAGCTTTATATATAGCTAACACGATTTATGTCTTTTCTTCTCTGCAGGTAGAATGTATATTTTGTCATTTTTATATTCAGTAAAATACAATAATGAAAGAAAAATATTCTAAAAAATGCATCGCCCGGGAATCGAACCCGGATCACAAGAATGGGAATCTTGCATGATACCATCACACCAGCGATGCCCTGCACTGTTTAATTTCATCTATTTAAGCTTTATATATAGCTACACGATTTATGTCTTTTCTTCTCAGGTAGAATGTATATTTTGTCATTTTTATATTCAGTAAAATACAATAATGAAAAAAGAAATCATATGAATCGAACCCGGATCACAAGAATGGGAATCTTGCATGATACCACTACAACCAGCGATGCCCTGCATTGTTTAATTTCCAGCTTTTATATATAGAATCGATTTATGTCTTTTCTTCCCAGGTAGAATGTATATTTTGTCATTTTTATAAGTAAAATACAATAATGAAAGAAAATATTGCATGACGCATCGCCCGGGAATCGAACCCGGATCACAAGAATGGGAATGCATGATACCACTACACCAGCGATGCCCTGCACTGTTTAATTTCATCTATTTAAGCTTTATATATAGCTAACACGATTTATGTCTTTTCTTCTCTGCAGGTAGAATGTATATTTTGTCATTTTATATTCAGTAAAAATACAATAATGAAAAAATATTCTAAATCATTCATCGCCCGGGAATCGAACCGGATCACAAGAATGGGAAATGATTACACCAGCGATGCCCTGCACTGTTTAATTTCATCTATTTGCTTTATATATAGCTTACACGATTTATGTCTTTCTTCTCTGCAGATAGAATGTATATTTTGTCATTTTATATTCAGTAAAAATACAATAATGAAAGAAAATATTCTAAATCAATCATCGCCCGGGAATCGAACCCGGATCACAAGAATCTTGCATGATACCACTACACCAGCGATGCCCTGCACTGTTTAATTTCATCTATTTAAGCTTTATATATAGCTCACACGATTTATGTCTTTTCTTCTCTGCAGATAGAATGTATATTTTTGTCATTTTTATATTCAGTAAAATACAATAATGAAAGAAAATATTCTAAATCATGCATCATCGGGGGAATCGAACCGGATCATACAAGAATGGGAATCTTGCATGATACCACTACACCAGCGATGCCCTGCACTGTTTAATTTCATCTATTTAAGCTTTATATATAGCTTACACGATTTATGTCTTTTTTCTCTGCAGATAGAATGTATATTTTGTCATTTTTTATATTCAGTAAAATACAATAATGAAAGAAAATATTCTAAATCATGCATCGCCCGGGAATCGAACCCGGATCACAAGAATAAATCTTGCATGATACCACTACACCAGCGATGCCCTGCACTGTTTAATTTCATCTATTTAAGCTTTATATATAGCTCACACGATTTATGTCTTTTCTTCTCTGCAGATAGATTGTATATTTTGTCATTTTTATATTCAGTAAAATACAATAATGAAAGAAAATATTCTAAATAAATCATCGCCCGGGAATCGAACCCGGATCACAAGAATGGGAATCTTGCATGATACCACTACACCAGCGATGCCCTGCACTGTTTAATTTCATCTATTTGCTTTATATATAGCTTACACGATTTATGTCTTTCTTCTGATCTGCAGATAGAATGTATATTTTGTCATTTTTTATATTCAGTAAAATACAATAATGAAAGAAAATATTCTAAACATGCATCGCCCGGGAATCGAACCCCGGATCACAAGAATGGGAATCTTGCATGATACCACTACACCAGCGATGCCCTGCACTGTTTAATTTCATCTATTTAAGCTTTATATATAGCTTACACTATTTATGTCTTTTCTTCTCTGCAGGTAGAATGTATATTTTGTCATTTTTATATTCAGTAAAATACAATAATGAAAGAAAATATTCTAAATCATGCATCGCCCGGGAATCGAACCCGGATCACAAGAGGAATCTTGCATGATGCCACTCACACCAGCGATGCCCTGCACTGTTTAATTTCATCATTTAAACTTTATATATAGCTTACACGATTTATGTCTTTTCTTCTCTGCAGGTAAATATATATTTTGTCATTTTTTATATTCAGTAAAATACAATAATGAAAGAAAAATATTGGGAATCGAACCGGATCACAAGAATATAGAATCTTGCATGATACCACTACACCAGCGATGCCCTGCACTGTTTAATTTCATCTATTTAAGCTTTATATATAGCTAACACGATTTATGTCTTTTCTTCTCTGCAGGCAGAATGAATATGATACCATATTTTGTCAGCTTTTTTTTATTTATTCAGTAAAATACAATAATGAAGAAAATATTCTAAATCATGCATCGCCCGGGAATCGAACCCGGATCACAAGAATGGGAATCTTTGCATGATACCACTACACCAACGATGCCCTGCACTGTTTAATTTCATCTATTTAAGCTTTTATATATAGCTTACGCTTTTTATTTAGTGTCTTTTCTTCTCTGCAGATAGAATGTATATTTTTGTCATTTTATATTCAGGTAAATACAATAATGAAAGAAAATATTCTAAAACAATCATCGCCCGAATCGAACCCGGATCACAAGAATGGGAATCTTGCATGATACCACTACACCAGCGATACCCTGCACTGTTTAATTTCATCTATTTAAGCTTTATATATAGCTAACACGATTTATGTCTTTTCTTCTCTGCAGGTAGAATGTATATTTTGTCATTTTTATATTCAGTAAAATACAATAATGAAAGAAAATATTCTAAACATGCATCGCCCGGGAATCGAACCCGGATCAAAGAATAGGAATCTTGCATGATACTACACCAGCGATGCCCTGCACTGTTTAATTTCATCTATTTAAGCTTTATATATAATACGATTTATGTCTTTTTCTTCTCTGCAGATAGAATGTATATTTTTGTCATTTTTATATTCAGTAAATACAATAATGAAAGAAAATATTCTAAATCAATCATCGCAGGAATCGAACCCGGATCATAAGAATGGGGAATCTTGCATGATACCACTACACCAGCGATGCCCTGCACTGTTTAATTTCATCTATTTAAGCTTTTATATATAGCTCACACGATTTATGTTTTTTCTTCTCTGCAGATAGAATGTATATTTTGTCATTTTTATATTCAGTAAAATACAATAATGAAAGAAAATATTCTAAATCATGCATCGTCTGGGAATCGAACCCGGATCACAAGAATGGGAATCTTGCATGATACCACTACACCAGCGATGCCCTGCAATTGCCGCACTTCACTATTTGTTTAATTTCATCTATTTAATATTCTTTATATATATGCATCGCCCGGGAATACACGATTTATGTCTTTTCTTCTATTTCTGCAGATAGAGAATGTATATTTTGTCATTTTTATATTCAGTAAAATACAATAATGAAAGAAAATATTCTAAATCATGCATCGCCCGGGAATCGAACCCGGATCACAAGAATGGGAATCTTGCATGATACCACTACACCAGCGATGCCCCTGCACTGTTTAATTTCATCTATTTAAGCTTTATATATACACGATTTAACACGATTTTATGTCTTTTCTTCTCTGCAGATAGAAATGTATATTTTGTCATTTTTATATTCAGTAAAATACAATAATGAAAGAAAATATTCTAAACAATTTTCATCGCCCGGGAATCGAACCAGGATCACAAGAATGGAATCTTGCATGATACCACTACACCAGCGATGCCCTGCACTGTTTTAATTTCATCTATTTAGCTTTATATATAGCTAACACGATTTATGTCTTTTCTTCTCTGCAGATAGAATGTATATTTTGTCATTTTTATATTCAGTAAAATACAATAATGAAAGAAAATATTCTAAATCAATCATCGCCCGGAATCGAACCCGGATCACAAGAATGGGAATCTTGCATGATACCACTACACCAACGTGCCCTGCACTGTTTAATTTCATCTATTTAAGCTTTATATATACTAAGGCAGACGATTTATGTCTTTTCTTCTCTGCAGATAGAATGTATATTTTGTCATTTTTATATTCAGTATATAAAATACAATAATGAAAAGAAAATATTCTAAATCATGCATCGCCCTAAATCGAACCCGGATCACAAGAATGGAATCTTGCATGATACCCACTACACCAGCGATGCCCTGCACTGTTTAATTTCATCTATTTAAGCTTTTATATATAGCTAACACGATTTATGTCTTTCTTCTCTGCAGATAGAATGTATATTTTGTCATTTTATATTCAGTAAAATACAATAATGAAAGAAAATATTCTAAATCAATCATCGAACCCGGGAATCAGGCCCGGATCACAGAATGGGTTTAATTTCATCTTGATACCACTACACCAGCGATGCCCTGCACTGTTTATTTTTCATCTATTTAAGCTTTATATATAGCTCTTGCACGATTTATGTCTGTTTTTCTTCTCTGCAGATAGAATGTATATTTTGTCATTTTATATTCAGTAAAATACAATAATGAAAGAAAATATTCTAAATCATGCATCGCCCGGGAATCGAACCCGGATCACAAGAATGGGAATCTTGCATGATACCACTACATCCAGCGATGCCCTGCACTGTTTAATTTCATCTATTTAAGCTTTATATATAGCGATGCCCTGCACGATTTATGTCTTTATATTTTTCTCTGCAGATAGAATGTATATTTTGTCATTTTTATATTCAGTAAAATACAATAATGAAAGAAAATATTCTAAATCATGCATCGCCCGGGAATCGAACCCGGATCACAAGAATGGGAATCTTGCATGATACCACTACACCAGCGATTTTATGCCCTGCACATATTTTGTCATTTTTTAATTTCATCTATTTATCGAACCCTTCACAAGAATATATATCACACCAAGCGAGCTAATTTCACACGCTTTATTTATGTCTTTTCTTCTCTGCAGATAGAATGTATATTTTGTCATTTTTATATTCAGTAAAATACAATAATGAAGAAAATATTCTAAAACATGCATCGCCCGGGAATCGAACCCGGATCACAAGAATGGGAATCTTGCATGATACCACTACCAGCGATGCCTGCACTGTTTAATTTCATCTATTTAAAGCTTTATATATAGCTAACACGATTTATGTCTTTTTTCTCTGACGAACCCGGATAAAATGTATATTTTGTCATTTTATATTCAGTAAAAATACAATAATGAAGATAAAATATTCTCAAAAAAACATGAAAGAAAATATTCATCGCTCGCCCGGGAATCGAACCCGGATCACAAGAATGGGAATCTTGCATGATACCACTACACCAGCGATGCCCTGCACTGTTTAATTTCATCTATTTAAGGTTTATATATAAGCTAACACGATTTATATCTTTCTTCTCTGCAGGTAGAATGTATATTTTGTCATTTTTATATTCAGTAAAATACAATAATGAAAGAAAATATTCTAAATCATGCATCGCCAGGAATCGAACCCGGATCACAAGAATGGGAATCTTGCATGATACCACTACACCAGCGATGCCCTGCACCGTTTAATTTCATCTATTTAAGCTTTTATATATAGCTACACGATTTATGTCTTTTCTTCTCTGCAGATAGAATGTATATTTTGTCATTTTTATATTCAAGTAAAATACAATAATGAAAATATTCTAAATCAATCATCGCCCGGGAATCGAACCCGGATCACAAGAATGGGAATCTTGCATGATACCACTACACCAGCGATGCCTAGCACTTTTTAATTTCATCTATTTAAGCTTTATATATAGCTAACCCGATTTATGTCTTTTCTTCTCTGCAGATAGAATGTATATTTTGTCATTTTTATATTCAGTAAAATACAATAATGAAAGAAAATTTTCTAAATCAATCATCCTTGGGAATCGAACCCCGGATCACAAGAATGGGAATCTTGCATGATACCACTACACCAGCGATGCCCTGCACTGTTTAATTTCATCTATTTAAGCTTTATATATAGCTAACACGATTTTGTCTTTTCTTCTCTGCAGATAGAATGTATATTTTGTCATTTTTATATTCAGTAAATACAATAATGAAAGAAAATATTCTAAATCATGCATCGCCAGGGAATCGAACCCGGATCACAAGAATGGGAATCTTGCATGATACCACTACACCAGCGATGCCCTGCACTGTTTAATTTCATCTATTTAAGCTTTTATATATCATAATGAAAGAAAATTTATGTCTTTCTTACCACTCTGCAGGCCCTGCACTGTTTAATTCCATCTATTTAAGCTTTATAATGTATATTTTTGTCTTTTTTTATATTCATTTTGTATTTTTAAATACAATAATGAAAGAAAAATATTCTAAATCATGCATCGCCCGGGAATCGAACCGGATCACAAGAATGGGAATCTTGCATGATACCACTACACCAGCGATGCCCTGCACTGTTTAATTTCATCTATTTAAGCTTTATATATAGCTGTACGATTTATGTCTTTTTCTTCTCTGCAGGTAGAATGTATATTTTTGTCATTTTTATATTCAGTAAAATACAATAATGAAGAAAAATATTCTAAATCAATCATCGCCCGGGAATCGAACCCGGATCACAAGAATGGGAATCTTTGCATGATACCACTACACCAGCGATTCCCTGCACTGTTTAATTTCATGTCTTTTCTTTATATTTAAGCTTTATATATAGCTGGGAAACGATTTATGTCTTTTCTTCTCTGCAGATAGAATGTATATTTTGTCATTTTTATATTCAGTAAAATACAATAATGAAAAATTTCTAAATCATAATCATCGCCAGGGAATCGAACGGATCACAAGAATGGGAATCTTGCATGATACCACTACACCACCGATGCCCTGCACCATATTTAATTTCATCTATTTCAGCTTTATATATAGCTCACACGATTTATGTCTTTTCTTCTCTGCAGATAGAATGTATATTTTGTCATTTTTATATTCAGTAAAATACAATAATGAAAGAAAATATTCTAAAATCAATCATCTTCGGAATCGAACCCGGATCACAAGAATGGGAATCTTTCGCAAAATACAATAATGAAAATACCACTACATCAGCGATACCTACCCTGTTTAATTTCATCTATTTAAGCTTTATATATAGCTCCACGATTTATGTCTTTTCTTCTCTGCAGATAGAATGTATATTTTGTCATTTTTATATTCAGTAAAATACAATAATGAAAGAAAATTTTTAAATCAATCATCGCCGGGAATCGGATCCGGATCACAAGAATGGGAATCTTGCGATACCACTACACCAGCGATGCCTGCACTGTTTAATTCCATCTATTTAACTTTATATATAGCTTGCACGATTTATGTCTTTTCTTCTCTGCAGATAGAATGTATATTTTGTGTTTTTATATTCAGTAAAATACAATGAAAGAAAATATTCTAAATCATGCATCCTTGAGAATCGACCGGATCACAAGAATGGAATCTTGCATGATACCACTACACCAGCGATGCCCTGCACTGTTTAATTTCATCTATTTAAGCTTTATATATAAGCTCACTTTTGATTAATCTTTCTTCTCTGCAGGCGGAATGTATATTTTGTCATTTTATATATTCAGTAAATACAATAATGAAGAAAATATTCTAAATCATGCATCGCCCTGGAATCGAACCCGGATCAAGAATGGGATCACATGACTACCACTGATGCCCTGCACTTTAATTTCATCTATTTAAGCTTATATATAGCTAACTTTGATTTATGTCTTTTTCTTCTCTGCAGATAGAATGTATATTTTGTCATTTTATATTCAGTAAAATACAATAATGAAAAAAATATTCTAAAATCATCGCCCGGGAATCGAACCCGGATCACAAAATGAATCTTGCATGATACCACTACACCAGCGATACCCCTTCACTGTTTAATTTCATCTATTTAAGCTTTATATATAGCTCACACGATTTATGTCTTTCTTCTCTGCGAAAAGAATGTATATTTGTCATTTTATATTCAGTAAAATACAATAATGAAAATATTCTAAATCATGCATCGCCCGGGAATCGAACCGGATCACAAGAATGGGAATCTTGTATGATACCCACCACTACCAGCGATGCCCTGCACTGTTTAATTTCATCTATTTAAGTTTATATATATTCTTGATTTTGTCTTTTCTTCTCTGCAGATAGAATGTATATTTTGTCATTTTATATTTTCAAATACAATAATGAAAGAAAATTTTCTAAATCAATCATTTCTAAATCTTCACCACCACTACACCAGATGCCTGCACTGTTTAATTTCATCTATTTAGGCTTTATATATAGCTTCACGATTTTGTCTTTTCTTCTTGCTGATAGAATGTATATTTTGTCATTTTATATTCAATAAAATATGTGAAAGAAAATATTCTAAATCAATCATCGCCCGGAATCGAACCCGGATCACAAGAATAGAATCTTGCATGATACCACTACACCAGCGATGCCCTGCACTGTTTAATTTCATCTATTTAAGCTTTATATATAAAACAGGATTTATGTCTTTTCTTCTCTGCAGATAGAATGTATATTTTGTCATTTTATATTCAATAAAAATACAATAATGAAAAATATTCTAAATCAATCATCGCCCGGGAATCAGGCCGGATCAGAAGAATAGAATCTTGCATGATAATACTATACCAGCGATGCCCTGCACTGTTTAATTTCATCTATTTAAGCTTTATATAGCTAACACGATTTATGTCTTTTTCTTTCTCTGCAGATAGAATGTATATTTTGTCATTTTTATATTCAGTAAAATACAATAATGAAGAATTATTCTAAAACATGCATCGCCGGGAATCGAACGGATCACAAGGTGAGAATCTTGTGATACCACTACACCCGATGCCCTGCACTGTTTAATTTCATCTATTTAAACTTTATATATAGCTCACACGATTTCTTTTTCTTTCTTCTCTGCAGATAGAATGTATATTTTGTCATTTTATATTCAGTATATACAATAATGAAAAGAAAATATTCTAAATCAATCATCGCCAGAATCGAACCCGGATCAAAGAATGGGAATCTTGCATGATACCACTACACCCAACGTGCCCTGCATGTTTAATTTTCATCTATTTAAGCTTTATATATGCTTCTTTTGATTTATGTCTTTTCTTCTCTGCAGATAGAATGTATATTTGTCATTTTTATATTCAGTAAAATACAATAATGAAGAAAATATTCTAAAACAATCATCTTAGGAATCGAACCCGGATCACAGAATGGGAATCTTTGCTTGATACCACTACCAGCGATGCCCTGCACTGTTTAATTTCATCTATTTAAGCTTTATATATAGCTAACACTATTTATGTCTTTCTTCTCAGATAGAATGTATATTTTGTCATTTTATATTCAGTAAATACAATAATGAAGAAAATATTCTAAATCATGCATCTCAGAATAATCTAACCCGGATCAAGAATAGAATCTTTTGATACCACTACACCAGCAATGCCCTGCACTATTTAATTTCATCTATTTAAGCTTTATATATAACTCACGATTTATGTCTTTTCTTCTCTGCAGATAGAATGTATATTTTGTCATTTTATATTCAGTAAATACAATAATGAAAAAAAATATTCTAAATCAATCATCGCCAGGAATCGAACCCGGATCACAAAATGGAATCTTGCATGATACCCACTACCAGCGATGCCCTACACTATTTAATTTCCTCTATTTAAGCTTATATTGCTAACACGATTTATGTCTTTTCTTCTCTAAGATGGAATGTATATTTTTGTCATTTTTATATTCAGTAAAATGCAATAATGAAAGAAAATATTCTAAAACAATCATCGCCGAGATCGAACCCGGATCACAAGAATGGAATCTTGCATGATACCACTACACCAGCGATGCCCTGCACTGTTTAATTTCATCTATTTAAGCTTTATATATAGCTTAACACGATTTATGTCTTTTCTTCTCTGCAGATAGAATGTATATTTTGTCATTTTTATATTCAGTAAAATACAATAATGAAAAGAAAATATTCTAAATCATGCATCCTTGAGGAATCGAACCGGATCACCAAAATGGGAATCTTGCATGATACCACTACCAGCGATGCCCTGCACTGTTTAATTTCATCTATTTAAGCTTTTATATATAGCTAACACGATTTATGTCATTTCTTCTCTGCAGATAGAATGTATGTTTGTCATTTTTATATTCAGTAAAATACAATAATGAAGAAAATTTTCTAAATCAATCATCGCCGGGAATCGAACCCGGATCACAAGAATGGGAATCTTGCATGATACCTACACCAGCGATGCCCTGCACTGTTTAATTTCATCTATTTAAGCTTTATATATAGCTCACACGATTTATGTCTTTTCTTCTCTGCGCATGATAGAATGTATATTTTGTCATTTTTATATTCAGTAAATACAATAATGAAGAAAATATTCTAAATCATACATCTTGAGATCGAACCGGATCAAAGAATAGGAATCTTGCATGATACTACACCAGCGATGCCCTACTTATTTAATTTCATCTATTTAAGCTTTATATATAGCTCACACGATTTATGTCTTTTCTTCTCTGCAGATAGAATGTATATTTTGTCATTTTTATATTCAGTAAAATACAATGAAAGAAAATATTCTAAATCAATCATCGCCCGGGAATCGAACCGGATCACAAGAATGGGAATCTTGCATGATACCACTACACCAGCGATGCCCTGCACTGTTTAATTCCATCTATTTAAGCTTTATATATAACACGATTTTTGTCTTTTTCTCTGCAGATATAATGTATATTTTGTCATTTTTATATTCAGTAAAAATACAATAATGAAAGAAAATATTCTAAATCAATCATCGCCCGGGAATCAGGCCGGATCAAAGAATAAATCTTGCGTGATACCCACTACACCAGCGATGCCCTGCACTGTTTAATTTCATCTATTTAAGCTTTATATATAGCTCACACGATTTATGTCTTTTCTCTCTGCAGATAGAATGTATATTTTTGTCATTTTATATTCAGTAAAATACAATAATGAAAGAAAATATTCTAAATCAATCATCCGGGAATCGAACCCGGATCATCAAATACACCAGCGGCACTCATTTAATTTCTTGCATGATCACACGATTTACGCAGATAGAATGTATATTTTGTCATTTTTTATATTCTGAAGAAAATATTTAATTTCATCTATTTTAAGCTTTAATTTATATAGCTAACACGATTTATGTCTTTTCTTCTCTGCAGATAGAATGTATATTTGTCATTTTTATATTCAGTAAATACAATAATGAAAGAAAATATTCTAAATCAATCATCGCCCGGTAATCGAAGGCGGATAAAAACAATAGAATCTTGCATGATACCCACTACACCAGCGATGCCCTGCACTGTTTAATTTCATCTATTTAAGCTTTATATATAGCTCACACGATTTATGTCTTTTCTTCTCTGCAGATAGAATGTATATTTTGTCATTTTTATATTCAGTAAAATACAATAATGAAAGAAAATATTCTAAATCGTACATCGCCCAGGAATCGAACCGGATCACAAGAATGGGAATCTTAGATGATACCACTACACCAGCGATGCCCTGCACTGTTTTAATTTCATCTATTTAAGCTTTATATATAATAACACGATTTATGTCTTTTCTTCTCTCTCCAGATAGAATGTATATTTTGTCATTTTATATTCAGTAAAATACAATAATGAAGAAAATATTCTAAATCAATCATCGCCGGGAATCGGAACCGGATCACAAAATAGGAATCTTCCACTTGATACCACTACCAGCGATGCCCTGCACTGTTTTAATTTCATCTATTTAAGCTTTATATATAGCTCACAGGATTTATGTCTTTTTCTTCTCTGCAGATAGAATGTATATTTTGTCATTTTATATTCAATAAATACAATAATGAAAAATATTCTAAATCAATCATCGCCGGGAATCAACCGGATCACAAGAATGGGAATCTTGCATGATACCACTACACCAGCGATGCCCTGCACTGTTTAATTTCATCTATTTAAGCTTTATATATAGCTTACGATTTATGTCTTTCTTCTCTGCAGATAGAATGTATATTTTGTTTTTTATATTCAGTAAAATACAATAATGAAGAAAAATATTCTAAATCAATCATCGCCCAGGGAATCGAACCCGGCGGATCACAAGAATAGGAATCTTGCATGATACCACACCAGCGATTGCCTGCACTGTTTAATTTCATATATTTAAGCTTTATATATAGCTAACACGATTTATATCTTTTCTTCTCTGCAGATAGAATGTATATTTTGTCATTTTTATATTCAGTAAAATACAATAATGAAAGAAAATATTCTAAATCATGCATCGCCCCGGGAATCGAACCCGGATCACAAGAATGGGAATCTTGCATGATACCACTACCAGCGATGCCCTGCACTGTTTAATTTCATCTATTTAAGCTTTTATATATAGCTCCAGGATTTATGTCTTTTCTTCTCTGCAGATAGAATGTATATTTTGTCATTTTATATTCAGTAAATACAATAATGAAAGAAAATATTCTAAATCATGCATCGCCGGGAATCGAACCCGGATCACAAGAATGGGAATCTTGCATGATACCACTACACCAGCGATACCCTGCCTATTTAATTTCATCTATTTAAACTTTATATATAGCTCACACGATTTATGTCTTTTCTTCTCTGCAGATAGAATGTATATTTTGTCATTTTATATTCAGTAAAATACAATAATGAAGAAAATCTTCTAAATCAATCATCGCCCGGAATCGAACCCCGGATCACAAGAATGGGAATCTTGCATGATACCACTACACCAGCGATGCCCTGCACTGTTTAATTTCATCTATTTAAACTTTATATAGCTCACACGATTTATCTTTTCTTCTCTGCAGATAGAATGTATTTTTGTCATTTTATATTCAGTAAATACAATAATGAAAAGAAAATATTCTAAATCATGCATCGCCGGGAATCGAACCCGGATCACAAGAATGGAATCTTGCATGATACCACTACACCAGCGATGCCTTTATGTTAAATTTCATCTATTTAAGCTTTATATATAGCTAACGATTTATGTCTTTTCTTCTCTGCAGGTAGAATGTATATTTTGTCATTTTTATATTCAGTAAAATACAATAATGAAAATATTCTAAATCATGCATCGCCCGGGAATCGACGGATCACAAGAATGGGAATCTTGCATGATACCACTACACCAGCGATGCCCTGCACTGTTTAATTTCATCTATTTAAGCTTTATATATAGCTCACACGATTTATGTCTTTCTTCTCTGCAAATAGAATGTATATTTTGTCATTTTTATATTCAGTAAATACAATAATGAAGAAAATATTCTAAATCATCATCGCCAGGAATCGAACCCGGATCACAGAATGGAATCTTGTGATACCACTACACCAGCGATGCCCTGCACTGTTTAATTTCATCTATTTAAGCTTATAGCTTTTGATTTGTCTCTTTACTTCTCTGCAGATAGAATTTATATTTTTTCATTTTATATTCAATAAAATACAATAATGAAGAAAATATTCTAAACAATCATGATGAACCCGGATTTTATATTGCATGATACCACTACACCAGCGAAGGGTTTAATTTCATCTAAAAGCTTTATATAGCTAAGGATTTATGTCTTTTCTTCTCTGCAGGATAGAATGTATATTTTGTCATTTTTATATTCAATAAAATACAATAATGAAAGAAAAATATTCTAAATCTTGCATGCATCGCTTGAGATCAGACGGATCACAGAATGGGAATCTGCTGATACCACTACACCAACATGCCCCTATTTAATTTCTATTTTTTATATATAAGCTAACTTACGATTTATGTCTTTTCTTCTCGGCAGATAGAATGTATATTTTGTCATTTTTATATTCGGTAAATACAATAATGAAAGAAAATATTCTAAATCAATCATCGCCGGGAATCGAACCCGGATCACAAGAATGGGAATCTTGCATGATACCACTACCAGCGATGCCCTGCACTGTTTAATTTCATCTATTTAAGCTTTATATATAGCTCACACGATTTATGTCTTTCTTCTCTGCAAATAGAATGTATATTTCATTTTTTATATTCAGTAAAATACAATAATGAAAGAAAATATTCTAAATCATGCATCGCCGGGAATCGAACGGATCACAAGAATGGGAATCTTGCATGATACCACTACACCAGCGATGCCCTGCACTGTTTAATTTCATCTATTTAAGCTTTATATATAGCTCACACGATTTATATCTTTTCTTCTCTGCAGATAGAATGTATATTTTTGTCATTTTATATTCAATAAAATACAATAATGAAGAAAATATTCTAAATCAATGCATCCGGGAATCGAACCCGGATCACAAGAATGGGAATCTTGCATGATACCACTACACCAGCGATGCCCTGCACTGTTTAATTTCATCTATTTAAGCTTTATATATAGCTCACACGATTTATGTCTTTCTTCTCTGCAGATAGAATGTATATTTTGTCATTTTTATATTCAGTAAAATACAATAATGAAGAAAATATTCTAAAATCATCGCCTGGGAATCGAACCCGGATCACCAAGAATGGGATCTTGTTGAATCTTGATACCACTACACCAGCGATGCCCTGCACTGTTTAATTTCATCTATTTAAGCTTTATATATAGCTAACACGATTTATGTCTTTTCTTCTCTGCAGATAGAATGTATATTTTGTCATTTTTTATATTCAGTAAAATACAATAATGAAAGAAAATATTCTAAATCAATCATCTTGGGAATCGAACCCGGATCACAAGAATGGGAATCTTGCATGATACCACTACACCAGCGATGCCCTGCACTGTTTAATTTCATCTATTTAAGCTTTATATATAGCTAACACGATTTATGTCTTTTCTTCTCTGCAGATAGAATGTATATTTTGTCATTTTTATATTCAGTAAAATACAATAATGAAAGAAAATATTCTAAATCAATCATCGCCAGGGAATCGAACCCGGATCACAGAATGGGAATCTTGCATGATACCACTACACCAGCGATGCCCTGCACTGTTTAATTTCATCTATTTAAGCTTTATATATTGCTTAACACGATTTTGTCTTTTCTTCTCTGCAGATAGAATGTATATTTTGTCATTTTATATTCAGTAAAATACAATAATGAAAGAAAATATTCTAAATCAATCATCGCCCGGGAATCGAACCCGGATCACAAGAATGGGAATCTTGCATGATACCACTACACCAGCGATGCCTGCACTGTTTAATTTCATCTATTTAAGCTTTATATATAGCTAACACGATTTATGTCTTTTTCTTCTCTGCAGATAGAATGTATATTTTGTCATTTTTATATTCAGTAAAATAATAATGAAGAAAATATTCTAAATCAATCATCGCCGGGAATCGAACCCGGATCAAAGAATAGGAATCTTGCATGATACCACTACACCAGCGATGCCCTGCACTGTTTAATTTCATCTATTTAAGCTTTATATATAGCTAACACGATTTATGTCTTTTCTTCTCTGCAGATAGAATGTATATTTTGTCATTTTATATTCAGTAAAATACAATAATGAAGAAAATATTCTAAATCAATCATCGCCGAATCGAACCCGGATCACAAGAATGGAATCTTGCATGATACCACTACACCAGCGATACCCTGCACTGTTTAATTTCATCTATTTAGGCTTTATATATAGCTACACGATTTATGTCTTTTCTTCTCTGCAGATAGAATGTATATTTTTTGTCATTTTTATATTCAGTAAAATACAATAATGAAAGAAAATATTCTAAATCATGCATCGCCCGGGAATCGAACCCGGATCAAAAGAATGGGAATCTTGCATGATACCACTACACCAGCGATGCCCTGCACTGTTTAATTTCATCTATTTAAGCTTTTATATAGCTCACACGATTTATGTCTTTTCTTCTCTGCAGATAGAATGTATATTTTGTCATTTTATATTCAGTAAAATACAATAATGAAAGAAAATATTCTAAATCAATCATCGCCGGAATCGAACCCGGATCACAAGAATGGGAATCTTGCATGATACCACTACACCAGCGATGCCCTGCACTGTTTAATTTCATCTATTTAAGCTTTATATATAGCTTACACGATTTATGTCTTTTCTTCTCTGCAGATAGAATGTATATTTTGTCATTTTTATATTCAGTAAAATACAATAATAATGAAGAAAATATTCTAAATCAATCATCCCGGGAATCGAACCCGGATCACAAGAATGGGGAATCTTGCATGATACCACTACACCAGCGATGCCCTGCACTGTTTAATTTCATCTATTTAAGCTTTATATATAGCTCACATGTCTTTCTTCTCTGTAGATAGAAATGTTATTTTGTCATTTTTTTTCTTCTCTGCAGATACCGGGAATGTATATTTTGTCATGCCCTGCACTGTTTTTTATATTCAGTAAAATACAATAATGAAATAAATTTTATATTCTAATACAATAATGAAAGAAAATATTCATCATGTCGCGGGAATCGAACCCGGATCACAAGAATGGGAATCTTGCATGATACCACTACACCAGCGATGCCCTGCACTGTTTAATTTCATCTATTTAAGCTTTATATATAATACACGATTTATGTCTTTTCTTCTCTGCAGATAGAATGTATATTTTGTCATTTTATATTCAGTAAAATACAATAATGAAAGAAAATATTCTAAATCAATCATCGCCCGGGAATCGAACCCGGATCAAAAGAATGGGAATCTTGCATGATACCACTACCAGCGATGCCCTGCACTGTTTAATTTCATCTATTTAAGCTTTATATATAGCTTACACGATTTATGTCTTTTCTTCTCTGCAGATAGAATGTATATTTTGTCATTTTTATATTCAATAAAATACAATAATGAAAGAAAATATTCTAAATCAATCATCGCCCAGGAATCGAACCCGGATCACAAGAATGGGAATCTTGCATGATACCACCACCAGCGATGCCCTGCACTGTTTAATTTCATCTATTTAAGCTTTATATATAGCTCACAGGATTTATGTCTTTTCTTCTCTGCAGATAGAATGTATATTTTGTCATTTTTATATTCAATAAAATACAATAATGAAAGAAAATATTCTAAATCAATCATCGCCCGGGAATCGAACCCGGATCACAAGAATGGGAATCTTGCATGATACCACTATCAGCGATGCCCTGCATTGTTTAATTTCATCTATTTAAGCTTTATATATAGCTCAAAGGGACACGATTTATGTCTTTTCTTCTCTGCAGATAGAATGTATATTTTGTCATTTTTATATTCAGTAAAATACAATAATGAAAGAAAATATTCTAAATCAATCATCGCCCGGGAATCGAACCCGGATCACAAGAATGGGAATCTTGCATGATACCACTACACCAGCGATGCCCTGCACTGTTTAATTTCATCTATTTAAGCTTTATATATAGCTAAACACGATTTATGTCTTTTCTTCTCTGCAGATAGAATGTATATTTTGTCATTTTTATATTCAGTAAATACAATAATGAAAAGAAAATATTCTAAATCATGCATCGCCCGGGAATCGAACCGGATCACAAGAATGGGAATCTTGCATGATACAACTACACCAGCGATGCCCTGCACTGTTTAATTTCATCTATTTAAGCTTTATATATAGCTTACACGATTTATGTCTTTTCTTCTCTGCAGATAGAATGTATATTTTGTCATTTTATATTCAGTAAATACAATAATGAAAGAAAATATTCTAAATCATGCATCGCCCGGGAATCGAACCCGGATCACAAGAATGGGAATCTTGCATGTTGCCACTACACCAGCGATGCCCTGCACTATTTAATTTCATCTATTTAAGCTTTATATATAGCTCACACGATTTATGTCTTTTCTTCTCTGCAGATAGAATGTATTTTTGTCATTTTTTATATTCAGTAAAATACAATAATGAAAGAAAATATTCTAAATCAATCATCGCCTGGGGAATCGAACCGGATCACAAGAATGGGAATCTTGCATGATACCACTACACCAGCGATGCCCTGCACTGTTTAATTTCATCTATTTTTTATATATAGCTACGATTTATATCTTTTCTTCTCTGCAGATAGAATGTATATTTTGTCATTTTTTATATTCAATAAAAATACAATAAATGAAAATATTCTAAATCAATCATCGCCAGGGAATCGAACCCGGATCACAAGAATGGGAATCTTGCATGATACCACTACACCAGCGATGACCTGCACTGTTTAATTTCATCTATTTAAGCTTTATATATAGCTATATTTGGATTTATGTCTTTCTTCTCTGCAGATAGAATGTATATTTTTGTCATTTTTATATTCAATAAAATACAATAATGAAAGAAAATATTCTAAATCAATCATCGCCCGGGAATCGAACCCGGATCACAAGAATGGGAATCTTCCATGATACCACTACACCAGCGATGCCTAGCATTGTTTAATTTCATCTATTTAAGCTTTATATATAGCTAACACGATTTATGTCTTTTCTTCTCTGCAGATAGAATGTATATTTTGTCATTTTTATATTCAGTAAAATACAATAATGAAAGAAAATATTCTAAATCATGCATCCTTGGGGAATCGAACCCGGATCACAAGAATGGGAATCTTGCATGATACCACTATCAGCGATGCCCTGCACTGTTTAATTTCATCTATTTAAGCTTTTATATATAGCTCACACGATTTATGTCTTTTCTTCTCTGCAGATAGAATGTATATTTTGTCATTTTTATATTCAGTAAAATACAATAATTAAAAGAAAATATTCTAAATCAATCATCGCTTGGGAATCGAACCCGGATCACAAGAATGGGAATCTTGCATGGATACCACTACACCAGCGATGCCCTGCACTGTTTAATTTCATCTATTTAAGCTTTATATATAGCTACACGATTTATGTCTTTTCTTCTCTGCAGATAGAATGTATATTTTGTCATTTTTTATATTCAGTAAAATACAATAATGAAAGAAAATATTCTAAATCATGCATCGCCGGGAATCGAACCCGGATCACAAGAATGGGAATCTTGCATGATACCACTACCAGCGATGCCCTGCACTGTTTAATTTCATCTATTTAACTTTTTATATAGCTCACGATTTATGTCTTTTCTTCTCTGCAGATAGAATGTATATTTTGTCATTTTATATTCAGTAAAATACAATAATGAAAAGAAAATATTCTAAATCATGCATCGCCAGGAATCGAACCCGGATCACAAGAATGGGAATCTTGTATGATACCACTACACCAGCGATGCCCTGCACTGTTTAATTTCATCTATTTAAGCTTTATATAGCTTACACGATTTATGTCTTTTTCTTCTCTGCAGATAGAATGTATATTTTGTCATTTTTTATATTCAGTAAAAATACAATAATGAAAGAAAAATATTCTAAATCAATCATCGCTTGGGAATCGGACCCGGATCACAAGAATGGGAATCTTTTCTACCACTACCAGCGATGCCCTAGATTTAATTTTCTATTTAAGCTTTTATATAGCTATATACACGATTTATGTCTTTTCTTCTCTGCAGATAGAATGTATATTTTGTCATTTTTATATTCAATAAAATACAATAATGAAAAGAAAATATTCTAAATCAATCATCGCCCGGGAATCGAACCCGGATCACAAGAATGGGAATCTTGCATGATACCACTACACCAGCGATGCCCTGCACTGTTTAATTTCATCTATTTAAGCTTTATATATAGCTCACACGATTTATGTCTTTTCTTCTCTGCAAATAGAATGTATATTTTGTCATTTTTATATTCAGTAAAATACAATAATGAAAGAAAATATTCTAAATCAATCATCGCCCGGGAATCGAACCCGGATCACAAGAATGGGAATCTTGCATGATACCACTACACCAGCGATGCCCTGCACTGTTTAATTTCATCTATTTAAGCTTTATATATAGCTTACACGATTTATGTCTTTTCTTCTCTGCAGATAGAATGTATATTTTGTCATTTTATATTCAGTAAAATACAATAATGAAAGAAAATATTCTAAATCAATCATCGCCTGGGAATCGAACCCGGATCACAAGAATGGGAATCTTGCATGATACCACTACACCAGCGATGCCCTGCACTGTTTAATTTCATCTATTTAAGCTTTATATATAGCTCAACGATTTATGTCTTTCTTCTCTGCAGATAGAATGTATATTTTGTCATTTTTTATATTCAGTAAAATACAATAATGAAAGAAAATATTCTAAATCAATCATCGCCCAGGAATCGAACCCGGATCACAAGAATGGGAATCTTGCATGATACCACTACACCAGCGATGCCCTGCACTGTTTAATTTCATCTATTTAAGCTTTATATATAGCTCACACGATTTATATCTTTCTTCTCTGCAGATAGAATGTATATTTTGTCATTTTTATATTCAGTAAAATACAATAATGAAGAAAATATTCTAAATCAATCATCGCCCGGGAATCGAACCCGGATCACAAGAATGGGAATCTTGCATGATACCACTACACCAGCGATGCCCTGCACTGTTTAATTTCATCTATTTAAGCTTTTATATATAGCTCACACGATTTATGTCTTTTCTTCTCTGCAGATAGAATGTATATTTTGTCATTTTTATATTCAGTAAAAATACAATAATGAAAGAAAATATTCTAAATCAATCATCTTCAAGAATGGGAATCGAACCCGGATCACAAGAATGGGAATCTTGCATGGATACCACTACATCCAGCGATGCCCTGCACTGTTTAATTTCATCTATTTAAGCTTTATATATAGCTCACACGATTTATGTTTTTTCTTCTCTGCAGATAGAATGTATATTTTGTCATTTTTATATTCAGTAAATACAATAATGAAAGAAAATATTCTAAATCAATCATCCTTGGGAATCGAACCCGGATCACAAGAATGGGGAATCTTGCATGATACCACTACACCAGCGATGCCCTGCACTGTTTAATTTCATCTATTTAAGCTTTATATATAGCTCACTATTTGATTTATGTCTTTCTTCTCTGCAGATAGAATGTATATTTTGTCATTTTATATTCAGTAAATACAATAATGAAAGAAAATATTCTAAATCAATCATCGCCGGGAATCGAACCCGGATCACAAGAATGGGAATCTTGCATGATACCACTACACCAGCGATGCCCTGCACTGTTTAATTTCATCTATTTAAGCTTTATATATAGCTAACACGATTTATGTCTTTTCTTCTCTGCAGATAGAATGTATATTTTGTCATTTTTATATTCAGTAAAATACAATAATGAAAGAAAATATTCTAAATCAATCATCGCCGGGAATCGAACCCGGATAACAAGAATGGGAATCTTGCATGATACCACTACACCAGCGATGCCCTGCACTGTTTAATTTCATCTATTTAAGCTTTATATATAGCTCACACGATTTATGTCTTTTCTTCTCTGCAGATAGAATGTATATTTTGTCATTTTTATATTCAGTAAAATACAATAATGAAAGAAAATATTCTAAATCAATCATCCTTGGGAATCGAACCCGGATCACAAGAATGGGAATCTTGCATGATACCACTACACCAGCGATGCCCTGCACTGTTTAATTTCATCTATTTAAGCTTTATATATAGCTCACACGATTTATGTCTTTTCTTCTCTGCAGATAGAATGTATATTTTGTCATTTTTATATTCAGTAAAATACAATAATGAAAGAAAATATTCTAAATCAATCATCTTGAGGAATCGAACCCGGATCACAAGAATGGGAATCTTGCATGATACCACTACACCAGCGATGCCCTGCATTGTTTAATTTCATCTATTTAAGCTTTATATATAGCTAACACGATTTTGTCTTTTCTTCTCTGCAGATAGAATGTATATTTTGTCATTTTTATATTCAGTAAAATACAATAATGAAAAGAAAATATTCTAAATCATGCATCGCCGGGAATCGAACCCGGATCACAAGAATGGGAATCTTGCATGATACCACTACACCAGCGATGCCCTGCACTGTTTAATTTCATCTATTTAAGCTTTTTTATATAGCTCACACGATTTATGTCTTTTCTTCTCTGCAGATAGAATGTATATTTTGTCATTTTATATTCAGTAAAAATACAATAATGAAGAAAATATTCTAAATCAATCATCGCTTGGGAATCGAACCCGGATCACAAGAATGGGAATCTTGCATGATACCACTACACCAGCGATGCCCTGCACTGTTTATTTAATTTAGCTTTATCCTTTTATTTAAGCATTTTTATATATAGCTCACACGATTTATGTCTTTTCTTCTCTGCAGATAGAATGTATATTTTGTCATTTTTATATTCAGTAAAATACAATAATGAAAAATATTCTAAATCAATCATCGCCGGGAATCGAACCCGGATCACAGAATGGGAATCTTGCATGATACCACTACACCAGCGATGCCCTGCACTGTTTAATTTCATCTATTTAAGCTTTTATATATAGCTCACACGATTTATGTCTTTTCTTCTCTGCAGATAGAATGTATATTTTGTCATTTTTTATATTCAGTAAAATACAATAATGAAAGAAAATATTCTAAATCATCATCGCCTGGGAATCGAACCCGGATCACAAGAATGGGAATCTTGCATGATACCACTACACCAGCGATGCCCTGCACTGTTTAATTTCATCTATTTAAGCTTTATATATAGCCAACACGATTTATGTCTTTTCTTCTCTGCAGATAGAATGTATATTTTGTCATTTTTATATTCAGTAAAATACAATAATGAAAGAAAATATTCTAAATCAATCATCGCCCTGCACTGGAATCGAACCCGGATCACAAGAATGGGGAATCTTGCATGATACCACTACACCAGCGATGCCCTGCACTGTTTAATTTCATCTATTTAAGCTTTATATATAGCTCACACGATTTATGTCTTTTCTTCTCTGCAGATAGAATGTATATTTTGTCATTTTATATTCAGTAAAATACAATAATGAAAGAAAATATTCTAAATCATGCATCGCCCGGGAATCGAACCGGATCACAAGAATGGGAATCTTGCATGATACCACTACACCAGCGATGCCCTGCACTGTTTAATTTCATCTATTTAAGCTTTATATATAGCTCACACGATTTATGTCTTTTCTTCTCTGCAGATAGAATGTATATTTTGTCATTTTATATTCAGTAAAATACAATAATGAAAGAAATATTCTAAATCATGCATCGCCCGGGAATCGAACCGGATCACAAGAATGGGAATCTTGCATGATACCACTACACCAGCGATGCCTGCACTGTTTAATTTCATCTATTTGCTTTTTATATAGCTACACGATTTTGTCTTTTTCTTCTCTGCAGATAGAATGTATATTTTGTCATTTTTTTATATTCATAAAATACAATAATGAAAAAAAAATATTCTAATTCATGCATGCCCTGCAATGCATTTCATCGGGAATCGAACCGGATCAATAAAACAAGAATGGGAATCTTGCATGATACCACTACACCAGCGATGCCCTGCACTGTTTTAATTTCATCTATTTAAGCTTTATATATAGCTCACACGATTTTATGTCTTTTCTTCTCTGCAGATAGAATGTATATTTTGTCATTTTTATATTCAGTAAAATACAATAATGAAAGAAAATATTCTAAATCAATCATCGCCCGGGAATCGAACCCGGATCACAAGAATGGGAATCTTGCATGATACCCACTACACCAGCGATGCCCTGCACTGTTTAATTTCATCTATTTAAGCTTTATATATAGCTCACACGATTTATGTCTTTTCTTCTCTGCAGATAGAATGTATATTTTGTCATTTTTATATTCAGTAAAATACAATAATGAAAGAAAATATTCTAAATCAATCATCCTTGGGAATCGAACCCGGATCACAAGAATGGGAATCTTGCATGATACCACTACACCAGCGATGCCCTGCACTGTTTAATTTCATCTATTTAAGCTTTATATATAGCTTACACGATTTATGTCTTTTCTTCTCTGCAGATAGAATGTATATTTTGTCATTTTTTATATTCAGTAAAATACAATAATGAAAGAAAATATTCTAAATCATGCATCGCCCGGGAATCGAACCCGGATCACAAGAATGGGAATCTTGCATGATACCCTACACCAGCGATGCCCTGCACTGTTTAATTTCATCTATTTAAGCTTTATATATAGCTCACACGATTTATGTCTTTTCTTCTCTGCAGATAGAATGTATATTTTGTCATTTTATATTCAGTAAAATACAATAATGAAAGAAAATATTCTAAATCAATCATCGCCCAGAATCGAACCCGGATCACAAGAATGGGAATCTTGCATGATACCACTACACCAGCGATGCCCTGCACTGTTTAATTTCATCTATTTAAGCTTTAGCTTTATATAGCTAACACGATTTATGTCTTTTCTTCTCTGCAGATAGAATGTATATTTTGTCATTTTATATTCAGTAAAATACAATAATGAAAGAAAATATTCTAAATCATGCATCGCCCGGGAATCGAACCGGATCACAAGAATGGGAATCTTGCATGATACCACTACACCAGCGATGCCCTGCACTGTTTAATTTCATCTATTTAAGCTTTATATATAGCTCACACGATTTATGTCTTTTCTTCTCTGCAGATAGAATGTATATTTTGTCATTTTTATATTCAGTAAAAAATACAATAATGAAAGAAAAATATTCTAAATCAATCATCGCCCGGGAATCGAACACGGATCACAAGAATGGGAATCTTGCATGATACCACTACACCAGCGATGCCCTGCACTGTTTAATTTCATCTATTTAAGCTTTATATATAGCTTACACGATTTATGTCTTTTCTTCTCTGCAGATAGAATGTATATTTTGTCATTTTTATATTCAGTAAAATACAATAATGAAAGAAAATATTCTAAATCATGCATCGCCCGGGAATCGAACCCGGATCACAAGAATGGGAATCTTGCATGATACCACTACACCAGCGATGCCCTGCACTGTTTAATTTCATCTATTTAAGCTTTATATAGCACGATTTAGCTTACACGATTTATGTCTTTTCTTCTCTGCAGATAGAATGTATATTTTGTCATTTTTATATTCAGTAAAATACAATAATGAAAGAAAATATTCTAAATCAATCATCGCCAGGAATCGAACCCGGATCACAAGAATGGGAATCTTGCATGATACCACTACACCAGCGATGCCCTGCACTGTTTAATTTCATCTATTTAAGCTTTTATATAGCTAACACGATTTATGTCTTTTCTTCTCTGCAGATAGAATGTATATTTTGTCATTTTTATATTCAGTAAAATACAATAATGAAAGAAAATATTCTAAATCAATGCATCGCCCGGGAATCGAACCCGGATCACAAGAATGGGAATCTTGCATGATACCACTACACCAGCGATGCCCTGCACTGTTTAATTTCATCTATTTAAGCTTTATATATAGCTCACACGATTTATGTCTTTTCTTCTCTGCAGATAGAATGTATATTTTGTCATTTTATATTCAGTAAAATACAATAATGAAAGAAAATATTCTAAATCAATCATCGCCGGGAATCGAACCGGATCACAAGAATAGAATCTTGCATGATACCACTACACCAGCGATGCCCTGTTTAATTTCATCTATATATAGCTCAGTTTAATTTCATCTATTTAAGCTTTATATATAGCGACACGATTTATTCTTTTTCTTCTCTGCAGATAGAATGTATATTTTGTCATTTTTATATTCAGTAAAATACAATAATGAAAGAAAATATTCTAAATCAATCATCGCCTGGGAATCGAACCCGGATCACAAGAATGGGAATCTTGCATGATACCACTACACCAGCGATGCCCTGCACTGTTTAATTTCATCTATTTAAGCTTTATATATAGCTCACACGATTTATGTCTTTTCTTCTCTGCAGATAGAATGTATATTTTTGTCATTTTTATATTCAGTAAAATACAATAATGAAAATATTCTAAATCAATCATCGCCCGGGAATCGAACCCGGATCACAAGAATGGGAATCTTGCATGATACCACTACCAGCGATGCCCTGCACTGTTTAATTTCATCTATTTAAGCTTTATATATAGCTAACACGATTTATGTCTTTTCTTCTCTGCAGATAGAATGTATATTTTGTCATTTTTATATTCAGTAAAATACAATAATGAAAGAAAATATTCTAAATCATGCATCGCCCGGGAATCGAACCCGGATCACAAGAATGGGAATCTTGCATGATACCACTACACCAGCGATGCCCTGCACTGTTTAATTTCATCTATTTAAGCTTTATATATAGCTAACACGATTTATGTCGTCTTTTTCTTCTCTGCAGGTAGAATGTATATTTTGTCATTTTTATATTCAGTAAAATACAATAATGAAAGAAAATATTCTAAAACATGCATCGCCCGGGAATCGAACCCGGATCACAAGAATGGGAATCTTGCATGATACCACTACACCAGCGATGCCCTGCACTGTTTAATTTCATCTATTTAAGCTTTATATATAGCTAACACGATTTATGTCTTTTCTTCTCTGCAGATAGAATGTATATTTTGTCATTTTTATATTCAGTAAAATACAATAATGAAAGAAAATATTCTAAATCATGCATCGCCCGGGAATCGAACCGGATCACAAGAATGGGAATCTTGCATGATACCACTACACCAGCGATGCCCTGCACTGTTTAATTTCATCTATTTAAGCTTTATATATAGCTCACACGATTTATGTCTTTTCTTCTCTGCAGATAGAATGTATATTTTGTCATTTTTATATTCAGTAAAATACAATAATGAAAGAAAATATTCTAAATCAATCATCCCGGGAATCGAACCCGGATCACAAGAATGGGAATCTTGCATGATACCACTACACCAGCGATGCCCTGCACTGTTTAATTTCATCTATTTAAGCTTTATATATAGCTAACACGATTTATGTCTTTTCTTCTCTGCAGATAGAATGTATATTTTGTCATTTTTATATTCAGTAAAATACAATAATGAAAGAAAATATTCTAAATCATGCATCGCCCGGGAATCGAACCCGGATCACAAGAATGGGAATCTTGCATGATACCACTACATTCAGCGATGCCCTGCACTGTTTAATTTCATCTATTTAAGCTTTATATATAGCTAACACGATTTATGTCTTTTCTTCTCTGCAGATAGAATGTATATTTTGTCATTTTTATATTCAGTAAAATACAATAATGAAAGAAAAATATTCTAAATCATGCATCGCCCGGGAATCGAACCCGGATCACAAGAATGGGAATCTTGCATGATACCACTACACCAGCGATGCCCTGCACTGTTTAATTTCATCTATTTAAGCTTTATATATAGCTTACACGATTTATGTCTTTTCTTCTCTGCAGATAGAATGTATATTTTGTCATTTTTATATTCAGTAAAATACAATAATGAAAGAAAATATTCTAAATCATGCATCGCCGGGAATCGAACCGGATCACAAGAATGGGAATCTTGCATGATACCACTACACCAGCGATGCCCTGCACTGTTTAATTTCATCTATTTAAGCTTTATATATAGCTAACACGATTTATGTCTTTTCTTCTCTGCAGATAGAATGTATATTTTGTCATTTTTATATTCAGTAAAATACAATAATGAAAGAAAATATTCTAAATCATGCATCGCCCGGGAATCGAACCCGGATCACAAGAATGGGAATCTTGCATGATACCACTACACCAGCGATGCCCTGCACTGTTTTTTTCATCTATTTAATGTATATTTTATATTTTATTCAGTAACACAATTTAGAAAATATTCTTTTCTTCTCTGCAGGATAGAAATGTATATTTTGTCACTGTTTTTTATATTCAGTAAAATAACACGAATAATGAAAAAATTTTATTCTAAATCAATCATCTAAACAGGGAATCGAACCCGGATCACAAGAATGGGAATCTTGCATGATACCACTACACCAGCGATGCCCTGCACTGTTTAATTTCATCTATTTAAGCTTTATATATAGCTCACACGATTTATGTCTTTTTCTTCTCTGCAGATAGAATGTATATTTTGTCATTTTTATATTCAGTAAAATACAATAATGAAAGAAAATATTCTAAATCATGCATCGCCCGGGAATCGAACCCGGATCACAAGAATGGGAATCTTGCATGATACCACTACACCAGCGATGCCCTGCACTGTTTAATTTCATCTATTTAAGCTTTATATATAGCTAACACGATTTATGTCTTTTCTTCTCTGCAGGTAGAATGTATATTTTGTCATTTTTATATTCAGTAAAATACAATAATGAAAGAAAATATTCTAAATCATGCATCGCTTGGGAATCGAACCCGGATCACAAGAATGGGAATCTTGCATGATACCACTACACCAGCGATGCCCTGCACTGTTTAATTTCATCTATTTAAGCTTTATATATAGCATTTTATATTCAGTAAATACAATACGATTTATGTCTTTTCTTCTCTGCAGGTAGATATTTTGTCATTTTTATATTCAGTAAAATGTATATTTTGTCACTGTTTAATTTTTTTATATTCAGTAGAAAAATACAATAATGAAAGAAAATATTCTAAATCATGCATCGCCCGGGAATCGAACCCGGATCACAAGAATGGGAATCTTGCATGATACCACTACACCAGCGATGCCCTGCACTGTTTAATTTCATCTATTTAAGCTTTATATATAGCTAACACGATTTATGTCTTTTCTTCTCTGCAGATAGAATGTATATTTTGTCATTTTTATATTCAGTAAAATACAATAATGAAAGAAAATATTCTAAATCATGCATCGCCCGGGAATCGAACCCGGATCACAAGAATGGGAATCTTGCATGATACCACTACACCAGCGATGCCCTGCACTGTTTAATTTCATCTATTTAAGCTTTATATATAGCTAACACGATTTATGTCTTTTTTCTTCTCTGCAGATAGAATGTATATTTTGTCATTTTTTTATATTCAGTAAAATACAATAATGAAAATATTCTAAATCATGCATCGCCCGGAATCGAACCCGGATCACAAGAATGGGAATCTTGATCACAAGAATGGGAATCTTGCATGATACCACTACACCAGCGATGCCCTGCACTGTTTAATTTCATCTATTTAAGCTTTATATATAGCTAACACGATTTATGTCTTTTCTTCTCTGCAGATAGAATGTATATTTTGTCATTTTTATATTCAGTAAAATACAATAATGAAAGAAAATATTCTAAATCAATCATCGCCCGGGAATCGAACCCGGATCACAAGAATGGGAATCTTGTATGATACCACTACACCAGCGATGCCTGCACGTTTAATTTCATCTATTTGCTTTATATTAATTTATTCTTTTCTATTTAATGTATATTTTGTCATTTTTATTCAGTAAAACACAATTTGAAAGAAAATATTTTCTTCGCTCTGCAGATCACAAGAATGTGGGAATATTTTGTCATTTTCATCTATTCAGCTTTATATATATACAATTTAATGCAGATAGAAAAATTTTATATTCAGTAAAAACAATGCATCGCCCGGGAATCGAACCCGGATCACAAGAATGGGAATCTTGCATGATACCACTACACCAGCGATGCCCTGCACTGTTTAATTTCATCTATTTAAGCTTTATATATAGCTTACACGATTTATGTCTTTTTCTTCTCTGCAGGTAGAATGTATATTTTGTCATTTTTATATTCAGTAAAATACAATAATGAAAAGAAAATATTCTAAAATCATGCATCGCCCGGGAATCGAACCCGGATCACAAGAATGGGAATCTTGCATGATACCACTACACCAGCGATGCCCTGCACTGTTTAATTTCATCTATTTAATACTTTAATATATAGCTAACATGATTTATGTCTTTTCTTCTCTGCAGGTAGAATGTATATTTTGTCATTTTTATATTCAGTAAAATACAATAATGAAAGAAAATATTCTAAAACATGCATCGCCCGGGAATCGAACCCGGATCACAAGAATGGGAATCTTGCATGATACCACTACACCAGCGATGCCCTGCACTGTTTAATTTCATCTATTTAAGCTTTATATATAGCTAACACGATTTATGTCTTTTCTTCTCTGCAGGTAGAATGTATATTTTGTCATTTTTATATTCAGTAAAATACAATAATGAAAGAAAATATTCTAAAACATGCATCGCCCGGGAATCGAACCCGGATCACAAGAATGGGAATCTTGCATGATACCACTACACCAGCGATGCCCTGCACTGTTTAATTTCATCTATTTAAGCTTTATATATAGCTAACACGATTTATGTCATTTTTTTCTTCTTCTCTGCAGGCAGAATGTATATTTTGTCATTTTTTATATTCAGTAAAATACAATAATGAAAGAAAATATTCTAAATCATGCATCGCCCGGGAATCGAACCCGGATCACAAGAATGGGAATCTTGCATGATACCACTACACCAGCGATGCCCTGCACTGTTTAATTTCATCTATTTAAGCTTTATATATAGCTAACACGATTTATGTCTTTTCTTCTCTGCAGATAGAATGTATATTTTGTCATTTTTATATTCAGTAAAATACAATAATGAAAGAAAATATTCTAAATCATGCATCGCCCGGGAATCGAACCCGGATCACAAGAATGGGAATCTTGCATGATACCACTACACCAGCGATGCCCTGCACTGTTTAATTTCATCTATTTAAGCTTTATATATAGCTCACACGATTTATGTCTTTTCTTCTCTGCAGATAGAATGTATATTTTGTCATTTTTATATTCAGTAAAATACAATAATGAAAGAAAATATTCTAAATCATGCATCGCCCGGGAATCGAACCCGGATCACAAGAATGGGAATCTTGCATGATACCACTACACCAGCGATGCCCTGCACTGTTTAATTTCATCTATTTAAGCTTTATATATAGCTTACACGATTTATGTCTTTTCTTCTCTGCAGGTAGAATGTATATATTTTGTCATTTTTATATTCAGTAAAATACAATAATGAAAGAAAATATTCTAAAACATGCATCGCCCGGGAATCGAACCCGGATCACAAGAATGGGAATCTTGCATGATACCACTACACCAGCGATGCCCTGCACTGTTTAATTTCATCTATTTAAGCTTTATATATAGCTAACACGATTTATGTCTTTTCTTCTCTGCAGATAGAATGTATATTTTGTCATTTTTTATATTCAGTAAAATACAATAATGAAAGAAAATATTCTAAATCATGCATCGCCCGGGAATCGAACCCGGATCACAAGAATGGGAATCTTGCATGATACCACTACACCAGCGATGCCCTGCACTGTTTAATTTTCATCTATTTAAGCTTTATATATAGCTAACACGATTTATGTCTTTTCTTCTCTGCAGATAGAATGTATATTTTGTCATTTTTATATTCAGTAAAATACAATAATGAAAGAAAATATTCTAAATCATGCATCGCCCGGGAATCGAACCCGGATCACAAGAATGGGAATCTTGCATGATACCACTACACCAGCGATGCCCCTGCACTGTTTAATTTCATCTATTTAAGCTTTATATATAGCTTTATGCCCACGATTTATGTCTTTTCTTCTCTGCAGCTAACAGAATGTATATTTTGTCATTTTTATATTCAGTAAAATACAATAATGAAAGAAAATATTCTAAATCATGCATCGCCCGGGAATCGAAACCCGGATCACAAGAATGGGAATCTTGCATGATACCACTACACCAGCGATGCCCTGCACTGTTTAATTTCATCTATTTAAGCTTTATATATAGCTAACACGATTTATGTCTTTTCTTCTCTGCAGGTAGAATGTATATTTTGTCATTTTTATATTCAGTAAAATACAATAATGAAAAAGAAAATTTTCTAAATCATGCATCGCCCAGGAATCGAACCCGGATCACAAGAATGGGAATCTTGATACCACTACACCAGCGATACTGTTTAATTTCATCTATTTAAGCTTTATATATAGCTAACACGATTTATGTCTTTTCTTTTCTTCTGCACTAGAATTTATTTTGTCATTTTATATTCTAAAATTTGAAAGAAAATTATTCTAAATCATGCATCGCCCGGGAATCGAACCCGGATCACAAGAATGGGAATCTTGCATGACACCACTACACCAGCGATGCCCTGACTGTTTAATTTCATCTATTTCTATATCTCTGATTTATGTCTTTTCTCTCTGCAGGTAGAATGTATATTTTGTCATTTTTATATTCAGTAAAATACAATAATGAAAGAAAATATTCTAAATCATGCATCGCCCGGGAATCGAACCCGGATCAAGAATGGGAATCTTGCATGATACCACTACACCAGCGATGCCCTGCACTGTTTAATTTCATCTATTTAAGCTTTATATATAGCTAACACGATTTATGTCTTTTCTTCTCTGCAGGTAGAATGTATATTTTGTCATTTTTATATTCAGTAAAAAATACAATAATGAAAGAAAATATTCTAAATCATGCATCGCCCGGGAATCGAACCCGGATCACAAGAATGGGAATCTTGCATGATACCACTACACCAGCTATGCCCTGCACTGTTTAATTTCATCTATTTAAGCTTTATATATAGCTCACACGATTTATGTCTTTTCTTCTCTGCAGATAGAATGTATATTTTGTCATATTTATATTCAGTAAAATACAATAATGAAAGAAAATATTCTAAATCATGCATCGCCCGGGAATCGAACCCGGATCACAAGAATGGGAATCTTGCATGATACCACTACACCAGCGATGCCCTGCACTGTTTAATTTCATCTATTTAAGCTTTATATATAGCTTGCACGATTTATGTCTTTTCTTCTCTGCAGGCAGAATGTATATTTTGTCATTTTTATATTCAGTAAAATACAATAATGAAAGAAAATATTCTAAATCATGCATCGCTTGGGAATCGAACCCGGATCACAAGAATGGGAATCTTGCATGATACCACTACACCAGCTATGCCCTGCACTGTTTAATTTCATCTATTTAAGCTTTATATATAGCTCACACGATTTGTCTTTTCTTCTCTGCAGATAGAATGTATATTTTGTCATTTTATATTCAGTAAAATACAATAATGAAAGAAAATATTCTAAATCATGCATCGCCCGGGAATCGAACCCGGATCACAAGAATGGGAATCTTGCATGATACCACTACACCAGCGATGCCCTGCACTGTTTAATTTCATCTATTTAAAGCTTTTATATATAGCTTAACACGATTTATGTCTTTTCTTCTCTGCAGGTAGAATGTATATTTTGTCATTTTTATATTCAGTAAAATACAATAATGAAAGAAAATATTCTAAATCATGCATCGCCCGGGAATCGAACCCGGATCACAAGAATGGGAATCTTGCATGATACCACTACACCAGCGATGCCCTGCACTGTTTAATTTCATCTATTTAAGCTTTTATATATAGCTCACACGATTTATGTCTTTTTCTTCTCTGCAGGTAGAATGTATATTTTGTCATTTTTATATTCAGTAAAATACAATAATGAAAAAATATTCTAAATCATGCATCGCCCGGGAATCGAACCCGGATCACAAGAATGGGAATCTTGTATGATACCACTACACCAGCGATGCCCTGCACTGTTTAATTTCATCTATTTAAGCTTTTTATATAGCTAACACGATTTATTTTCTTCTCTGCAGATAGAATGTATATTTTGTCATTTTTATATTCAGTAAAATACAATAATGAAAGAAAATATTCTAAATCATGCATCGCCCGGGAATCGAACCCGGATCACAAGAATGGGAATCTTGCATGATACCACTACACCAGCGATGCCCTGCACTGTTTAATTTCATCTATTTAAGCTTTATATATAGCTAACACGATTTATGTCTTTTCTTCTCTGCAGGCAGAATGTATATTTTGTCATTTTTATATTCAGTAAAATACAATAATGAAAGAAAAATATTCTAAAACATGCATCGCCCGGGAATCGAACCCGGATCACAAGAATGGGAATCTTGCATGATACCACTACACCAGCGATGCCCTGCACTGTTTAATTTCATCTATTTAAGCTTTATATATAGCTAACACGATTTATGTTTTTTCTTCTCTGCAGGTAGAATGTATATTTTGTCATTTTTATATTCAGTAAAATACAATAATGAAAGAAAATATTCTAAACATGCATCGCCCGAACCCGGATCACAAGAATGGGAATCTTGCATGATACCACTACAACGATGCCCGGATTTCATCAAGAATGGGAATCTTGCATGATATTTTGTCATTTTTATATTCAGTAAAATACAATAATGAAAGAAAATACTAAACATGCAGCGAATGCCCGGCACTGTTTAATTTCATCTATTTCATCTAGCTTTATATATAGCTAACACGATTTATGTCTTTTCTTCTCTGCAGGTAGAATGTATATTTTGTCATTTTTATATTCAGTAAAATACAATAATGAAAGAAAATATTCTAAAACATGCATCGCATAGGAATCGAACCCGGATCACAAGAATGGGAATCTTGCATGATACCACTACACCAGCGATGCCCTGCACTGTTTAATTTCATCTATTTAAGCTTTATATACAGATTTATATCTTTTCTTCTCTAGAATGATTATATTTTGTCATTTTTTATATTGTAAAATCTTTTCTAAAACATGCATCCGGGAATGCAGGTAGAATGTATATTTTGCCCTGCACTGTTTTTTATATTCAGTAAAATACAATAATTCAGAAATGAAAATATTCTAAAACATGCATCGCCGGGAATCGAACCCGGATCACAAGAATGGGAATCTTGCATGATACCACTACACCAGCGATGCCCTGCACTGTTTAATTTCATCTATTTAAGCTTTATATATAGCTAACACGATTTATGTCTTTTCTTCTCTGCAGGTAGAATGTATATTTTGTCATTTTTATATTCAGTAAAATACAATAATGAAAGAAAATTATTCTAAAACATGCATCGCCCGGGAATCGAACCGGATCACAAGAATGGGGAATCTTGCATGATACCACTACACCAGCGATGCCCTGCACTGTTTAATTTCATCTATTTAAGCTTTATATATAGCTAACACGATTTATGTCTTTTCTTCTCTGCAGGCAGAATGTATATTTTGTCATTTTTATATTCAGTAAAATACAATAATGAAAGAAAATATTCTAAATCATGCATCGCCCGGGAATCGAACCCGGATCACAAGAATGGGGAATCTTGCATGATACCACTACACCAGCGATGCCCTGCACTGTTTAATTTCATCTATTTAAGCTTTATATATAGCTAACACGATTTATGTCTTTTCTTCTCTGCAGATAGAATGTATATTTTGTCATTTTTATATTCAGTAAAATACAATAATGAAAGAAAATTTTCTAAATCATGCATCGCCTGGGAATCGAACCGGATCACAAGAATGGGAATCTTGCATGATACCACTACACCAGCGATGCCCTGCACTGTTTAATTCCATCTATTTAAGCTTTATATATAGCTCACACGATTTATGTCTTTTCTTCTCTGCAGGTAGAATGTATATTTTGTCATTTTTTATATTCAGTAAAATACAATAATGAAAGAAAATATTCTAAATCAATCATCGCCCGGGAATCGAACCCGGATCACAAGAATGGGAATCTTGCATGATACCACTACACCAGCGATGCCCTGCACTGTTAAATTTCATCTATTTAAGCTTTATATATAGCTAACACGATTTATGTCTTTTCTTCTCTGCAGGTAGAATGTATATTTTGTCATTTTTATATTCAGTAAAATACAATAATGAAAGAAAATATTCTAAATCATGCATCGCCCGGGAATCGAACCCGGATCACAAGAATGGGAATCTTGCATGATACCACTACATCAGCGATGCCCTGCACTGTTTAATTTCATCTATTTAAGCTTTATATAGCTAACACGATTTATGTCTTTTCTTCTCTGCAGGTAGAATGTATATTTTGTCATTTTTTATATTCAGTAAAATACAATAATGAAAGAAAATATTCTAAATCATGCATCGCCCGGGAATCGAACCCGGATCACAAGAATGGGAATCTTGCATGATACCACTACACCAGCGATGCCCTGCACTGTTTAATTTCATCTATTTAAGCTTTATATATAGCTAACACGATTTATGTCTTTTCTTCTCTGCAGGCAGAATGTATATTTTGTCATTTTATATTCAGTAAAATACAATAATGAAAGAAAATATTCTAAATCATGCATCGCCTGGGAATCGAACCCGGATCACAAGAATGGGAATCTTGCATGATACCACTACACCAGCTATGCCCTGCACTGTTTAATTTCATCTATTTAAGCTTTTATATATAGCTAACACGATTTATGTCTTTTCTTCTCTGCAGATAGAATGTATATTTTGTCATATTTATATTCAGTAAAAAATACAATAATGAAAGAAAATTTTCTAAATCACTGTTTGCATCGCCCGGGAATCGGACCCGGATCATAAGAATGGGAATCTTGCATGATACCACAAGAATGGGAATCTTACACCAGCTATGCCCTGCACTGTTTAATTTCATCTATTTAAGCTTTATATATAGCTTGCACGATTTATGTCTTTTCTTCTCTGCAGGCGGTATGTATATTTTGTCATTTTATATTCAGTAAAATACAATAATGAAAGAAAATATTCTAAATCATGCATCGCCCGGGAATCGAACCCGGATCACAAGAATGGAATCTTTGCATGATACCACTACACCAGCGATGCCCTGCACTGTTTAATTTCATCTATTTAAGCTTTATATATAGCTTGCACGATTTATGTCTTTTCTTCTCTGCAGGCAGAATGTATATTTTGTCATTTTTATATTCAGTAAAATACAATAATGAAAGAAAATATTCTAAATCATACATCGCCCGGGAATCGAACCCGGATCACAAGAATGGGAATCTTGCATGATACCACTACACCAGCTATGCCCTGCACTGTTTAATTTCATCTATTTAAGCTTTATATATAGCTAACACGATTTATGTCTTTTCTTCTCTGTAGGCAGTATGTATATTTTGTCATTTTTATATTCAGTAAAATACAATAATGAAAGAAAATATTCTAAATCATGCATCGCCCGGGAATCGAACCCGTATCACAAGAATGGGAATCTTGCATGATACCACTACACCAGCGATGCCCTGCACTGTTTAATTTCATCAATTTAAGCTTTATATATAGCTTGCACGATTTATGTCTTTTCTTCTCTGCAGGCAGTATGTATATTTTGTCATTTTTATATTCAGTAAAATACAATAATGAAAGAAAATATTCTAAATCATGCATCGCCCGGGAATCGAACCCGGATCACAAGAATGGGAATCTTGCATGATACCACTACACCAGCTATGCCCTGCACTGTTTAATTTCATCTATTTAAGCTTTATATATAGCTCACACGATTTATGTCTTTTCTTCTCTGCAGATAGAATGTATATTTTGTCATATTTATATTCAGTAAAATACAATAATGAAAGAAAATTTTCTAAATCATGCATCGCCCGGGAATCGGACCCGGATCACAAGAATGGGAATCTTGCATGATACCACTACACCAGCTATGCCCTGCACTGTTTAATTCCATCTATTTAAGCTTTATATATAGCTTGCACGATTTATGTCTTTTCTTCTCTGCAGGCAGTATGTATATTTTGTCATTTTTATATTCAGTAAAATACAATAATGAAAGAAAATATTCTAAATCATGCATCGCCCGGGAATCGAACCCGGATCACAAGAATGGGAATCTTGCATGATACCCACTACCAGCGATGCCCTGCACTGTTTAATTTCATCTATTTAAGCTTTATATATAGCTAACACGATTTATCTTTTCTTCTCTGCAGGTAGAATGTATATTTTGTCATTTTATATTCAGTAAAATACAATAATGAAAGAAAATATTCTAAATCATGCATCGCCCGGGAATCGAACCCGGATCACAAGAATGGGAATCTTTTACCACTACACCAGCGATGCCCTGCACTGTTTAATTTCATCTATTTGCTTTATATATAGCTAACACGATTTATGTCTTTTTCTCTTTAGAATGTATATTTTGTCATTTTTATATTCAGTAAAATACAATAATGAAAGAAAAAATATTCTAAAACATGCATCGCCGGGAATCGAACCCGGATCACAAGAATAAGAATGGGAATCTTGCATGATACCACTACACCAGCGATGCCCTGCACTGTTTAATTTCATCTATTTAAGCTTTATATATAGCTAACACGATTTATGTCTTTTCTTCTCTGCAGGTAGAATGTATATTTTGTCATTTTTATATTCAGTAAAATACAATAATGAAAGAAAATATTCTAAAACATGCATCGCCCGGGAATCGAACCCGGATCACAAGAATGGGAATCTTGCATGATACCACTACACCAGCGATGCCCTGCACTGTTTAATTTCATCTATTTAAGCTTTATATATAGCTAACACGATTTATGTCTTTTTCTTCTCTGCAGGTAGAATGTATATTTTGTCATTTTATATTCAGTAAAATACAATAATGAAAGAAAATATTCTAAAACATGCATCGCCCGGGAATCGAACCCGGATCACAAGAATGGGAATCTTGCATGATACCACTACACCAGCGATGCCCTGCACTGTTTAATTTCATCTATTTAAGCTTTATATATAGCTAACACGATTTATGTCTTTTCTTCTCTGCAGGCAGAATGTATATTTTGTCATTTTTATATTTAGTAAAATACAATAATGAAAGAAAATATTCTAAAACACGCATCGCCCGGGAATCGAACCCGGATCACAAGAATGGGAATCTTGCATGATACCACTACACCAGCGATGCCCTGCACTGTTTAATTTCATCTATTTAAGCTTTATATATAGCTAACACGATTTATGTCTTTTCTTCTCTGCAGGTAGAATGTATATTTTGTCATTTTTATATTCAGTAAAATACAATAATGAAAGAAAATATTCTAAAACATGCATCGCCCGGGAATCGAACCCGGATCACAAGAATGGGAATCTTGCATGATACCCTACACCAGCGATGCCCTGCACTGTTTAATTTCATCTATTTAAGCTTTATATATAGCTAACACGATTTATGTCTTTTCTTCTCTGCAGGTAGAATGTATATTTTGTCATTTTATATTCAGTAAAATAAAATAATGAAAGAAAATATTCTAAAACATGCATCGCCCGGGAATCGAACCCGGATCACAAGAATGGGAATTTTGCATGATACCACTACACCAGCGATGCCCTGCACTGTTTAATTTCATCTATTTAAGCTTTATATATAGCTAACACGATTTATGTCTTTTTCTTCTCTGCAGGCAGAATGTATATTTTGTCATTTTTATATTCAGTAAAATACAATAATGAAAAGAAAATATTCTAAATCATGCATCGCCCGGGAATCGAACCCGGATCACAAGAATGGGGAATCTTGCATGATACCACTACACCAGCGATGCCCCTGCACTGTTTAATTTCATCTATTTAAGCTTTATATATAGCTAACACGATTTATGTCTTTTCTTCTCTGCAGGCAGTATGTATATTTTGTCATTTTTATATTCAGTAAAATACAATAATGAAAGAAAATATTCTAAATCATGCATCGCTTGGGAATCGAACCCGGATCACAAGAATGGGAATCTTGCATGATACCACTACACCAGCGATGCCCTGCACTGTTTAATTTCATCTGCTTTATATAGCTAACACGATTTATGTCTTTTCTTCTCTGCAGGCAGAATGTATATTTTGTCATTTTTATATTCAGTAAAATACAATAATGAAAGAAAATATTAAAAATGATGCATCGCCTTGGGAATCGAACCGGATCACAAGAATGGGAATCTTGCATGATACCACTACACCAGCGATGCCCTGCACTGTTTAATTTCATCTATTTGCTTTTATATATAGCTTACACGATTTATGTCTTTTTTCTCTGCAATAGAATGTATATTTTGTCATTTTTATATTCAGTAAAAATACAATAATGAAAGAAAATATTCTAAATCATGCATCGCTTGGGAATCGAACCCGGATCACAAGAATGGGAATCTTGCATGATACCACTACACCAGCGATGCCCTGCACTGTTTAATTTCATCTATTTAAGCTTTATATATAGCTAACACGATTTATCTTTTCTTCTCTGCAGATAGAATGTATATTTTGTCATTTTATATTCAGTAAAATACAACAATGAAAGAAAATATTCTAAATCATGCATGTTGGGAATCGAACCCGGATCACAAGAATGGGAATCTTGCATGATACCACTACACCAGCGATGCCCTGCACTGTTTAATTTCATCTATTTAAGCTTTATATATAGCTTAACACGATTTGTCTTTTCTTCTCTGCAGGCAGAATGTATATTTTGTCATTTTTATATTCAGTAAAATACAATAATGAAAGAAAATATTCTAAATCATGCATCGCCCGGGAATCGAACCCGGATCACAAGAATGGGAATCTTGCATGATACCACTACACCAGCGATGCCCTGCACTGTTTAATTTCATCTATTTAAGCTTTTATATATAGCTAACACGATTTATGTCTTTTCTTCTCTGCAGATAGAATGTATATTTTGTCATTTTATATTCAGTAAAATACAATAATGAAAGAAAATTTTCTAAATCATGCATCGCCCGGGAATCGAACCCGGATCACAAGAATGGGAATCTTGCATGATACCACTACACCAGCGATGCCCTGCACTGTTTAATTTCATCTATTTAAGCTTTATATATAGCTTACACGATTTATGTCTTTTCTTCTCTGCAGGTAGAATGTATATTTTGTCATTTTTATATTCAGTAAAAATACAATAATGAAAGAAAATATTCTAAATCATGCATCGCCTTGGGAATCGAACCCGGATCACAAGAATGGGAATCTTGCATGATACCACTACACCACCAGCGACTGTTTAATTTCCTATTTGCTTTATATATACTGTTTAATTTCATCTATAGAAATATTTTTCATTTTTTATATTAGTACAATAATGAAAGAAAAATTTTCTAAATATGATCGCCCGGGAATCGTCGGATCACAAGAATGGAATTCATGATACTCTGCGATGCCCTGCACTGTTTAATTTCATCTATTTGCTTTATATTTTGATTTATTTTATATTGCAGGTAGAAATATTTTGTCAATATTCAGTAAAATACAAAATGAAAGAAAATTCTAAAACATGCATCGCCCGGGAATCGAACCCGGATCACAAGAATGGGAATCTTGCATGATACCACTACACCAGCGATGCCCTGCACTGTTTAATTTCATCTATTTAAGCTTTTATATATAGCTAACACGATTTATGTCATTTTTTTTTCTTCTCTGCAGGTCACAAGAATGTATATTTTGTCATTTTTATATTCAGTAAAATACAATAATGAAAAGAAAATATTCTAAAACATGCATCGCCCGGGAATCGAACCCGGATCACAAGAATGGGAATTTTGCATGATACCACTACACCAGCGATGCCCTGCACTGTTTAATTTCATCTATTTAAGCTTTATATATAGCTAACACGATTTATGTCTTTTCTTCTCTGCAGGTTGAATGTATATTTTTCATTTTTATATTCAGTAAAATCAATAATGAAAGAAAATATTCTTCATCGCCCGGGAATCGAACCCGGATCACAAGAATGGGAATTTTGCATATACCAGCGATGCCCTCACTGTTTAATTTCATCTATTTCTTTATATATAAATAACACGATTTATGTCTTTTTCTTCTCTAGAATGTATATTTTGTCATTTTATATTCAGTAAAATACAATAATGAAAGAAAATATTCTAAATCATGCATCGCCTGGGAATCGAACCCGGATCACAAGAATGGGAATCTTGCATGATACCACTACACCAGCGATGCCCTGCACTGTTTAATTTCATCTATTTAAGCTTTATATATAGCTAACACGATTTATGTCTTTTCTTCTCTCTGCAGGTAGAATGTATATTTTGTCATTTTTATATTCAGTAAAATACAATAATGAAAGAAAATATTCTAAATCATGCATCGCCTGGGAATCGAACCGGATCACAAGAATGGAATCTTGCATGATACCACTACACCAGCGATGCCCTGCACTGTTTAATTTCATCTATTTAAGCTTTATATATAGCTAACACGATTTATGTCTTTTCTTCTCTGCAGGTAGAATGTATATTTTGTCATTTTTATATTCAGTAAAATACAATAATGAAAGAAAATATTCTAAATCAATCATCGCCCGGGAATCGAACCGGATCACAAGAATGGGAATCTTGCATGATACCACTACACCAGCGATGCCCTGCACTGTTTAATTTCATCTATTTAAGCTTTATATATAGCTAACACGATTTATGTCTTTCTTCTCTGCAGGTAGAATGTATATTTTGTCATTTTTTATATTCAGTAAAATACAATAATGAAAGAAAATATTCTAAATCATGCATCGCCCGGGAATCGAACCCGGATCACAAGAATGGGAATCTTGCATGATACCACTACACCAGCGATGCCCCTGCACTGTTTAATTTCATCTATTTAAGCTTTATATATAGCTAACACTATTTATGTCTTTTCTTCTCTGCAGATAGAATGTATATTTTGTCATTTTTATATTCAGTAAAATACAATAATGAAAGAAAATTTTCTAAATCATGCATCGCCCGGGAATCGAACCCGGATCACAAGAATGGGAATCTTGCATGATACCACTACACCAGCGATGCCCTGCACTGTTTAATTTCATCTATTTAAGCTTTATATATAGCTAACACGAATTATGTCTTTTTCTTCTCTGCAGGTAGAATGTATATTTTGTCATTTTTATATTCAGTAAAATACAATAATGAAAGAAAATTTTCTAAATCATGCATCGCCCGGGAATCGAACCCGGATCACAAGAATGGGAATCTTGCATGATACCACTACACCAGCGATGCCCTGCACTGTTTAATTTCATCTATTTAAGCTTTATATATAGCTAACACGATTTATGTCTTTTCTTCTCTGCAGGCAGAATGTATATTTTGTCATTTTTATATTAAGTAAAATACAATAATGAAAGAAAATATTCTGAATCATGCATCGCAGGTTGGGAATCGAACCGGATCACAAGAATGGGAATCTTGCATGATACCACTACACCAGCGATGCCCTGCACTGTTTAATTTCATCTATTTAAGCTTTATATATAGCTAACACGATTTATGTCTTTTCTTCTCTGCAGGTAGAATGTATATTTTGTCATTTTTATATTCAGTAAAATACAATAATGAAAGAAAATTTTCTAAATCATGCATCGCCCGGGAATCGGACCCGGATCACAAGAATGGGAATCTTGCATGATACCACTACACCAGCGATGCCCTGCACTGTTTACTTTCATCTATTTAAGCTTTATATATAGCTTACACGATTTATGTCTTTTCTTCTCTGCAGAGAGAATGTATATTTTGTCATTTTTATATTCAGTAAAATACAATAATGAAAGAAAATATTCTAAATCAATCATCGCCCGGGAATCGAACCCGGATCACAAGAATGGGAATCTTGCATGATACCACTACACCAGCGATGCCCTGCAGGGTTTAATTTCATCTATTTAAGCTTTATATATAGCTAACACGATTAATGTCTTTTCTTCTCTGCAGGCAGAATGTATATTTTGTCATTTTTATATTCAGTAAAATACAATAATGAAAGAAAATATTCTAAAACATGCATCGCCCGGGAATCGAACCCGGATCACAAGAATGGGAATTTTGCATGATACCACTACACCAGCGATGCCCTGCACTGTTTAATTTCATCTATTTAAGCTTTATATATAGCTAACACGATTTATGTCTTTTCTTCTCTGCAGGCAGAATGTATATTTTTCATTTTTATATTCAGTAAAATACAATAATGAAAGAAAATATTCTAAAACATGCATCGCCCGGTAATCGAACCCGGATCACAAGAATGGGAATTTTGCATGATACCACTACACCAGCGATGCCCTGCACTGTTTAATTTCATCTATTTAAGCTTTATATATAGCTAACACGATTTATGTCTTTTCTTCTCTGCAGGCAGAATGTATATTTTGTCATTTTATATTCAGTAAAATACAATAATGAAAGAAAAATTTCTAAATCATGCATCGCCCGGGAATCGAACCCGGATCACAAGAATGGGAATCTTGCATGATACCACTACACCAGCGATGCCCTGCACTGTTTAATTTCATCTATTTAAGCTTTATATATAGCTAACACGATTTATGTCTTTTCTTTCTGCAGGTAGAATGTATATTTTGTCATTTTTATATTCAGTAAAAATACAATAATGAAAGAAAATATTCTAAAAAACATGCATCGCCCGGGAATCGAACCCGGATCACAAGAATGGGAATCTTGCATGATACCACTACACCAGCGATGCCCTGCACTGTTTAATTTCATCTATTTAAGCTTATATATAGCTAACACGATTTATGTATTTTCTTCTCTGCAGGTAGAATGTATATTTTGTCATTTTTATATTCAGTAAAATACAATAATGAAAGAAAATATTCTAAATCAATCATCGCCCGGGAATCGAACCCGGATCACAAGAATGGGAATCTTGCATGATACCACTACACCAGCGATGCCCTGCACTGTTTAATTTCATCTATTTAAGCTTTATATATAGCTAACACGATTTATGTCTTTTTCTTTTCTGCAGATAGAATGTATATTTTGTCATTTTATATTCAGTAAAATACAATAATGAAAGAAAATTTTCTAAATCATGCATCGCCCGGGAATCGAACCCGGATCACAAGAATGGGAATCTTGCATGATACCACTACACCAGCGATGCCCTGCACTGTTTAATTTCATGTATTTAAGGTTTATATATAGCTAACACTATTTATGTCTTTTCTTCTCTGCAGATAGAATGTATATTTTGTCATTTTTATATTAAGTAAAATACAATAATGAAAGAAAATTTTCTGAATCATGCATCGCCCGGGAATCGAACCCGGATCACAAGAATGGGAATCTTGCATGATACCACTACACCAGCGATGCCCTGCACTGTTTAATTTCATCTATTTAAGCTTTATATATAGCTAACACGATTTATGTCTTTTCTTCTCTGCAGGCAGAATGTATATTTTGTCATTTTTATATTCAGTAAAATACAATAATGAAAGAAAATTTTCTAAATCATGCATCGCCCGGGAATCGAACCCGGATCACAAGAATGGGAATCTTGCATGATACCACTACACCAGCGATGCCCTGCACTGTTTAATTTCATCTATTTAAGCTTTATATATAGCTAACACGATTTATGTCTTTTCTTCTCTGCAGGCAGAATGTATATTTTGTCATTTTTATATTAAGTAAAATACAATAATGAAAGAAAATTTTCTGAATCATGCATCGCCCGGGAATCGAACCCGGATCACAAGAATGGGAATCTTGCATGATACCACTACACCAGCGATGCCCTGCACTGTTTAATTTCATCTATTTAAGCTTTATATATAGCTAACACGATTTATGTCTTTTCTTCTCTACAGGTAGAATGTATATTTTGTCATTTTTATATTCAGTAAAATACAATAATGAAAGAAAATTTTCTAAATCATGCATCGCCCGGGAATCGGACCCGGATCACAAGAATGGGAATCTTGCATGATACCACTACACCAGCGATGCCCTGCACTGTTTACTTTCATCTATTTAAGCTTTATATATAGAATTATATTTTGATTTATGTCTTTTCTTCTCTGCAGAGAGAATGTATATTTTGTCATTTTTATATTCAGTAAAATACAATAATGAAAGAAAATATTCTAAATCAATCATCGCCCGGGAATCGAACCCGGATCACAAGAATGGGAATCTTGCATGATACCACTACACCAGCGATGCCCTGTAACTGTTTAATTTCATCTATTTAAGCTTTTATATAGCTTACACGATTTATGTCTTTTCTTCTCTGCAGGTAGAATGTATATTTTGTCATTTTTATATTCAGTAAAATACAATAATGAAAGAAAATATTCTAAATCAATCATCGCCCGGGAATCGAACCCGGATCACAAGAATGGGAATCTTGCATGATACCACTACACCAGCGATGATCTGCACTGTTTAATTTCATCTATTTAAGCTTTATATATAGCTTACACGATTTATGTCTTTTCTTCTCTGCAGGTAGAATGTATATTTTTCATTTTTATATTCAGTAAAATACAATAATGAAAGAAAATATTCTAAATCATGCATCGCCCGGGAATCGAACCCGGATCACAAGAATGGGAATCTTGCATGATACCACTACACCAGCAATGCCCTGCACTGTTTAATTTCATCTATTTAACCTTTATATATAGCTTACACGATTTATGTCTTTTCTTCTCTGCAGGTAGAATGTATATTTTTCATTTTTATATTCAGTAAAATACAATAATGAAAGAAAATTTTCTAAATCATGCATCGCCCGGGAATCGAACCCGGATCACAAGAATGGGAATCTTGCATGATACCACTACACCAGCGATGCCCTGCACTGTTTAATTTCATCTATTTAAGCTTTATATATAGCTAACACGATTTATGTTTACTTTCTCTGGAGATAGAATGTATATTTTGACCTTTTTATATTCAGCAAATACATTAATGAAACGAAAAAATTCTAAACCATGCATCGCCCGTGAATCGAACCCGGATCACAAGAATGTGAATCTTGCATGATACACCTACATTTGCGATGCTCTGCACGGCATAATGTTATCTATTTAAGCTTTATATATAGCTAACACGGTTTCTGTTTAATTTCTCTGGAGATAGAATGTATATTTTGTAATTTTTATATTCAGTAAAATACAATAATAAAGAAAATATTCTGAATCATGCATCACCCGGGAATCGAACCCGGATCACAAGAATGGTAGTCTAGCATGTTACCACCACACCAGCGATGCTCTGTGTGGTTTAAATTTATATATTTATTCCTCATATATAGCTAACACTATTTATGTTTACATTCTCTGCAGATGGAATGTATATTTTGTCATTTTTATATTCAGTAAAATATAACAATAAAAGAAAATATTCTAAATCACGCATCGCCCGGTAATCGAAACCGGATCAGAAGAATGGGAATCTTGCATGATACCATTACACCAGCAACGACCTATACGTTATTAGTTCATCTATTAAACTTTATATATAGCTAACATGATTTATGTGTACTTTCTGCGGAGATAGAAAATATATTTTGTCATTTAATATTCACGAAATCACAAGAATGAATAGTTAAAAATCTATATTATGCATCTCCCGGGAATCGAAACCGGCTCAGAAGAATGGGAATATTGCATGATACCACTAAACCAGCAATGCCCTGTGCGGTGTAAGTGCATATATTTAAGCCTCATATATACCTAACACTTTTTATGTTTACTTTCTATGGAGATAGAATGTATATTTTGTTATTTTTATAATCAGTAAATTACAATAATGAAAAGAAAATTTTCTAAATCATGCATCGCCCGGGAATCGAACCCTGATCACGAGAATCGGGATCTTGCATGATACCTCTACGCCAGCGATGCCCCGCACGCTACAAGTTTATCTATTTAAGCTTCATACATATCTATAATTATTTATGATTACTTTCCGTGGAGATAGAAAATATATTTTGTCATTTTAAATTAAGTAAAATAAATAAAATAAAATTTTCTTAAACATGCATCGCCCGGGAATCGAACTACCCTTAAATTCATGAAGTCTAGGTACCATAGCGAAAATTTCCCCCGAACAGTAATCGTGAGAGTAATTATAGAAAAGCAAAATTGAAGCTACATGTCAACGATGGACAAGACCAAAGACCAGACGCTTGGTCTCTCTCTATCTCTATCTCTCTCTCTCTCTCTCTCTCTCTCTATATATATATATATATATATATATATATATATATATATATATGACGTAGAAGTCAGCCCTTAGAGGCGACAGTCTGTTTTATGCTAGATGCAATCGTCAGGCGTAACGATTGAATCTATCATGAAACAGCCTGTTACCCTCTAATTATTGACTTCTATGTTCACTTTTATATTTACACACGCTCTCTCTCTGATATTGAGCACTTTATCCTGTAAATATAGCACATCTTAAGACTATATTTCTTCACACACACACACACACACGCACACACACACACACACACACACACACATATATATATATATATATGTGTGTGTGTGAAGAAATATTGTTTTAAGGTGTGCTATTTTTACGGTATAAGGTGCTCAACATCAGAGATAGAGCGTATGTAAACATAAAAGTGAACATTGAAGTCAACACTCAGAGGCTGTTTCATGCTGGACGCATTCGTCAGGCTGCGTGTTTAACTATATAATTCTTACGTTTTTAATATGACAGTTAAGGCATAATATTTCTTATCTAAGCCATGTATCAAGTTAAGCATATATATGTTTTTTTTAAATAAAAAATTAAAGTATCTTAGAAGAATTAAAATACTTTCAGGAGATGAAAAAAGTGAGACGAATTGACATGCATAAACGATTTGAAATGCATGCAGAAGATTAAAAAACGCGGATAACTCAGCGATATCTGTCGAAAATTATCTTTATATTGCAGAATAAATTTCAGCCATATTAAAAAACTCGAGTGGGATTTTCTTGCACCGCACCGGAATCAAACCCGGCTCACAAGAATGGGAATCTTGCATGATACCACTACACCAACGGTGCTCTCCTTATGAGTCGATGCTTATATAATATTATGTATATAACTAAATATTGATCGTTTAAAGTTTATATCTGCTGAGTTCGTACTTGAGGTCTCTCATTGCATCAAGTTTAAAAAATCTACACATTTCTGCGTAGGGTCATAGTTCAAACTAGGAATCATACAGGATGACAGATGAATTCGGGCGCCATTTCTAAATTTCGAACTTGCTGGACACCCATCTTTGCTTTCACGATCAACGACATAAGACGCAAAGTATGCAAAACAATTGCACGTAATTTGAAATTTAATGCAATGAGAGAACACAGACCCAATAGATATAAACTGCGAGTGATCAATATTTCTTTAAAATACATGGTGTTATATAAGCAACGCCTGGTATCAGGTGCACCCCTGGTGTAGTGGTATCATTCATGATTCCCATTCTTGTGAGCCGGGTTCGATTCCCGGGCGGTGCAAAAAAGTTACTGATTTTTTTTTTTTTTTTTTTTTTTAATATGGTAGAAATGTATATTTTTCTTCCACGACATAATTTTCGGTAGACGTCGCTCAGTGGTCCGCCTTTTTAATCTTCTTTATGCATTTCAGTTCGTCTATGTTGCTTTTGTTTTCTTAATTTAGGGAAAAAATAGCTATGCTTAACTTGATACATGGCTTGGAAAAGGAAAATTATGCCTTACATGTCATTATATTAAAAACGTAAGAATTATGTACTTAAACACATCAACTGCAGGAGAAGCTAGAACAGCATACGCACATTCATATGTATGCATGGTGCTATAGATATGCATGGTAGTATTTCATGCTACCGGTCAAAGGTCGTTCAGAACTTTTTTTTTAACGTGATCAACAGGACTGGCCAGAGAACAGCCTCGATATGAACCCAATGGAAGATTTACGGGATATTGTCAAAACCAGCTGCAGAAAAAGAGATTTTGAAGTAGCCAAGCACTGAGAGATGTTATTGAAGATTTCCGGACAAAAGAAATCTCGATTGTATACTGTAGGAACTTAATTCTCAGGTTACCCTGGCGCACCCAAGCTGAAATCAGAAACAAAGGAAGATATAAAAAAATAGTGACAGCTGAACTATTTTGATTGAAATCAATAGAGACTATTTTCATCTAAAAATCTTTGAGTAATATCGTGTCAGCCTCTGATAAATTATTTGCAAGTGTGTTGCTTTTAACTTTAAGATAGATGAATTACAACGTATTCTTAAACATTTGTTAATGACTGTATATATCTGCCTGTCTTTGGTAAGCTTTCTCTTGCCTTCATCTCGTCGATTGCTTCACACATCGCAAAGACTAAGAAAGTAACAGAAAAGTTATAAAATCGAAACAAATTAAAAACATGAGACTGTTGTAGAGTAGTTTTCACACTGGAGGCTTGTATTTCAATAAGTCGTCTTAAATTAGGTTCGACGTACAAAACATTAGGACCTTGAAATAAGAGTTAATGACGCAGCAATCTAGTTGTGATGGTTGATACTTCAATGTCCGACATTGACTGACTCACTCAACACCACTGAGTATTTATCGATCCACCCACGAGGATTGAATGTGGCACAAGGCCGGGTTTAATGTGGATTTTCTCCGAGCCCGTAAACTCGGCCAAAAAAATAGCCTTTTGAAGCCGATTATACGGGTTCAGGCCCTGTCTACCTCCCCGGACGAAACCTTGCCCTTCGGCAAAGCTTCGTCCGGGTTCCTCTCTTGCTAATGCAGAGAGTTCGACAGGAGGCGTGCGCAGTCAAAGACCGCGAGACGCCACTGGGTATTTATCATTTCACCCACGAGGACCGAATATGGCACAAGGCCGGTTTTATTGTGGGTATCCCCGAGCCCGTAGGCTCAGCCAAAAAAATAGCCTTTTGAAGCCGATTAGACGGGTTCAGGCCCTGTGTACCTCCCCGGACGAAACCTTGCCCTTCGGCAAAGCCTCGTCCGGGTTCCTCTCTGCTAACGCAGAGAGTTCGACAGAAGGCGTGCGCAGTCAAAGACCGCTAAACACCACTGAGCCCAGCTGGCCACTGCTACTACTACTTATTATCTGTGGGAGAGTTTATTACAATAGAATAGGTATTATGGTATAACAGAGACTTAGGCTGCAAGCTATATTCATCTAAAGGATAATTCGGTTCTGTATATCAGTCATAAGCCATGAGACAGAATCATTATCGGTTCTAAGGAATACTAACACTCTTCGTGATATCTGCCTGCATGGTTACCATTTACTCTCTTTGCTTTAGTCGACATCTTCTTTCTTTTTATATGCCATGTCCTTTCAGTCGATCATGGCTCTCCATCTCCCTTTATCCCTTGCAGCTCTCAACAAGTTCCTTCCCTGTGTTTCCTCCCCCAGACAACGTTCTGTCATCCACTTGTTTAAGCCCGCCAGATATGTCACGCGTTGTTTTCCTTTGTCGCTCTTTCGCTCTATTCGACCCGTGAGTATCAGATTCTCCAGGCCCTCCTTCCTTATTATGTGTCTCAGAAACTTCAGTTGCCACTTCCTGATATTAAATATAAGCTTTCTCCTTGTTTGCAACCTCGCTGACACCTCATCGTTGCTCACACATTCGGTCCATGATATCCTTAGCATCCTTCTGTAGAACCACATCTCTGTCGCCTAGAGTCTCTTCTTCATCTTTGAGGAAATCGTCCAACATTCGCAGCTGTAAAGAAGAACAGATGTCATGTAACAGCTCAGTATTCTTTTGTTTGTTACCAAAGAAATCCTCCTGTCTCGCAATACTCTGACCAGCTTTTGGAATGTGTTCTTGGACATCCCAATACGTCTACGGATCTCAGTGTCGTATTTACCGTCCTCTGGCAAGACACTTCTCAGATATTTAAACTTACGCATCTGCTTGATTCTGGTGTTTCCGACCTGCGAATCCAATTTCAGGCTCATCTTTTTACTGATCACGCATGGCAGAGACCAAGAAGATAAAGAACAAAGAAAAGACTCAAGTAAATCTTCTTGCAGTACGCGAATTTCGCAGAAGATATACATATTTAAAATAATGATAATCTTAGCTATTGCCTTATAAAGAAATATTCGTCATCCATTGAGCGCACAACTAGTACCTCAAGAACGCATGGCCCAGTGGATAAAGGCGTTGGTTAGATCCAGTGACAGGACCCAAAGCGTGTGAGTTCAATACCCGGTTAAGGCAATGGAAAACTTGGAGAGGGGATTTAACAGGAGATAACTGATAACTGACATCCATTAAAACATGGCACGGGGAATTAGAACAGTCTACCCCAGCGAGCGAAATAAAGGGTTCAGTTCGACATTCCATTCACCCGAAGAAGGCCGGAGAGTACAACGGCCGAAACTTTGTAATAAATATGGCGACAAAGATGAGGACAATAGTCAGAATGATGTAAATAGTGAGCCATTAATACTGCCGGCTGAAATTTATAAAATCCTTCCCTTAAATATTTTCTTAAGGAATACAGGTTTCTGAAATCCAATTCATGTATAAAGCTCTTTCCAGTATTGAAGGTTGCTTCCTTCCGAAACTTATTACTTGCTAGTAGTGTGTAGATATCAACATCATTAATTTATCTTCAAGTTAAATATGCTATCCATTTCAGCTGTTGTTGATGTTAGTAAGCCTCAGGTGATGTGGCTTTTTGTTATTTGGTACTCTTCTTGGTGATTATGTAGCGCCAGTCCACAAAGTTTGAATAAGTGTGTGTTTTTCTTTTGCCAGGACCCACAAGCTTTACTCACACAAAGGTATTTTAATTATTTCTCTGTGAAAATGGTTAAATGTAGCTGAGAGTTTAGACATTTCTAAACGAGTTTGGTACCATGCATGACATCCATATGGACGTCACGATCTGATGAGGCTATTTAAAAATATGTCTGGAGCTTTCATGTTAATACTTTGTAGAAATATTTCAGCTGAAATTTATAAAATCTTTCCCTTAAAACACTTTTTAGGAAAACAGGTTTATCAAATCCTGTAGCTTTTATCACTCTTTCCAGTATTGATGTCCGTTTCCCTGTTAAGAGATCCTGTCTTCGAAGCCAATTTTAATTATCGATCCGAGAAAGCGGTTGAATGTAGGTGAGAGTTTAGATATTTCTAAAGGTCTCGATCTGGTGAGGCTATTTAAAGAACATGACTCGAACTTTCATGTTAATGTTTTGTTTTACAGCAATATATATATATATATATATATATATATATATATATATATATATGTGTGTGTGTGTGTGTGTGTGTGTCTGTATGTGAGTAAGTTGTCTTTTTTCTTTTTTTTAAGGGTCGTGAACATATTTCCTGTCTCGTCGCTTTTTGCGTGTTTATATATCGAAATATATCTGCATGTTTCTGTATCATAATCTGATTGTGTATGTATTGTCTTTTGCAAGATTTCATCCTACCCTGTCCATGTCTTCACTTCAAATATATCTAAGCATTAGATCTTAACGTTTATTCCAATTTAATTTCAATAAAACCCAAAATAAATAGAAAAACATGTATATTTTTTGCCTCAGTTTCTTCTTTAAAATAATTTTATAATTTTAAACTTAATATAGATTAAATTTAATTTAATCTATATTAATCTATATTAATTTAATTTAATTTTGAATATTATATATATAGTTAGAATGAATTCTATTTTAGTCTAACCTTAACATTAAAGCATTAAATAATTAATATAACCGAAGTTCGTTGTCAAGTTTTTTTGAATTCTCATATACTTGTATTTGATTGGTCATTCCAGCTTATGTAACAACGTTTCCCCTTAGCGAGGGATGTTTGATTGAGTTGAACCTTTAAAACCCTTTATTATACATTCAACATCATCACTTGAGAAGACAGCAGAAGTGTTGAAACAAAATGGCTATTTTTGTAGTGATTTTATAACATATTTATGTTATAATTTCCGAATAAATAATCATATATATATATATATATATATATATATATATATATATATATATATGCATGCGTGTGTTTGTGTGTGTGTCTTTACGTATATACCAATTACTTTTTAAGGTATAATAATTCTCACCCATGACATGGCTGAAGTAAACTTTCATTAAAGGAAGAAAACAAAAGCATCACAGAGGAATTGAAATCTTTCACTAGATGAAAAAGGCGGGCAACAGGGCAACGTCTGGCGAACATTACCTTTATGCTGTGGAATAAAATAAAATTTTTAAAAGCGTTTAAAACCGAAAATAAAAATAAAAAAATTTCTTGCACCGCCCGGGAATCGAACCCGGCTCACAAGAATGGGAATCTCGCATGATACCACTACACCAACGGTGCTTCCGTTAACGACTCTTGTTTGTATAACTTCATATATTTTGAATCAATACCGATCGTTACCCGTTAATATCCGCTGAGTTGTCCCTCGTGTTCTCTAATTGCATCAAGTTTTAAAGATCCACATGACACCTCTACTTAGGAACAACGTTGTATCAGTGCGCACGAAAAATAAGTGCCACCATATTTCCCTCTCTGTCTTTCTTTATCCCCTTTCTCCTCTCTCTCTCTCTCTCTCTATCTATATATATATATATATATATATATATATATATATAAGAACTCATGCAACAGAAATTTATAGAAACAAGGATCTTTTTCATGCATAAACAGGTTCGGGTTTTTTTGTATATTATTTGAATTGTTCGCGACGATGGATTTCTCGCCAATGAAATCATTAACCTTTGTATTTGTTTTTTGTATGAATAATTCATGAATTTGTAAATTAATTGCACCTTTATTGAAATTAAAATAACTGATCCAAATGCAACTTTTGGATAATAAGTGCGACATTACTGTAATTATTGAACAATAAAGTTCATGCCACTTTGACAAAAAATTTACCAGTAAAAAAGAATTCGCTTATCACCATATTTGTATAAGAACGCACAATTGTAAAATTTAAATTCAAACTTAGCGTTGCGACAGCACGCTCCAAAAACAATAACTCATTTCTAATAGCATTTTTCGGATTACAACAGTACATATATTTTCGTTGTCCTCTTATTACCGAGAGAAAAAACAAGAACAAAATCTATTCCATACCTGAGGATGTCTGTATGAACAGACGAAAGCTTGTAAAAATAATAAGAACTCATGCAACAGAAATTTATAGAAACAAGGATCTTTTCATGCATAAACAGGTTCGGGGTTTTTGTATATTATTTGAATTGTTCGCGACGATGGATTTCTCGCCAATTAAATCATTAACCTTTGTATTTGTTTTTTGTGTGAATAATTCATGAATATATATATATATATATATATATACACATACTCACACACATATACATAAAACACTTCTTGCGATGGATAAATTGTCGTCTAATTTGAGCAAAAATGAAAATAACAATGACATTTCATTTAAACGGCTATATTTACCAAAATTACACAAAAATATCTTGAAATAAAAAAGAGCTAACAAATTCCAGAAATCCACCATTGGCTTTAAACATGGTCTCCACACGATATCGGAATCTTCTGCATCTCTTCTAGATTGTCTTCTTGTTTAAGTTGACGAATGATGTTATAATCTTTGCCCTTAGGTTCATATTTGATGTTACAATGTGCTTTGTTAATCTCTCGCTCAACTGCGCCCCACATAATAATCAACGGGATTGCAATTGAGGGAATTAGGTGGCCAGATATACTATTCCGCGCAGTCGACAAGATCAAAAACCTCGAGCATGCGCGAAACTAAATATAGAAAATGGCGACGAATTACGCATGGCACCCTCTATATATAACTTAAATGTTATTTTTAGTAGATACCTGTATTTGAGTTGACGTTCAGTTGAATACTGTAACAACTTGATTTTCAGCATATCTGTCTTTGGTAATTATTCTCTCTCCATGCTTTAGTCGATTGTTTCATGAATCGCTAAAACCAAGAAGGTAAGAAACAGAAAGTCTCAAGAGAATCTCCTTCAACAATTTTAAATTCCCGGAAAATACACATTTTAAGGGAAATCGTTATTTTAGCGCAGAGGTTGGCAACTCATTCGACCCCGCGGGACGGATCGTATTATAATGACGGGTTGCGGGCCGGAACGAAGGCCATTAATGAAAAATTAAGGAAAATTACATATGCAGACCCCTGTCAACCTAAATATTTAAAATCATAATGAAAATAAACATTGAGAAATCAAAAAACAAAAGAAAATCTAAAATTAAAAAAAACACCTAACAAAAATTACTTTTCCTCAAGGAATGTCAAACTTCTTCAAAGTGAAAAAAATCAACCGAAGTGAAATGGATGAAATTACGACGTGTAGGTTTGAAACTGTTATTGAAAATTGTTCCACAAACGAACCACACACACACACACACACATCAAACAAAAACGAAGCACATATACCCATACATACAAGTACAAATAGTTGCAAACATATTCACTTACATACGTACACATGCGGTATCATCCACACATTCATGAGGCATGTATGTATAATGCGCGTATGTTTAACTGTCTTTAGATTTCTGCTACCTCGCATGTCAGTCCCTCCCTGGCCTCTTTCACTTTATCGTTCCTTTCGCGTCTGTTATCGTTTAATGTAGCCAAGGGTCATAACAAATATGTATCCATTATTTGACATTAAACGTAGGCAACGCAACTTGGCAAAATAAGTCTCATGAAAGATAACTGGCAGATAGTCTAATTCGAAAACCTCGTCTCTCATGTTAAAATTAGAGTAATTGGTAATCAGGCTCGCGGGCCGGTCAAAATGCCTTCGCGGGTCGGATCCGGCCGTAATAGCCGACCCTTGTTTTAGCAGTTTCCTGAAGAAAAAATTTGGCATTCGTTGATAAAAAGCAACCAGTTCTACTGTCGCTTGAAGTTTAAAATATCTTTCCCTTAAAATATTTTTTTCAGGAAAATAAATTCTCAAGTGCAGTTCCTGTATATTCTTCTTTACAGTACTAATGGTGATTTCCTTACTAACCTTTTGTTTCAAGTAGTGTGGAATGTCAACATCATTATTATCACATTATTTTCTATTCGACTTATATACGCTATCCATTTTTAGATTTTGCTAAACATTTAGTGATGTGGCTTCTATTATTTGGTATTGTTCTTTGTGATTATGTAGCGCCAGCCCACAAAGTTCGAAAAAGCTATGTTTTGCCGTCATGATCATAAATTTTACTTAAATAATATTTAAATATAAAATTTGAAAAATTGTGACCTGGTAATATGCATACTTATATTTGATATGGAAAAATAATTTTACTTACAGCCAGTAATTCTAATACATTTACTTATTTAAAAAAGAAATATAGTCTATTAAAATTAACAATGAAAATGTTTTAAAGTTGTATTTAAAATTGTAGTTAAAAATTCTAACCAAAACATCTTTTAAAATTGTAGTTAAATAAAACGTATTCTAACCTAAACACCTCTCTCAAAGTACTACAGCACTTAAAATAATCCAATAAAACACCTACAGTAAAATTAAATTAATATGAAAAGCTAGAAGATGTAGGCCATCAAATGTCTCATATCCTTTTTACTTACATGAAAAACTATATATTACTAAGTTTAAAAAAATAAAAGTTTACTAAATCAGAGGAATGAATTAGCTATTTTTGCTGTCATTGTCATAAATTTTACTTAAATATTTAAATATTGATTTTTTTTAAAATTGTGACCTAGTAATATACATACTTATACTTGATGTGAAAATAATTTTACATACTGTAAGTGATTCTAATACATTTACTTGTTTTAAAAAGAAATATAGTATATATAAAAATTAAAAGTGAAAATAGTTTTTTTAAATCGTAGTTAAATAAAACGTAATCTAACCTACAACCCCCCACCAAAAAAAAAATCTTTAAGTATACAAATAGAAAAAAATTCCGTAAGAATTTTTGCCGTTAACAATAAAATTAAAAAAAAATCCAGACGACATGCATTTAACGGATGTCAGAATTCATTGAAAAATACATCCCTACCCCTACCAAAATCAAAACCCTTCTTCAAACGTAACTAATAACTGATACATCAAAATACAGCGATAATGAATATGCAACCACCCCTTGTCTGGATGAATGGATTTATCTGTATCCTTGGAAACGTGAATTATGAATTTTTGCAGTGTCTTTAAAAGTAATTTTAAAAATAAATTACTCCAAAATTGGCTTGAGAATGGAATGGAACTAATGTCTTTAATTTAATTACACAATTAAATTCGAAGATTTTTGCCCTCATTTTGAAACATAGTTAGAACTGTGTAGCGAAAAAAACATATTTTGAATCACTTAATTTATAATATTAATGCTGTGTAAATTTACATTGAGCACTATTTTGTAAAAATAAAATATCTATAAGAACACCGGATTATATATCTTTATTGTTCTTTATATATATATATATATATATATATATATATATATATATATATATATATATATATATATATCGCATTCTGTTCATACCTATCTGTCTTATTCTATTCATATGTATCTATCTATTTATCTATCTATCACAGTCTATTTATATCTATATATCTATCTTATTTTGTTCACATGATTCGTTCTCATTCTGTTCATATATCATCTATCTATCTATCTATCTATCTATCTATCTATATATATATATATATATATATATATATACCGCATTCTGTTCATATCTGATTCTGTTAATATTTATTTGATTCTGTTCATATCTATCTATCTGTCTCTCTATCTATCTACACACACACACACACATATATATATATATATATATATATATATATATATATATATATATATATATATATACATATATATTAACTAGAACATGCAATGAAAGTTTGATAGACGTTTTGTCGAGTTTCGCTTGATGACAAATAATTCGTTTGAGATTTGCTAAAAACTTTCAAAATTTGATATTACGATGCGTGTACTTTTCAACATCGTCTTTCTTTTTCAATGTACTGAGTTAATTATTATCCAGTATATAGTGTTTTCTAACTGTGTGGTGTTTGAAACTGAAGGTAACAGAGATGCTTCTCTACAGAAGCATACTGAGAATTCCATGGACGGTGCCAGTAAGCAACGAGGAAAAAATACTATCAGAAGGGCCACCTATACTCCGAATCAGAAAGAGTGCACTGATATCTTTTGGGCACATTATAAGGTAAGCGGACCTGAAAAACTTAATCCTCACATCGCTTAACGAGTCAGCAAGCAATCGGCAGACCTGATGAGCTTCCTTGAAGAGATAGCCAAACGGTGAGTAGGGGTACTTGACAAAGGGAGGAACACTTCTCACGGCAAAAAGGGTTAGGAAGTCATGGAAGTTGTTCATGTACTCAAAGGACAGGACGCATAGGAGAACAAGTTTTGTAATGATCGTCAGTTTGCTGTGATACTTGTAGAATAGGTTGCTACATCTTCTTCTTCATATTCCCCTCGGGGCGTAGGTCAGCCAGGAGCAAACTGCAGCCTGTGGACCACATGCGCCCCGTCTGGTATTCGGAATGCGACGCCTAATTTTATGAGGAAAATAACGTTTATTATAATGTTGTTTGTTTCCTTTTTTTCTCACTTGTTCACTCACACCCTCTCTCATACATAACTATACACATATACAGTGATTCTATACAATGTTTCTTGAATTTTGTAATGTATTGTTGAAGGTAACTTCATCATTTTAAACCATTGATGATTTTCACTAAGGAAGATCATACGTATAAACATCTTTAGCCTCAGAAACAGAAAAAGTCAATGATAATTTATTTTTATCTCGTGGATAAATATATATCTACTTTTACAAATATTGTTATTGAAGAAAATAATGTTATTAAAATGTCTTTTTTTTCTTTTTGTTTCCTCACTTGTTCGCTCACATATTCTTATGCATAGCCACATATATGAACAATGATTAAGTACAACGTGTCTTAAATTTTGTAACATTTCGAAGACAGTAACGTTGTCAACATTTTAAACAATTGGCGATTTTCACTAAGGAAGATCATAAGTGTAAACACCTTTTGCTTCAGAAATCGGAAACGTTAATGGTAATTATTTATCTCTAGAGAATAAATATACTTCTTTTAAAACATATTATTTCATCGTCAAATGAATAAATTAGAAACAAATCACACACAGCTGTGTGTAATAATCACTCTGTCATCAGTGCTAATATTATATCAGGACATTTTTTTTTAATTATAGAAGGAATCTTTTTCTTCCAGAAAAAAAAAACTGTCTATATTTCTGAGATGAGTTATTATGTACGCTATTTACATTATTCGGAATATTGTCCTGATATTTGTTGCCATATTTATCACAACGTTTCGGCCGTTGTACGCTCCGGCCTTCTTCGGGTGGTTGGAATGTCGAACTGGACCCTTTATTTCGCTTGCTGCGGTAGACTGTTCTAGTTCCACGAGCCGTGTGTAATTGATGTCAGTTATCAGTTATCTCCTGTTAATTCACCTCTCCAAGTTCCCTACTGCCTTAACCAGGTTTTGAACTCACAACTCTTCTGGGTCCTGTCAGTGGATCTAACCAATGCCTTTATTCACTGTGCCATGTGACCCTAAGGACATCTGCTTATGAATTTCAGGGACATATAAAATTAATGTCTTCAGCAACCATTCTTACCAGTGCTCATATTGCAATTTTTGCTGTTATCATTACATTTTGTTTTTATCAGAGCTCATATTGCAATTTTTGTTGTTATTATTTCTTTTCTGTAGCATTCCTTATTACTGGTTCCCATATTGTATTCATTTCTATGCTTTTCGCCATTTCTAAGGCAGATGTTTATGCGCATG